>OX608079.1:22646393-23246393 GCA_951509765.1 Sphenella marginata
TAAATGAAATTGATTTGGTTGTGATAAAAATTCAGCAAACTGGTAGAGAAAATTGTTTATTCAATAGGGTGGAAAATATTTCTAATTTTTGTTTTGCTCCAGTAAAACTATGGAAAAATGTAGTAAAAGTATGTTGCTGTAGAACTTTAAGGATTTTTTGCGGTCGTCGAATTGACATAATTGGGTGTAACCACAGCGCCATTGAGTTGTGAAAATCCATTAAGGCCCACGTGTGTTTGTGTGTGTTTTCCATATGTACGTACATATGCTGGCGTTGAGATGGAGACATGCAGAACCTGTGCGAGATGTGATTTTGAGGACGAAAATAAATGGTTTGATTTATTTCATACGACACGTTGGACGCGTGAAATCGAAGAAATGCGTGTGGAGTTCAATAACTGGCATTTACAGGTACACACAAACATATGTCCATACATAACATTTATTTTTACATACTTAATTTTGGACTTCAACTGAACTTTTTTCTCTTTACTCCGGGACGGGTCGTAAAGGAGGATGCGTCTAATACCTGTTCAGATTACTTTGTATGGGCTGAACTGTTCACATTTGTTTGAGCATGTTCTAAGGAGAGTAACTGCACCCGTTTATACCCGTACGGGTACGAAGGGACTAATCCACTTGCCACTCAAATGGGTATTTTAACTCCTATAAGTATGCTACCAAAACTGAAATTTACTTACACTCCTATAAGCATGCTAAACAAACGGAATTATAGCCAATTGTATGTAGACCAAAGTGATCGAACCCGGATCGCCCTTTATAGAGATCAGTAACACCAAATCGCTCCCACGACAGTCGGGCAGTACCGCAAGGGAGTACCGGAGCGTACCGGATTCATATCCGGCCAAGGACTGTTATTTCGGCAACACTCCCCAAAACCTTCGGGGAGTGATTTTGTTGTTAAAACAACAACAACAACAACAACGATTTAAAAAAAAAAAAACTATGAGACCCCAATCGCGCCTCTTATTCATATCTTTCGTCTGTTTTGAGAAAATTACCGACGCAAAATTAGGCCGCAAATATTAGTAAAATTAAAAATGAGAAGACAAAACATCACATTGTCGACATTCGTTAGTGAAATTTTTATGTCATTTTGCACGTCTTATTTGATTCGCACTAAATAAATGGTCTTCGCAATATTCGTTACTGCCCAAAGCACCCAAAATGTCCTATTTCTTGATGGAGTGCGCCCTATCCGTGTGGATACAAATCTGGAATGGCAAATTGACGACATTGCGTATAGGGAAGACCCATGGCAAGAGAACACACCATGTCTTTAGCAATTTCAAAACCGTCAATTGGGCTTCCAAGAGCTTCATCAGGACTGCCTCTCTGAGGCATTTGAATTCAAACGAGTATTCAGTGAAGGCAACTGCCATATTGTGATAATTAATTATAATATATATATATTTCGATCAACAAAAATCTTACCTATCCTTATGGGGGCTCAGAATTATGAATGGTGTCGAAAGGCTATAGAATGGCTTTAGAGTTTGCAAGGAAAAACTTCTTCTGAAGATTAATGGTCCTTGCGGTCAGATTTGGAATCGAGACCTCTCAAGTTGGAAGCTTGATGTATGTAATAATGATAAACCGGTGAAGAGGTATTTGTCTAATACATAAATCTTCTTTGCTTTCGAAGGGCTCTGATAAACCTGTTCCCATCTCCACGAAAATGTAGGTTTTATTGAGCGTAATCTAGTATGCTCGGGAATTTTCCCAACTGAATAATTTAATATGACTACATAGAACCTTTTAGATAATGGCAACCATAATTCCTTGAGGTATTTGGGCTCGCCAGAGGGTCGTTCGCTAACAATGTGTACGTAGGCGCCTAATTATTTTTGTACCGGGATATCGGCATCCTCACATTAACATAGCTGGGTCGTCGTCGGTTTTTTTCATTATGAGAGAATGGGGTATTGGGTCCATAGTCTTCTGCACAACTTAGAAGTGAGGAGGAGGAAAAGCTCTCTAATAAATTTGATACGCTTTGTACGTCAAATACCAGGTAGCCAATATTGTATCAGCAGGCAACCGTGCCATGTGTGAAACCTTTCGACATTTGCCGGATTTGTTGGTACAATTTGAGGCAATATTCCTCTCAGCCAATTAATCACGTCCTTCGGCATGACGTTTCTCTTCCCTTCATGAAACAAGGAAATTTACGTAGGAACGTTGCAGGTAGCGAGAGGAAAAGAAGATATGTATCTATAGCCCGATGAGGTAATACTCATAGAACATATCGACCATGTGTGCTTGAGATCAACATACGGATGTTAAAATTTATTTCAATGTTCCGATTTGCGAATCCGATTGTTGATATTCGCAGCATCCCCAGTACATACCCAAGCATGTCTGACATTTCTTTTGCATTTTACTTTCCAACACCACCCTAAAGGTAATTAATCTTCTTTTCTCACCCCCTAAACAAAACAGATATCCCCCAATGATGGACTGCCGCAGAAAATCTGTTCCGATTGTTTTTCGAAATTTTGCAATGTCTTCACGTTTCGTTTGCAATGCCAGCAAGCACAAGTGAAGTTGAATAATATTTTCGATAAAATCGAAACTCAAAGCATGGATGACGACCGTTTTGAGGATAATCTTGAAGAATTAAATGCACAACTGTTACGAATTGTAGAGGAAAGCACACAACAAATAACAAATTCAACGAATAACAAAGAAAACTGCCAAACCGCTGATGATTGTAGGACTGTCGCAGCGGTTGCCGCCAACAACCCTTCAGCTGCTGCCATTGTAATGTTGGATATGCTGGATGAGAATAGCATAACTAATAACACCACCACCACCGACCACAGGCCCAGCATCAGCATTAGCATCCCCAATACCAATGGTCACAACAATGTAGCGAGAAGAGATTATGTGGAGGTCACACAAGAGATTAATCACACAATTTCAACAATCCGTAAACAGGTTTCAAATAAAACAATTCTAGAAAATGTCTCAACAACAACAAATAAAAATGCTTTAAGTGCTGACGCCACAACTGAAACCAATTTTTACACTGCCGGCGTCGGTGTTGAATGTCAAAGTGAAACGGAAACGCCTATGACAAAGGTGTCGTCTGACGTTGATGAATTACTAGTAGAAGAAGAAGAAGAAGCAGCATGCTATGATATAGAAGCAGGATGTAAAGTTAACGCCGCAGCAGCGCTTGAAGTAGTACAAGAAGAAGATATGCACGAGCACATGGATTTGCATGTAGATGATATAATTGAGGAAGATTTTGAGGATGAAGATGACTTTAGAATGACGTCAAATGAGGTCTTGAATCATGAATTGAACGGAAGTCTGACACAACCTGAAGGTTATGCCGAAGAAAGTGTGCCTTTTGTGGAAACAATTGAAGATGCGGAAAATGATGACGACAATGAAAATTATAATGTTGAAGATGAAGGTGTATTGGAAGCATTCGAACCAGTTACACTCCCAACGAATACCTACAATACCAATAACAATAAAAAATTGCAAACACGTTATGTCTTTCCAACTTCGACCATCAATTATACGACGTCAAGTGTATGTCAACCGCAGGAAATAAATATTGTTTTCGAATGTAAATACTGTTATAAGACAAAAGATATGCCAAGTACACACTTTGAGACGCAACGTGGCCTACTCGAACATATAACAAATGCACATGATGCCGAATATCCATTTACATGTCCACAACGTGATTGTAAAGAGGGTTTTCGCGACGCCGCCTCACGCACCGTCCACATGAAAAGCGAACACGTGGCCAAACATTATGAGTGTGATGTGTGCGGCAAAAAATATGCCGATCGCTTTAATTTGCGCCATCATCATGAGAAATTTCATAGCGAAACTGATTTTGGTTGTGAAACATGTGGAAAACGTTTTTATTCGCGTAAAAGCCTTAATTATCATATGAAATGGCATAATCCCGAATTGCTATTGAAATGTAGCCAATGTGATCGGCTATTCATTAATCAAAGACATTTGAAGTGCCACGAAGATACACACAATGGGGTGAGGAATAGTGAATTTTGTACATTCTGTGGCAAAAGTAAGTAAATCTATATACACATGTATGTATTCAAAGTTTCCTTTGAGTTAGTTCGGAAATTAAACGTACGCTTAAAGGTTTGTAGGAAGTCACACAAAGTCCCTTTGCAATCGATTAAATTAATTGGAAAATGTGGGACATTAATCCGATACAATTAAAGCTGCAGAAAAACTTCCTTATCCATAAATCCATAGTCATAACCATACCATATTCTTAACCGCATCTATGATTATCGATTATTGGTGACATAACCATAAACAGCTGACAATTCTCGTGAGTTGACAGTAAACTTCATCATTAACAACAAATTCCTTCCCCTTCGCTGCATGATAGCAATCAGATGTTTATGGATATGGCGTTAGCGTTACGGTATGTCACCATTAACAGATTACATTGATTCATATAAGGTTGGTAGGATCAGCTGTTTTATCTGGATATGGTTATGTCACCATTAACAACAATTAACTTCTGTTAAATTCGTTTAGTTGGAAAATAAAATACGTTAAAAATTGAAAATTAGCATTTTAAAGATCAACTTTGAGAATTTTTTGATAGTTTGACAGATTTGTATTCAGCAAGAGTTCTTCTGATTGAAACTTACGATTTTTGAATGAGAGGAAACCATAGTTTTTTTTATTTTTTTCTTACTTCATTTTGTGAGCACATATTTTCTTTTACAAGATAAATGGTGGATGCCAAAGCTAATTTTTTATCAAAGTCAATGTATGTAAAGCGATTATTAATGTTATAGTCTTATATTAATTTTTTAGTGACCCATACGCTACTGAATTTAGTGACTCCCCTTTTTTCAAATTCCGATTTATCAAAAAAATTAAGGTCTAACTCGATAAAATTTACTTGACTGGTATGCATGGTGGCATCTCTATAGAATCGATGGTAAACAGGTATCGAAAAAAAGTCGAATAATCAAAAAAAGTGTTAATTTGTAGATTTTGGTTAAATTTTATCTATACACCGAGATCTGGCTCTTCGTGCATTTTTCAAGCAAAATATAGGATGTTTTACCCTTTTTGCTAATTGGTCATGCGGAAACTTCCGAATGAAAGGCAGGACAGGCCCATACTCTAGATAAGACGTTACCTCTATTTTTACAACTAAAGAAAAATAGATGTATTCCGTTTTCAACACTGCTTTATAAAAATATAACCTCGTAACTAAATATTTTAAATATTATAAAACATTCTTTACAGCTTTTATCCATTTGAAAACCCTGCGTTGGCATTTGTATCGGCAACATGGCGGTGAAAAACCATATAAATGTGGCCATTGTACTGAGGGTAAGCAGAGCTTTGCCCGGCTTTCGCAATTATTCTAAAACAACAACAACATGCATTTCATACGCTCATTCATACATAAAAACATCTATTTTCAAAATCATTTATCGTTCACAACATTTGTAATAAAATCTCTACCATATATCATCACCAAGGATACAAACATTTTCCAAAATGCTTAGCAGTGAGAATACTAGATTTAGAAAACGCTTAAAAAATTTAACGGTAAAATTCATACTTTGTTATATATAAATCCTCATATCATTTTACAGCAATTGAGTAGATTTAAGATTTTTGTTGCATGAGTTTTGCATGTGGACCCAATGGAGCTGAGATTTTTTTTTTTTTTGGAATTTATTTATTTTTATTAGCAGCAAACCTCTAAGTATTAGAACCCACACCGAGCTTGACAAATTTTTGTGGTTAAGGTTAATTTAAAAATTTCGAGGCCCTTAGAGCTTTGAATTTCCCTTGTACGTTGCCTTCGCTCATCTCTC
Organism: Sphenella marginata; assembly: GCA_951509765.1. Classification (NCBI taxonomy): domain Eukaryota; kingdom Metazoa; phylum Arthropoda; class Insecta; order Diptera; family Tephritidae; genus Sphenella; species Sphenella marginata. The sequence continues at coordinate 22,652,261 of OX608079.1, forward strand.
ACTTTCTATATCTCTGGCTCTATTCCTCTTTCTCTACTTCTTCTTCCTTCCCTACCTCCTCATCTAACTCTTTATTGTGTTTTCTCACCTTCACGTTAAACGACTTGTCCTTATCCTTATCCCCTTCTTATTTTTTTCTTGCTACTAAAGTTCAATTGCAGCTGTAATCTATAAAGAGAGAGATCCAGAATCGATCCCTTTAGTCTACAAATCAATTTGTGTAGCATGCTCATAGGAGTGTAAGTAAATTTTAGGTTTGGTAGCATACTTATAGGAGTGAAAATACCCATTTGGGTGGCAAGTGGATTAGTCCCTTCGTATTCATTCGGGTATAAACGGGTGCAATTAGTCTCTCCACAGAACATGCTCTAACAAATGTGAACAGTTCAGCCCATACAAATTGATCAGAACTTTCGTCGCATCCTCCTTTGCGAATACCCCCGTATTGATCCTAGCCTAGTCGCATTTTTTGCAGTGTAATTGATATGCCTCCAGCAGAGATGTATTTGATGAGCACGGGGGAGGTCACAGGTTCGAGCTCTGAATTCGATCATTAGATTCTACTGGAATTTTTGAAACTTTGGTATTCCAATATTCACAAAAAAATTGTATAACTGTTCGCTTCGATTTGGTCTTTTGTGGCCCACTCGTACTCGTACTTAGGATATGATAGACGTTGAGTGGCATTTATGTTGAGCCTAAAAGTATGCTATATTCAATCATCGAATGTGAAGGAAATGTTACTCATACGCACAGTAGCACGCTTGAAGAATTTAAAAAGATTTGTCGGATATGTGTAACTAACTCTTTAATTTAATCCAATTTTGAGTGCATCGAAACTTCTAAAAAAGAGAAAATAAAATTTTTGTTTTAGCACACAAATACATTTTTATGTTCTTACTATTTAGGACACTTAGTTTCATTTTCATTAACAACTCAAAGTATTTTGTACAAATTATACATTTCATTTCGTAAGTAAATATGTAAGAGCTTCTGATGAGTGATTGATGAACAGGTTTCTGCAGCAGTCTGTGTGCTGGAATAAATTAGTTTGCTCATCGAGCATCGTCACACTCATAACGTGAGGAATAGAATTAGCAATCCCAATTAAAAATCGATTTTATAATTTATATGACGCTAGTAGTGTAGAGCTGAATGTTAACCAAAATATTTTTGTAATTAGTTTATAGACATATAACACATATACACAGAATCATAAAATCCCCTTTTTAAATAACAACTAATTATTAAAATAATGACTTGCAATCATCCCAAATGCATTCCGCATATGAATAGGCGTATAAGGAAAAATCCACGAAACCTTCGAATTTTTGAATAATAGCACTTCGACAGCTTTTTAAAATTTCTGCAGCAAAAGTGGTTTAGAAATATTAACAGCATACATTTTTAAAAAGCTATAAATGTGTGGTTTCATGGATTTTCCCATATACACATGTACATACATATGTACATACATACATATAATTAATTGCCTTAATATAAAAAATCTTATTTTCTAAATCAGTTTTCGCCTCATATCTGGAAAAACGTATACATATGCTAGAGAATCATTTGGAAAATCTCACCGCAATCGAACGCACCGAATGTATGCTATGTCGTGAACATTACGAAAATGAAATCGAATTGAGCGAACATATTCGTAGTAAACATATGGACAAACCGAAATCTTCCGTATTATTGATAGCGAATAATAAACGACTTGTGCGCAATAAACGTCAAAAACATTATAGCGGCATATTTCAATGTGACACTTGCGGTCAACGCTTTAATATGAAATCGGCATTAGAGCGACATTCGGCGGTGCATTCGAGTGTTGGACGGCCACACAAATGTCCAGTGGAAACATGTGCGAAGCGTTTTAAACGAGCGCAAGACATGAATTGGCATATGAAGACACATACGAATGAGAAGCCAAATGTTTGCGATGTTTGTGGTAAAGGATTTGCACTCAAATACGTGCTGAATCAACATAAACGGAGTCATGAAGGTAAGAGATAGAGGCAAAGAACTGCAAAGAAATTATTGTTCTTAAATTGATCCTAACTTTTCGCTACCTATAAACCTATCATTTGTTTAGCTTTTATTTTTAAATTTGTTTCTATGCAATCTTTAATTTTTTTATTTACGAGCAGATTAGACAGACATTTTTCTTGGTAACAATATTGATAAAGTCGTTAAAATTTCACTTTAAAAATAAGTCTATGTATGTCCTATTGTGGCATAAACATTTCATTTCAAAATTCAAATTACACAAATATATATGTATTCTTATGCTTTACAGTGCTGGAGAAGAACTTTAAATGCCTGATATGTGGTCGTGCCTATCTCTTTGAGAAATCACTGCGTGTGCATGAGCGTGTACATACCGGCGAAACTTATTACCGTTGCGATTTATGCGGCGAGAATTTCGTAACACATATGAAATTTAAAAGTGAGTATGGTTTCAAAATTGCAACAAATTAGTTAAATTTTCTTCATTTATTTCTTACAGCGCACATGATGAAAAATCACGATCCGAGCACAACAAATCTTGAAGACTTTAATTTAGATGTTTTTGATGCACAAATGCATGAACCTTAGAAATGTATAATAGCAATTTAGAAACTTTAGTTTTAGTAGTCAAAATGTATGTGAAGACGCATTTGAAATTGTGGATTTTATAGAGAGAGCGGACTACGAGTAATATTAAAATCCTGATACGAAGTAATTATTGCAATTTCGTAACTTCCAAAAAGTATTATTTGTTGCTCAGAACTGAAACTAGTTTTCCTTTTTATATCTCACTAGTTTTAAGCGGTCTTTATACGAAAATTTCACTAGACGTGAATTAAAATTTAAATGCACTAAACACTTCACTAATCACTCACAATTGACTGTTGCAGAAATTGCATTTTCTCTACCACTAACATTTGATTTTGGAACTTTATTTTTATTATCACTCAAAGTTTTTAAGAGAAAAACAAAAATGCAATTTATCGGTTACAGATATCGATTAAAATGTAGCACCAATAATCGATTGCATTGTTTCTCATAAGGTTGGTCGCGCAGCTGTTTTGTATGGCTACCCATAAAGCACCAATAACTCCAGCTTTAAGCGCGGACTTGTCTGTATTAGCATATATAGAAGGTTTTAATGGATTTTGAGAGTTGGAAGGGTAATTAAAAATAAAATTTTGAATTTTGATAAAAAAAGCATTACAACTTATAATTTTTTTTTAGTGAAAATTAATTTCATTCAGCACTCAAATGTTTTTTCAAATAAGTAAAATATAAAAATAAATGCATCAAAATAATAAAGCGCACAGATATCACCCCCCTTTATAAAAGCAATAGATGAACTGTACAACCGCAGAACCGAACACATTATAGAAGACATATGTATGTATATTTTTGAATAAAGAGAATAAAAAAAACTGCGTACACATCCCTATAGAAGTAAATATATATATATATATATATATAGAGAGATAGTATGTATATTTAATAATGGCATAAGAAGAAATCCTTTAAAAATGTTAAATTTTTTAGTACTATGTACTTATGTATTAAATAAATTATCTAAATGAAATGCATTTATTGTGTACCAACCAATTATTTAGATACATAAATTAATTTTATAAACCAGCAAAATTAATAGGAATAATTTGTAGTTGAATCTTGTCAGTTTTAATGATAATAATAAACATTTAGTTGTAAGTAAATAATTCTAAAAATTATCTTCATACAGTCATGTGTAAAAAATGAGCAGCCAATTTCAAACAGAAAATTTAAATATCCTGGTTCGGTACGAGCTTGAGACCAACTAATAATTTTTTTTCTGCAGCGAAAAATTATTGTTGTTTTGGGTTTTTAATGCAAAAAAAAAATTTTTATAATTTTAGACTTTGACGGATATTCATAGTCGTATCAAAGAGGATATATGTATTAATAAGAGGCGTCAGTTGGTGCTCTCGCTCTAATGGCCAAAAATGGATTTTATTTACTCGCCGAAATGAGTTGGAAAGAAAAATTCTGCAACTCAAATTGCGAATATGGAAGAAGGAGGATTGGCCGTACAACGAGTAAATTTTCAACAACTTCAACGAGAATGGATTAGTTGATGAATTTCTTGCGAGAAGGAGAGGTGACGCCCTTTATATATTTATCCTCTTTGGCGAGAGTACCAACTGACGCCTCTTATTAATATATCCTCTTTGAAATAATATATGCTGGGTCGGAGCATATTCATCCATTCGCACAACATGGCCCAGGGAAAGTAGTCGCTAGGTTTTATTTCCTGTGACTATGTGGGTGTCTTTTTACCTACTTCAAAAGTAAGTGACTTATAAAATACTATTATCGTTCTTTGAGTGAGGACTTTACTTTTCAATTGCCTATTCAGTCCGAAGATTCACTTGTTTTCCAGAGTGATTCTTCGTTGGAATTTTTGGCAGACTTCATTGCAGGTTTCAAGATGAATGAAAACCTTTCGAATTTACATGTGTTGTCTATTAATTATGATAGCTTGATGCTGATGTACATAGAAATTCAATCTCCGACCTCGACTTTACACAGCAATAAATTAAATGCCATAACGTCATAGTCACAAAAATATCATATGTTTCACTGGATCTATTGCCCAATAAAAACTTATTAAGAACGAAAAAAAAATTCCAAGCTGTTAATAGGGAAGACAGTGAGATAGGGAAATTCGATTGGTTGACTACGATATGGCGACGACTGTGGATCAGCTGTTTTATATTATTTATTTGGCTATATCTCCATTAATTGGACTTTAAGGCAAGATCAGCAGTTTTTTAATGAAATAGGTTTTCACTCAAACTTGTATTCTGCTGTAAGGTGGCATAAGATTGCACCGGTCATATAAGTATTTCACCTAAAATATAATCAAAGGTAATTGTTAAAATTTGCAAATAAAATTTATTATTAAAAATATTTGTTTTGGTTGTTTGTTTTGTAATGACAAAAATACTCCCCGAAGGTTTTGCGAAGTGTTACCGAAAGTAACAGTCCTTTGCCGAATATGAATCGGTGTAGTGGTTCAGTAATCCACTTTGAAGTATAAAATGGTGCTTTCGATAAAAAAGGAATGCTGTGTGATGCGCAGAATTTTTTGACCAAGCGCATTCAGACCTTCTCACATACACCCTGAAAGCAAATACACCCTGAAAGCAATCTCTGATCAAAAGAAGTATGTATATCTCTCTTAAGCCATCGTGCACTGTTTCTACAGCAACATATTTCTTCGATGGGGAGCAGTTGGGGATAATGTTATGAGCTAGTCCGACGGGGCCACGAAATGCTTTTGAAAATTCGAATATGTATTGGCAACTTAGTTGGTGGTCGGCTACGAAAACGTCGTAGTTGCTGATAGCATTTTTCGAAACTGAGTGATGGCAGATTTTCTTCCGACGGGAGCTCCGCCGTAATAGCCCCTATGTAATTGTTTACTTTCTTTTAAACAATTACTTGAGGCTGACTGGACTCCTGTCAAACATATGTAACTTTTCCGGCAACTTCTAACAGCACTTTCACTTAGCACTTGGTTTAGGTTTGGCGAACTTTAGCACTTTGGGACTCTCTTCTTAATATCTTTATGACAGAGTGGAGGTGTAGATGAGGCACGACAAATTGATATTCATTCCAACAACTTGATTAATTTGTAGAGATAACGGCTAGCCTAATAAATAGCCCCTCACATAACGGATACCGGAAACACTCTTCCGGCAAACAGGGCACCATCTGTCGAGAAAAGTAAATAGTACAGAATTGATAACATTCCAATCAGCCAATCACCGAGGACCACATATCGAATGCAACACTGTATTCTAGCGAATAGTCAACAAGAAACTATTCGTCTTTCTCACACTACATCAATTTAAAGGGCATGTGTGAAAATGTCAAAGAGATAAGAAAGATGTCATCGAGCTGGAGATAAATTTATTTTCGACTGACGTGTGTTTTGACAACAGGCTCGCGAAGAAGCAGATAAAAGTTTATGGAAAATAGTATTTATTTTATATTAAAGGAATTGATTGGATAACTATCAATTTGAGAGGTTCTCATAACGTTAAATGTTCATATAAAAGTAAAGAAGTTGTCCTGAAAGTAGGCGTAAAAGACATTTTGTATTGTTGTCTAAAGATTTGGTTGGAAATCCGACTTCTGCAGAGTTTTTGTGAGAACTCATTTTTTTTTTTTTTGAAGCAGTGCTTAAACAATTAGAAAGTACGGCTGCTGGATAGGGCATCTGTTAAAATACAATGGCTGTACCGTTGAGTGATATGCTGCATTTTTCCAGCGGAGAAAGAAAGTTGGCAGCTTGTGTTCTGTTGTTGCTACTGGAGCTATTTCTAGAAGGTAGGTGGTTCATATCTCTAAAGCAATGAAGTTCACTATAGCCAATAAATAAGCTGATACATTTTAATGCAATTTTTTATTTGAACTTCTCCAAATCGCTCATTGCCATTCTGCCACCTATGCAAACAAACCGCGCCGCTGTTGCTGCTCATCCAAAATAATAACAACAATAATGTGCACTTAACCTAAACATTAGGCGCTGAGTCAGTGCCAAATCAAGCAGATATAGAAAACCATCTGGAATTGGGTAAAGAATTTTTAGCCCGGGGTCAACTCTCAGATGCACTTACACATTATCATGCAGCTGTTGGTAAGGAAATTAAGCCATTTTCGGACCACTAGTACATTTTGTTTATTAATTTCTTTGATGTTTTCTCATGACAGAGGGTGATCCCAACAATTATTTGACGCTTTTCAAGCGTGGAACGGTGTATTTGGCACTAAGTAAAGCTCGTTTTGCAATACAAGATTTCACACGTGTGCTCGAGCTAAAACCAGATTTTACTGCGGCACGAATGCAACGCGGTATTGTGCATTTGAAAAGTGGCGAATATCAACTAGCCGCAGAGGACTTTGAACAAGTGGTAGGTTGAATATATTACTTATTTATTCACAAAAAACAATACTCAGGACAACTCAATTAATATTTTATTATGTTATCTGTTAAAGCTTTCTTGTTTGAGGTTTTCCCTTTCGCTATAGTTCATTTAATTTGGTAGTTGTGTTTTTTTTTTTGGATACAGGGCAATGAAATATAAGCCCGACGTCAATTAACGGCCGAATAACGCCTGCTTAAATGGATCTGATCTAGTTTATTAGTATACTAAAAAGCCAAGTTTCACTCATGCAAGCACAATGCATTCCTCGCGGGAGAAGAATGGGCTACATATGTATGTATTAGCCGGTTAAGTGTAGGATTTTCTTTTGTTGGGGCGATGTGTCAGATACTCAATGTTGTTGTTTTTTTTTTTTATTGCATTGATATTTATAACTTTAGGATATACTTGTCAAAAGGTTTTGCTAAGCTGGTTGCACGACAATCTAAGCTGGAGTTGTTGCCTTCCCTAGTCGTCACTTACGTAGGATTGTAATCAACCTCTTTCAACGGAAGTCCGAAAAACCTGGCAGCCCCAACCGATAAGCGCCTAAGCGGCATGTAAACGTTTATATCTTGATTGTTTAATATAGATATAATGTTCGACTGTTGTTTTTGTTTTAGACGAAAGTTTTGAGGGGCCGCACTTAGTTAAAGCGTGGTATTGAAAATTTGCTTAGAACTGAATTAGGGCAGAACTATAACTTAATACATGTAATTTAATTTTTTTATCAAATTCCACCTAACATGTACGCAGTCAATCTAATTTTACTCTTCTTGCTCGTGATTACTAACATGTGTCTTTCAATTTTTTCCAGCTACACGAAGATCCATACAATGAGAGTGCCAATGAGCATTACCAACGCATTGATGCAGCTATTGAACAGTGGGATATAATTAAAGATTTAAAAAATCGAGGTGATGCGCGCAACATAATACCAATGATCACACAATTGCTAGAGATCTCACCATGGTCGACGGAGTTCCGTCAAGCACGCGCAGATGCTTATATTGCCATAAATGAATTACAATCTGCCATATCCGATCTTCGCTCAGTGAATAGATTATCACAGGACAGTACAGATGGATACTATCGTATTGCATTGCTGTTGTATAAAATGGGTCAGGCTACGAATGCCCTCAAGGAAATACGTGAGTGTTTGCATCTTGATCCCGAGCATAAAGACTGTTTTCCCTTCTATAAGAAGCTGCGAAAAGTGGAAAAGAATTTATCGAGTGCCGAACAAGCGCGCGAGGACAAACAATTTGGTGATTGTATAACGTATGCTGAATCAGCATTAAAACAAGAGAAAGAAGAAATCATGATTATATACGAAGTTAAGCGATTGCTTTGCATCTGTTATACACGTGATGAGCAATATGCTAAAGCTGTGGGTCAATGCAAGGAAGCGCTAGAAATGGGACATGATCCACAATTGTATTGTGAACGCGCTGATGCTTATATCGGTTCAGAAATGTACGATGATGCCATACACGATTATCATAAAGCATTAGAAATGGATGAGAATTCACAACGTGCCAAAGAAGGTATTGAAAAAGCGAAAAGACTGCAAAAACAAGCGGAGCGTCGAGATTATTATAAAATTCTTGGCGTTAAACGTAATGCAAGCAAACAAGAAATAGTCAAAGCATATCGTAAAGCAGCACAAAAGTGGCATCCTGATAATTTTAGGGATGATGAGAAAAAAATTGCTGAAAAGAAATTTATTGATATTGCGGCAGCCAAAGAAGTACTGACCGATCCCGAGAAACGAAAACAATTCGATATGGGTCAAGATCCTCTCGATCCAGAGGGCAATCAACAAGGTGGCTTCCCCCGTGGTGGTAGTCCATTCGCGCATTTCCAGCATGGTTCACCCTTCCAATTTAAGTTTCACTTCAACTAGGAGTACGATATTCCTCAGGCGAAAACTATAAACCATTATTATATGATTAGCGCCGTATATGTAGCATTAGTCGGTTTGTTATCAGGACTTTTCTATTTAATTCTAATACGATTAATATAGTATAAGCGTGTGAGGAATGTACGTTACTACTGTTGCCATGCAATCTTATTAGTAATACTAGCATTGTGTGCGTATCTAATTTGGTTGCACTTGTTTCTATTTTTCTTTTTGAGAAAAATGCAAATCGGAAATATGCATAATGACCGTTCAACTTGTTTTTTATAAATTAGCTCTTTAAATCAAATGTCATAAACGCTCAAACATTTTCTATACATACATAAATCTTATTAATCATAAAGCTTTCTGTCAGCCCTAATGCACCGCAACCGCTTTAACTGAAAAATGATATCTCAAACATATTATTTTGCTGTAAGTTTCAATTAAATTTATTTGTAAATAGTAGGCTAAATCAACTAAAAGTTATATTCCTGTTTCTTTTGTTAAATAGGAATAACATAACGGTACAAGGAGTAGTACTAAATTGAAAAGTAAAAAAAATAAATACATAATAAACATTAATGTCTTCATGAAAAGAAAAATATGAAAAATGTTTATTTAATAGGTAAATAAAAGGTTTTTTTATTAAAATAAATGGAAACCGTTAGATATATCATATATGCATAACTTAATTTAATATTTATATAAAAGAACCCAGTAGTTGGTATTTAACTTTTGCCCTAATTAAGACATTTTAATAACGACGTGCAACTGATGGTTATCTGTCATTACCAACTTTCATCTTCCCCACGAAAGGAGGGAATAAATTAACCTTGAATGCTCTTATGGCCATACCAAATCGCCCCGTGGCAGTTCGACATGTACCTCAAAAAGTCGTCTACTTTTGCACGTATAAGCATTCTGAAACTGTTATACATTACTTCGTACTTACATACCAACAGCTACTTCGTGACATTCGCTATTAACACATTTGGCTGTTTTTGGATTATGACGTAGTAAGTAAATAAATTTTGAGCGAGTCTAATCTAAAAATATTAATGACGTCAGCTCCATAGTGAAAAAATGAGACACATTAACAAATTGGTGATTTTGCTTTGTTTTGTATGCGCATTAGCGCTTTATTACTTTTAACGAAAACGAAATGTGTCGAGTAATACAATACATGTAAACATACATACATAAATAAATACAGTATAGTGCGTATGTATATACTATATAGTATGTATAAATTAATTAGTTGATTTCTTTATTAGAGTTACAAGAGATATGAATAAGGAATTTAACCAGAAAATGCAGCCTTCACCACAGAAGTTATACAAATTTTCCATTATAACCATAACGATAAATAAATTTATTTAATTTTTTTAGATTGAGTATCGTAGAAAAACATATTTGATGACACATTTACAATCAGTTAAACAGGAATTTCTTAATTAATTATGCACAAAAAACGATTAATTTTATACGCAAAATAAACTAAAAGATTTCTCTTAATGTCCAAATCAAACTAATTTTGAATTTAAATGTTCCTTCCTCTACCATGTACAGCTTAACAAATATGCATGTAAATTCATGATCACTGTAGTGATTCAGTTGCAGTCCTACATCTACAAATACAAGCTTCCTGTGTCAAATTTGTTCTTGTTTCAATGCAACTTATTGGCTCTAGCTTCTCTGCAAACGTTTGCCACTTTCTCCACATCAAGGATGCACCTTAGATGTTGCTATGACGTAATCCTCAGCTGGCGTCTTCTCAATAAAAACTACATAAACGAATACAGCTAATACAAATATACCAAACATGTACAGCATGTGCTTAATATGATATTTGCGATCCAACGTTGTTAGGAAGTTTCGCAGCGAAGCATTAACATCATCGTCATCATAATCATCTGCACCACCAACCGTGTTTATTAGTGGTCTACCCATTTGAGAATGATTGTAACGTGCACTCGGCGATGAACTCAATCTTGCCGTTGTGCTGCGTCGATATGGCAAACGTTCTTGTATTTTATTACTACCAAAACTGCTATAGATTTTTTTACTACCCGGCATATATTCTTCATCTTCACTATCCTGCACATAGATTTCATCACCAGAAAGTTTTTCTGCTTCTGAGCCACTATCTGGCTCATCAATGCTTCGCGTATAGCTCGTATTGCTGCTCGAGTTACCAGAATATCGCTTCATAATTGGCGTTGGTGATGAGAGCTTTGGCGCAGCAGCAGCAGAACGTGACACGTATGTCTCCCGTGATAATGGGCTGCCTGCAAAGCGAGGTGATGCATCCAAAGCATCATGTAAAGTCGACTGTAGGTGCGGTTCAAAGGGCAAATGTTGCGTTTCAGCGCCACGTTGCAGACCTGTAAGATAACTGGAGCGTTCATAATTTGTGCTACCAAGCTGTGTATTGATAGGACGTCGTTCATAGTCACCAGCCCCGCTGTCTATTATAGCAGGCTCATCACCGCTCTCCACCTCAAATTGTTGCACTTCTTTCACTGGAGAAATTTCTTGATAATATGAAGTGGTCATTACACCAGATTTAGTTAAGGAGGGCGCACGGTTGGAACGATTGGAAGATTGTTGCGATTCTGGTGAAGATGGCGGTGTAGTAGAGTATGAAGGTGGTGTCGGTAAGTCAGTGGGTAAGCGTGGATATAAACGTTGAGCATCAGCTTGATTATATGATGTATTCGTTATGTTCGACTTAGACAGAGCTACTGGACGTTTGAAAACTGACTCTTGGCTTGCGGGTGGTGATGTGCCACTACCATATTGGTTGCCTAGTGTAGACGAATGACTTGCTATGTTCTCATTATTGAAAACGGTAGGTGGTGAACCTGGGCTGTAATAACCGTAAGACGAACGATTGTATGCGCCTTCTGGCGTTGTGCCTAGGAAACCATGTCGTGTTCCGCTGTGTTCATCCTGCTGGTAATTGGTATTACTAGTTTGACTGAAGCCCAAAATGGATGAAGGCGCTTTGTAAACATTCAGTCCGGTGTCGCGTACATCTTGTTGATAACTGCTGTGTCCCAAATTTGTTGAAACACCTTGCATTGGTGTACTGTTATAAACTCCACGGTTCAAGTTGGCTTGTTTAGCAAGGGTGTTGCTTACTGCATCATTGCGACGCACTTCAATATTATAGTCATCTTGATCCGACCAATCAACTTCTATGGGCAAAATTCGTGAATTGTTGCTAAGGCCAACACCTGTATTGGCATTTGTATCAATACGTTTTGTAATTTGTTGCTGTTTTATTTGTGAGGCTGTTTGTGCTGTTGTGGCGTTGGCGTCGGAGCGTCGATTATTATTGATTGTTGTATCAAATGATACATTGTGTCCTTTGGGTGATTGCGTACGTGTACGTGTTTTTGTGATTTGTGTGCGGCGTTTCCTTTCAGCTTCTTCCTCATCACTGGACACATGCACAGTTACATTGACGGTTTTACGTTTATCCTTAGGTGTAGATGGCTGCTTTTTGTTGGCCTTGGGGGATGCTACGTTCCCATCCCCGGTTATTGACTTAATTAGTTTGCGTATGATGACATCGCGTGTTGAGTCGGCAACTGGTACATTCATGCCATGTTCGACGCATTTGTGGTGTAATTCTTTGTTATTCAAAGCTTCTAATTGTGCACGTAGTTCGGGGTGGTCAACTTTTTTGCTCATTTTTTCAATAGTATGAAATGTGTTTTTGCAATTTTCACAATTTCCAGTTTTACTTATAGACGATACGTAAAATTTTACACACAACTGCACAATGCAAAATTACTAATCGAAATGGTGAAATTTTTTTGTTTTGCTTGCTTTTTCTATTTTTCAGCACAGATTTCAGCACGGTATTGCCATTCGGAAAAAATCGGAATTCATGCAGGGCTGTATTTACTATAACAAATTTTTAAACAAAACTTGGTAGTTCTATCTCCTAATACACGTTCACGTTCTTGTTACAGAGGTCAAAATGCGTAATATGATATCTCTCCCAAAGCAGCCATGTTGGAAATCGCTTCCCGAAAACGTCAAAGCAGCGCATGTTCAAATGTAAATGAAAAATGTGACAGTAAAGGACGGGAAGCTTTCATAAAAGCCGGTAACCACTAACAGGCGTTTAATTGAAGTATTTTGTACGATTAGCTGTCAAATTAATCTTCGATTAAGCTTTGGTTTCCTCGAAAGCGGTGCCGCTATATAGCGGCCGTTACATAGCGGTAGAGTACGTTGTCTTAAACAATTCAATGTAAAAGTAATTACATGACTAGTTCTTCACCGTTTTTTCTCACCGCTATTGTCATAGCGGTATGAATTCTATCAAATATTTCAAACATTTTTTACAAATACAACAATTAAAACATGTCATGTTTTAAAAATAAATATTCACACATTTTAAGAAAACAAGAAACGTTCAAATAGGGCAAACCAAATAAAAAAATTACGGAACGGCGATCATGTAAGTTTACAGAAAAGCGGTGCCGCTCATGACGGGAGGCATAGTCACCGCTATATGACGACCGTTACATGGCGGCACCGCTTTTCGAGGAAACCACGGCTTTAGGCTTTTAGTTCTTAAGTAAAGGTTTTGGCCATTGCACGCTTGGTTTACTGGCTTTAACTTGAGAACTGTCAAAATGGTTTCAACTATTCTAAAATGCATGAAAGCTGCGCAAATGACAGCCTTAGTTTACTAGTTTTTTAGGGCTAGCTTTTCGAAAGGTACACAAAACAATTTTTCTAAAGGAAAGTCCAGCGAAGACATTGTGTGGACCTCCTTGAGTGCCATTGGTTGAGCAAGGGAACATGTCTGGTATTTGACATTGGGAACAGAAAATTTCCCTGTCAAGTAAGCGATTTTGACATTTCTTTTTCGTCTTCATGTTTCCTTTCTTTCTCCGTTTGTTAAGTTTCCGGTATGTACGCGAATTTTTTCCAATTATTTAATTTAATTCTTAAAACCAAGGAAATATAAACAAATAATTGAAATAACTGATGAAAATGCGAGTTCATACAATTTTCTGTGCATGCAAGTAGTTGGCCATACAAAATCAGTTCATTGCAAGCCGATGTAATTGGATAGAAATTAGTGGTTGAGAGAAGTGATTGCATTTGTGATTTGACAATAAAATAAAAATTATTTGGTCTTCATACTTACCTATAAGAATTTGAACTGTGAATGGCCAATTACATGCACTACCTGCTGAAGTTTTATTTTTTGATATAAATTTGTTGTTTTTTGTTTACAGCTAATAATGGCTGACGTACAAGCAAAACCCGCTGTTGCACCAGCGTCAAAAGCTCAAAAGGCTGTTAAGGCACCAAAGGCCAAAGCGCCAAAGATTGAAAAGCCAACCAGCGCTCCAGCGGCAGCACACAAATACAAACGTCATGGACGTCTCTTTGCCAAGGCAGTGTTTACTGGGTACAAACGTGGTCTGCGTAATCAACATGAAAACCAGGCTATATTGAAAGTAAGTATAATGGCAAAATGTTTTTAAAAGGCCTGCCTAAATCAATATACATTTCTTGCTACAGATTGAAGGTGCCCGACGTAAGGAACACGGTAAATTTTATGTTGGCAAACGTTGCGTGTATGTTTACAAAGCTAAGACAAAGAAGTGCGTGCCACAACACCCTGAACGTAAGACCAGAATTCGTGCGATCTGGGGAAAAGTTACCCGTTTACATGGTAATACCGGATCAGTGCGTGCACGTTTCAATAGAAATTTGCCTGGTCATGCAATGGGCCACCGCATACGTATTGTAAGCACTTACATATTTCAAAATGAGCGTTAATTAAAAATAATTTTTCTTTTTACAGATGCTGTACCCATCAAGGATTTAAGTGAATATAATAATATTTTACTTTAGTTTTACCTGAAAGAAACGTTTTTTAAAGAAATAAAAATAACTACACTTGAATCCACTGACTGAATGTATGGAAATTTGTGCTTGATACATTTATGGAAGGTGGAAGGTGTAAGGTGTTATACTGCCGCCCCAGTAAAATACCCACTGCTTGGGTTGGGTGGATCCCTGGATAAATATTTTGTAGAATATAGGGCCTCACATGATAAAACTGCAGCTCACGAAGGAAGACTCAAATAAGGGAAGCAATATCGACAAGGGAAACCAGCTTAGTGCACAGAACTCACTCCTAACACGGAATGTATGTCCCTTGTTTGCGAGTTCCAGGACGTCAACCACGTTCTTCCGATTCCCATTACACTGGCTATTTAAAAGTTGTATATTGTATGACTGTCAGAACAGTACGATCGAATGCTTGCTACCAGCGAGAGATAGATAGATAGCTATAAGGGTAGCACTCTGACCGGATGGTCTATTGTTCCCCCATCTGTTTATAATCATCTAAGCCTTAGAAAAGTAATTATTTAAGTTGGCTTGAGGGCTTGTATTTGTGTATGGCCATGGTGATCGCTGGAATCGTATCCTTTCCTTGCAATAGCGTCGCATGCCATAAGGATATGCCTTGAAGTCTCTGCTGTCGCGTGACAAAACCGGCAGTTGTCATCCGCCCTTATACTAATTTTGTGGAGGTGGTTGTTGAGTCTGCAATGACCTGTATGAATTCTTAAGTCAGAAGAGTATGTTCTGTTCTTTTCACTGTAACTGTTCTTTTCAAATTTAGGGTTTGTTTATCTTATACGCACAGGGTCAGCATGTTTGACTCTTTCAGCCACAGTTTTCAGTTTGGTATTGAAAAAAAAAATATTTCCCAAAAATAATCTATATAGTTTTTAAGAAAGGCTTACGATATACATATACATATGTATATATTAGTTTTTACATAAATTATGCTTTATGAAAATCTGAAAAGCATGGCTTCTCTTTTCGGATGCAAAGTGGAACTTTACAGGCACGGTTGCCACTCCAAAAAAAATTTATGTACCATAATTTTCATAAAAATGTACCATTTTCAATAAAAAAGTACCAGTTTTTTTAATTTTTATTTCCATGAAAACTTTTATTGCTTTTAAAAATGTATGTGTATTTCATTTATATAAACTATTTTTTACACATTAAAGTATCTAAATTAAATATGGATTGAATTAAATACTGCTTTATACTTTTAGTTTTAAGTAAACATGAGGTACAAATAACAATTTTTATTAAAGCATATATAATTTATCAAATACCGCTTTTATTAAGGGCGTTTAGTTAACATTAGGACATATAACACACCTTTTTTATTGGGGCATATTTAATAGGTGGTTTTTATATTTTGAGATCTGCACATTAATGTATTAAATACTATTATTATTTTTAGGCAACATTAGTTAGCAATAGGTATATATCAGACTTTTTATTAAAGCATTCTTAGTGGGTGTCGTATATCTTTTGTGATCTACACCTTTATAAGCTTAATGGAAATACTGATTTTAATAGTCGTGAGTTAACATTAGGTGCAAATAAAGGGCTTCTTAAAGTATATTTAATACGTAGTTTTTATATCTTTTAGTGGCCACACATAGTGACCACCCTGATTTGCACATATGTAGCTTCTTGCACAGCATTACGTTATTAACTGTTTCGAACTCAAGCTTATTTCGTAATTTATGTAGTCTTGATTAAACTCATTTCAAAGAACTTGCGGTCGGCGGCTGCAGAGCTATCAGGCACAGACAAAAGGTTAAAAATAAAAGAAGTAAGCTCTTTAAAAGCTGGATCGTTAAGCCCATTTAAATATCAGCAAATATCTTTTCACAGAAACGAAAAATTAAAAAGCGCTTTTACCTAATTTGCTAGACCTAAAGGATGCAAATACCTATACTTACTTATCCATTTTTTGCAGTTTGGATTGATGGCTGGATCCTATCAGTTTCACTTTTTTGCTAAGCGGGATGCTTTTCAGCAAGATGAAACTTTGTTTCACTTCGCAAAAAACTGTAAAAAGAAATTAGCGATTAACTCTTTATGGCGTCTTAAAATCGATTATGGTGAAAAAGTACCATATCGGCCAAATCAGTACCAAAGTACCATCGCTAAAAAAAAGTACCACTTTTGGTACTAAAGTACCAACTTCGGCAACCGTGTTTACAGGTGCTGCATTGAGATATAGTGCTGACTGGAATGTTTTTAGTCCTGCAATTTGCTAATCTTCGTGAAGTCGATCGTTCTGTCTGGTGGATATTGCTTGTCTTTCGTAATTATTTTGGAACTAATTGTTTGGGGGGTTTAATTAAGATCGATGATCAAGATGGAACAAAACTTTTTAGGGAGTGTTTATTCTGTTTAAATTGCACGCCATACAATTTATTAATTTCATATTCGTGGCCTTTTAGTTGCATTTAATCGATACAAACGAATCTATTTGACGATTTCTGAATTCCAATTCAGATATTCTGAATTCGAATTTTGTATTCTGAAATATACCTAATTTTAGTTTTCTGTAACCGTTTCTTAAATCCAAGTGAAAAATTCTAAAATTCAACTAGCAACATCTCGTGCCTAGGACAAAATACCTTATGTATGAATGTATTGGGGTACTCTTTATCGAAGTATAATCTTCTCATCTGCCCTCTAATGTTTATAGATTACATTTTGATAAAGTAAATTTCAAATATTACAACGACGCTCAAATTTGATTTCCGTATTTCCAATGATAACGTACAGATGGAATCGGCAAGTACTCATTTTGGCTCCAAATCGTTCCAGTGCTTTGTTTGAACATTTCGTTGTCGCACAATTTCTGCTTGCCTCTGATGCAAATGTCTCGCTTTATGTTCGTTTCAGTATTAATTAGAAGCTGTTCGCCGAACATAAATTGAACTAATAAAATTGTGTACGAGATGATTTATGAAAGTTCGTTTAGTTAACAAAAAAAAAATATTCTTAATCGTTGCCTTTTTTTCTGATTCCTAGAAAGAGGTTGGAAAAATTTTAAATTTATTTTATTTTATTTTTTATAAGGCAATTACAAAATACATAATTCAACTCCAAAAGAAAAAAAATTTAATTAGGTTGCTGACATACTCTTTTTACTGCCGTGCTAATTTTACCAACTGGCAATACCTTGACAATTTACCAGGTGGCCTGTAAATCTAAGGTAATATTGCTGTGCTTGCACTTGTGGTTAAAAAGCCAAAAAAGGACTACCCTGAATATAATAATAAACAATTGAAAATTTGTAAGAAAAGGAAACTTCAAAAGGTTTAATAAACCCTTTTTGAATATGGTGGATAATATTAGTACTGGTAACAAGACATTGCTAAAAAATTTTACCGGTATCGACATTTTAGGGTAACATACAACAAAAAGTATAAAATCTGAAAGATGATTTCATTGCCGCACTAGCATAGGCGCTAAGCGAATTTTTGTTAAAACCCTCACATATATTTTAGTACTGGAATGTTAGTTTTATAATCTGTTGACTTTCCACATTCCACTTCCACCAAGACTTTCAATTTGAATGCTTTCTAATTGGACTACACTAAATTTCCAGTTTATAATTCCACTATAAGTCAAATTTTTGAGAAAACTAGCGATGGCTGACACATCCAGTGAATGAAACACTGAGCCGGCTCCTCAAATGCATGATCAAACAGGTACTTCACCACTTGTGCGCGCTCTCGTGAATTCAGTTCTCTTTGAGTTGTTGAATTCGATTGTTGTCGTTACAAGCCCAGTCGCTACGTAAACGATTCATTTATTGTAAATAAATAAATAAATGTTTTTTGTTTGTTTGTAAACGAAAAAATGCAGTGCGCATATGTTGCTTATCTTACGATTGGAAATTAATTTTTAAGTTACCTGCATGAACAAGTGAAGTGTTTGAGAAAATTAAAAAAAAAAAAAACAAACAGCAGCAGTTACAGCAACTGCTTTTAAACGCAAGTGCTGAGGATATTTTAAAGTGAATATATTTAATATATACATATGTATAAGTATATATAGTGTGGAGAAGCTCATATCGAATTTCAATTAAAAATATTTACATAAATACATATGTATATAGGTACTTGACGCAAAGTTGATTTTAGTGCTTATTTCGCTGCACCTTTCCATGTTTGTTGTGTTCTATCTTTACATAGTTTACTTGTGTTCATTTAATTCCTGCGCAACTTTACATACATATAAAGGTGCAGTGCTGCATTCTTCATGATCACAACGCGCGCACATTGGAATTTTTCTTAAAGTTACCAACAACAATGACATTCTTCAACATCAAAAGCCTCTCCGCGTAACCGTTGCTAGAGTGCTTTTAAAAGTGTTTTGATTTTCACCTACCTACCTGCATATTTTCTTTTTGGCTCTCCTTCATCAACATTCGTTTCTAACATATATAGGTACATATCTGGCTCTCCGCGCTTATAATAAAAAAGAACACCAATAATAGATTAAAAAAACTCTATAAAATTGTTTTGTTGAACATTTGTTCGTGCAGTTGGCCGTTTGGGGTATCTTACTTGTTGTTGCAAGAAACCGGTTATTGCTCTGTGAACAAACATACAGCTTGGGGAGTTGTGTTTTTGTTATGCTCTTTGTGGGAAAGAGTGGTACTAACCAAAAATATAATGCATTAGAGTAAGTCCAATAAGTTTTAAATTATAAAGTTTAAATAAAAATAAATAAAACGAAAAAAATTTTAAAAACAACAAATAAAGTGCAAACAAACAAATACTTCGAAGCTCGTAAAAAAAAGCCACTCATAAAATAGTGCATCCGTAACACGAGAACAACTACAACAATTGTGTCAACAGCAAGTGTAATGAAGTAGGGAATTGGAAAGGTTAATTAATATCTAATTAAATGGAAAGTTCGTACAATCAATTTGATTTTGTTTTGTGCTTGAATACAAAAAATCGCGTTTATTAATGATTTTAATAAATTAATTAACGCTTACATAGTGAACGAACAAACCCAGAATTGATCAATTAAGAAAAACTGAACACAGAACGTGTCAACTATTGGTGAGTAATAGTATGAAAGTAAGCTTTTACTAATTTTTTGTATACATACATACATACATGCATCAAATTCACATTTTTCATATCCAGTATCAATTCAGATTTACTTCAATTCTCGTTACATTGCACTGATGAGAGTTGTGAAGTTTATTGTGTTTCAAAATGAATAAATCGTCCCATAGTTTGTCATCAACAAAGCGAAGAGCACGAACTATCCCCACTAACCCCTGCGGGTAGCGGTTTAGAATATGCCCGCGGTAGGCATACCGGTCGTAGGAGGCGAATAATATGCGCAATAGTGATGTGCAACTCGATGGTTGACCTACGGACATGATGCCTCTCACCTCTCATTAAGCATCTTCTCTTTCCTTTCGGAAGGAGGGATGACATGACCTAGAAGGTTACACTGCTCATAACAAATCGCTACCACGACAGTCGCGCAGTACCGCAAGGGAGTACCGGGGCGTACCGGATTCATATTCGGCCAAGGACTGTTATTTCGACAACACTCCCCAAAACCTTCGAGGAGTGATTTTGTTGCTAAAACAACAACAACAACTATCCCTACTTGCAAGGATATATTGGCACTACTACATGGGTAACAATAACATGGACTAGCAACTTTGTGTGCCGAAATTTGGTTCACCTACGGAAACTTGAAAGCCAGAAGGCTGGTTTGGGAAGTGTTGCTTAATTTGGCAGTCCTTTGCCGGGCATTAACTTCCCACTATCAGCCAAAAGCACATTTTGGTACTAGTCCCAGCGAGAATTATTTGATATGACACGTCAAACAACTAACGGAAGGCTAGATACATACATAGGTATTATGATCAATCATGGAAACTAAAAGAATACGCGAGAGCAGTTGTGAAGCCTATTACATAGCCTATCCAATGAAAATGAATGAACCGACGCAGGTACATGTGTGAATAGTATGTTTAGTAGGCGTGGCCCTTTTGACCCCAAGCTCCTTCCTTCTAAGACTATATCGGCTGTAAAAGAGGTATATAATATACCGTATATTTGTGTAAACAAAGCCGAACAGTGAAAATAAAAGATGAAAAAATAAAAAAATTAATTGATAAAGAATAACACTATAAAAAACGGCAAGCTTTTTTTTACTCCGCTGATGACGAAAACAAATGATAAACAAAAGCATGCTGTCCAACCTAGTTTCACAACGCCTTGCACGTTTGCGCCTAAAATGGCGAAAGCATTGTCTAGCTGGTTTGGTGTTACCTGCTACTAAAGAACATGCTCCATTTGAATCAGAGTACGCTGTGCCAACGTATGTAGTATGTTCACATGCGCACTTCAAAGTAGCAGCAAGCAATTTGCAATAGTTGCACACAAAAGCAAAATAAATGAATCGACAATCATAACAGCAGAACCGATCAATTTTCGCGAATCGAAGTCAATGCCGCTGAGATGGTACATTGCTGCAGTAAATTGTAGCAAGTTGTTATGTTATTGGAGGATAATTTTTTACCAAAAAAAACAAAAAAACAAAAATATTAAAGGCACTAGAAGCAAGTTAATCTAAACGAACTGTACCCGTCGCAGGCCTGTCTGTGAACACATACAAGTCGGTCTACATGAAACAAGTTCAGTCAAGTTAAATCCTGCCTTCCAATCAAAAACTATAACTTAAGCAGTAGGTATATATAAATAATATATATTCATATATGTTGGTATGAATACCTATCTAACATGTTAAACGTAGGGGCAAACAGGATAAGCTATATTAGTTGTTGGAAGTGTAGAGGAAGAATAACAAAAGAACAGGATGAGTGAATGGGCTGATTTAATTTATTTAAACGATCATTCGATATGTAGTTAACAGTGTATTCGCAAAAATCGGAAGTGGGATGATTACAAGCTGAAAGTCAACAGAAAGACGAACCTGTAGGTTTGCTACGCTGCCTGCATAACTTTAATCATACATACCTGAACATATGTATGTATCTACATCAGGCGCGTAGCCAGGAAAATATTTCGGGGGGGGTTTTGGCCAAAGTCTCAGTAAATAAGAATTACCTGTAAATACATACATATTTATATTTTTTACATATTACATATATATACTTTTATTTATTTGAAATTTTTCTCTTTCTATACGGCTAAAAATTTGAGCCTAACTTTTAAACCATTCATTGGTTTACACAATTTTTAATCATTTTGGTAATAATTTCCAATTCTTTCAATTTCCTACAAAAATTCTCAATTTTTTAAAACTTTACGAGGATAAACAGCGAATATGTGTACTTTTCGCACAAAATTCATGGGTGCGCGGTATCTCACTAGGTAGAGCATTGCGCACTGATTTGGGGCACGTCGGTTCGAGTCCTAACATTTAAAAAAAATAAAAAATTGTTAACATTTTCGGTTTAAAATTAAAAATAATTTTATTTACGCGCATTTCTATAACAAACGGCGTCAATTTAATTCTAAACCAAATTTGGTTTGGTCATACACCTTGACCAGTATGTCTGCGTTCAAAAGGTTTTTGGAATCTCCAGTAAAATTAACTTTAACTAATTTCATTATTTTTGTATGAAAGTATGTGTAAAAGCACAATAAAAATACAGCAACTCAAAGTTAAGAACTTTGTGGAAAATTCATAAAAATTTAAGAAAACTCGAAAGCTTTTCATCAAAATTTCTAACTTTTTAGTAAAATTTTAGATTTTTTCCGCGTATGCAGTTTTGTAGTCATTTCAATTGTAGTGAACAAAGATACCAATCTTAAGCTGCTAGAAGATTTACTCGATTTTAGTAATTTTAAAAACTTTTACTAAAAAGTTAGAAATTTTGATGAGAATTTTGCGCAAAGTTCTTAACAAACCACACTTTGAACGCAGACATTCTGGTCTAGGTGTATATGCAGCCCCAAAAAGTTTTAAATCTAGGCTAAAACTTTTAGCCGTGTACAAAATAATATTTATTTTACTTGTTTGTTTTGAAATTTTGTTTAGGATTTCTTCAGGAGTTACTTCAAAAGTAGAGTGGATGTTGAGTAGAGCCAGCATCTCCTGGCGAAGTTTTTAACCTTCGAAGGGAAGAGAAGGACCATTCGCTAGGAGCAACGGAAACTGGAAGCGTTGCAGCAATTTTTATATATCGATATACAGTCGAACTCCCATAACTTGAACTTCTATAACTCGAATTTTCTATAACTCGAACGAAAATGGTTGGCAAGTAGCGTTAAGAAGGAATTTTGTTCCATAACTCGAACTTCCATAACTCGAAGTTCTCCATAACTCGAAAGAAAATCCAAACACATTCCATATAAAGCATTTCTATAACTCGAAGTAACGCATATTTGACTTGAATTTCGCTTCACAATTCGGGGAAATCCCTTTTTGTACATGAAATGCTTTCTTTGGAAGTTTGCTTTGTAGTTCGGGGAATTCCTTTTTGTACATCGAATGTACGAATCGTGGCTAAAAGCAAACGATATAACAACCAATGCCAGTCCTCAAGATTATTTTGAAGTAGATAGCGAGCTTTGCACAAGTGGCTTCCCTACAGAAAATGATATTGTGGAGCAATACTGCCCTGAATTGGAGGATGCAAACGTAGACGTAGCAGGAATCGAGAGTGATGACGGGTCTTCGGAGGAAGAAACTATTAATCAGCCTTCCAGAATTGATGTAGAAAACTCTTTTCGAACATTGAGTTTATATTTGACAACCAATGACACTACTACTGATGAACACTACAAGGCCTTAAGCAAATTGGAGTCCTTTTTTGCCGAAAACAACCAAAAAAAAGTTAACTTTCAGTCATTAATTTCAGAATATTTCCCTTCATTGTAACTTTCTTTAATAGTTTTTTGTAAAACAATGTTTTAAAATAAAAATTGCCATTCAAATGTAGTTTAAAAATACAAACATGTATGAAATTGATTTTTCTTTACTAAAAATTAAAAAATTCTATAATTCGAAGTCTCCGTAACTCGAACTTTTTTGAGGGATTTAGGCGATTCGAGTTATGGAAGTTCGACTGTATATATACCATAGGGAAAAAAGACACGGAACAATTATTTAATGCATAAATAAACGTGCTCGGTCGCTCCTCCTTTGGGATTGGAAAATATTTTTCTTTTTCAGGGCTTTGGCTGTTCATAAGAAACCCAAAAACTCTATATAAAATGACACCTATGAAACGCATAAGAAAAATTTCTTGTGTCAGAATCTCTTCTACTTTTCTACTGCTAATTTCTGGAAAATGTTTACAAAAACGAGACCTGCGCAACTCTGGCTTTGGCAAGAAATAAGTAGTTGTCGCTTTAGTAAACTGAAGCTTCGGAAAAACAAAAAAAAAATATAGCAAAATAACATTGAATTTCATAGAAAAGGCGGGTTATTTGCAATTATTCAACATGCAAAACGGAACGTCAAATCTTCCTGGCTATTCATGACAATTTCATGGTCAAGAAATAATTGAAAATATTTCATGAGCATTTTCTTTTCAAAAGCATACCGGGCTTTTACTTTTAAACTTTTTCAATCCTTCTTTGCCAAATTAGCGTCACTTTTTATTATTACCCGACAAGTATAAGTACAATTTAATTGTCACTTGCTCTGGTAATTTAATACCACTGCGTTGTGTACTGCTTGGGAATTTTTGGTATTTTTTTTTAACTTCTTGGTGATGATTTTGGTTAAGCTCATGGCAACTGTGACTACAATAACGAGATGCACTCATTCTTACGATTTTTGCCTGCTGTATTAATAACTCGAAAAGCAGTTAATATGAATTTCAACAGACTTGAGTTCGAATCACTCTTGCTATTGTTAACATGCTATGTAGATGAGAAGCTAAGTTGATCTTATGCAGAGCAAGTCCGATAATTTTGCGCGAATTTCTTAATGCGCCAAATGAGTGAACCGTTGCAGGAATTTTGTTGTGACGTCTCTGACTTGCTCTGATAATTGATTAGCGACTACCAATATCTTCTCTCAGTGTGAAATATTATTTAATTTTATTCTTTCGTGTTTTTATTTTGCAATTAATGCTAATTTCTTAACAGGGGTTTTAAAAATGAATAGAGTAATTATTATAGTACAGACGTATATTTTTTAGTTTTCGGAAATTTCGGGGGGGGGGGGGGGGGGGGGGTTGAACCCCCGAAACCCCCCCCCCTGAATACGCGCCTGATCTACATATATAGGTACTTTTGACCTGAAAATCACATGCAAGGCCAATTTCAAGTGTATAAAAAGTTTTCGATGCTGGAAAGATCTTTAACTTATTTGTACACATACATACATATGAGTACCTACGAAAATGCTGTATGCTGAAGCCGAACCAACAACCAACGAACAATGGTATGTTCAATAAATTCAAGTACAACAACAAATCGATTGTCAGTTATTAATATCCGTACTACATGTGTTAGTTGCAGTTAAATATGATTGTTATTTGATTTTTTTTACATTAATCAATTCTACCAGTTTTTGTTGTTGTTGTATTGCTTTATTTTACTTTGGTTTTGCAGCGATCTTTTGAACGATTTTGCAACTTGTTGGGGCGGTTATACTCTTTAATCATTCTACATAAAATACAAGCACACAGAAGTGTGTCCAATGAAGTGGTTCATGCCCTGTAAACAATTCTCACAGTATTATCTAAAGAGAGTCCTTCCAGATACCTGCTTATCGAGTACAATTAGATATTGAGGGTTGCTTAAACCAATTTACATTTGGTAGTTTTGTAATTAAACTAACCGTTAAAATAAAAAAAACACTTAGCAAGATGTTAAACCCTTAACCCGAGGGGGCTTGAAAGAACAATTCGTACTAAGACCGCAAATGTTGATCGAAGCTGTTATGGCGGTTTCCAGATTAGTATTGTTAAGTTGCCCGGCGCAAAGATCCAACTGAAGTAATGGAGGGAGAAGACTGTGAACCCGATAACGCGAACAATAACAGTGGTATCGTTGCGGTTTAGCGGGTTAGAATATGCCCGTTCGCCACTTGGGCAGTCGGCTGGGCCGGGTTCATAAACTTTGTATGCAAAAATAGTAGGACGATTAAATGCCGATTAAATTAAAAAAGGGACTAACGCAAGCCTAAACCAATTATAGAGGAGCGTTGTTTGAAGGGTTTTGCTCGCCAGACAGAAGACCTATAAAGCATACTTCACTACACACGAGCTTTTCAAGCAAATGAAGAGAGTTACTTTTTATAGCTCCAAATCGTTCTTCCAAAGATCTTGAACCTTCATATTGGCAAATATTACCTCTAATACTCCGCAAACTTTTTGATATACATATGATTTGGTCTTACTATAAACTGAAAATTCCAACGTCAACATTAAAGCCAACAAAACGCGTTCATGAGTGACGCACGCATGTGCTATAAAATAAAATCGCTATATCATGATTTTGAGTCGAAGCTGAGTTTATGGTCCGACTAGCTGTTTTATTAACTAACTAGTTTAGTAGCTGCTAGTTTTAGATGCCGCTGGCCGGTAAAGTTGACGGTAACAATAATTACTCGACAGTTTGTAGTGTGTAGATATGTTTGTATGTATGTATGTATGTAACGTGTATATAACGGTTGTAGTGTTGGTGGTAGCAGCCACATTGAGTGCAGTGTATACGTAACGGTAGCGAACATGAAGGCATACTTATAAAATAGCGGATACGGACTGCTGTTGGTTTTGTAATATGCCACTTGTTAATGCATTTTAATACTCTCGGTATATCTTTTTTTTTAATAAAAGAGCTATTTATATGCCTACTGGAATTTGACTTGTTGCAATAAAAAATGCACCATAAAACTATTAAAAATGATTTATGCGCTTAGTTTGGAGATTGATGGGTCTAAGTAGCAAGTTGAAGGCTTGTTTGGGGCCAAGACAAACTCCCTCTCTGAAGAAGTAGCTGTAAGTACCCTGCAGTAGAATTGCAAAATCGTTCTGTAGGCTGGGCTGTCTTACAGCTACATACTTCATATCTCGTTGTAAAAGCGAGAGTTAGAAGGCACTCTTAAGCAACTATTGCATATCGACTATCTCTCAGTCGATTAGCTCTCAGCCTATCCTCTCCGGAATCAAGTTAACAAAGTCGCAGCACGTTCTGACTAATGCCATTGGACATAGTCTTTTAAGTTAGAAGCTGATTTGAAATCGAAAAAATCTTGAGTTTCGTTTCTTCTTCTATGGTCCTTTTCGAAGAGCTCATAGACTTCCCATAAGATATAGTCAGATTGTTTATGGTAGGTCTCAGGTTTTTGCACACCACACCAGATTCCATCTTAAGCGTAATGATAACTCGATAAGTGGGCCGATATATTTTTCTTCACTCCGTAGAAATTTGATCTGAGAAAGCTCAGTGAGACACCCATTATTAGTCTCTTGCGTGAACAACTGTCTCAAGTAATACTTTCCTTACCTCCCTACGCTCACTTTCTTAGCTGAATAAAGGCATAGGCTGACTACTACGAGATGGTGGTTTTTCATAATCCTTCCAATATACAATGATTTAACAGTTATCTTTTGAGTTATTCAATAAGAGTCATAACTGTTTTTTTAACTGTATTTTAGTTATCGGAATTTTTCGTGTTCATTGATTGCACAAACAACTCAAAAACGGCGAGCAGACTCGAAAATTCCAATTGCGTCATACCCAGTTTTAGATAAATGCAATGCTGTAATCGATAACTGTAAACCAACATAACATAAATAACATAAGTCACCATAAATTAATTCAAAAGAGTTGAGCGGCAGCTTTCATAGTCACAATCTTTGCTTTCAATGTTGGTTCATTAAGCTTTTTGATTTGCTTGGTATTCACGCCTTTCTTACGGACAAACACATTTTAGCATTGACACACATTCTGTAGAGGGTTAAGGAGTTATCCCGCGGTAGTAGGCGCTGTACTAGGTTTTCATCAGTTTCGGGGTCGTGAAATCGATGTTCTGGCAGTGTGGAGGTCCTTTGGAGCCCGCCTATGGTTTCGCAGATCAAACGGCAGGGAAATGTCATACCGGATGTCATCGTAGTGCTTACGAAGATGCTTCCTTATGTCTCGGGGAACGGGGCCTCATCCAATGGATGCCGCTTTGGATGACTAGGTTTATGGCAGTTCAGTAGAAACTGTCTGTTTAGAAGTTCCGATCTACGGATATGATGCCTCTCACTTCTCATTACTCATCTTATTATCCTTTAGGGAAAGAGGGAGGACATGACCTAGAAGGTTTCACTGGTCAAAAGTCGCTATCACGCTAGTGGGGAAGTACCGAAAGGGGGTACTGGAGTGGACCGGGTTTATATGGGACTGTTAACTCGTCAACACTGTCCAAAAATCTTCGGGGAATGATTTTTTTCGTTACTACAACAATAACAATAAAAACAAAGTTATTAAATACACAGTCTCACGAGAACCTCATTTTCTTCGTCTACATATGTAGGTAATATGATGATGGTGGATTTGATTGGGTAAAATTTATAGTTTCGTACAACTTGAGAGAGCTCACCAATGTGTCATCAGCATAAGGTTCGGCCCTGTTTCAAAGTTCATCTGTTACCTAGCCTCCTCTTATTTTAGTATGACCTTGGATATCTGCGCTATTTAAGTTCTGGAGTTAAGTTGACCTAAATGCGGCCTGGCGACCTCATTATCACTAAAGTTAATTTTAAATTCTTGGGAACATTTCCCAGGATAAGTAGGCCTTACATCTTTAGCAGCAAGACTCTGCGAGTGGAGAACTTCATTATTTTTTTGAAGGGATACCCACTTAAAACTAACAGCCTATGTGAGCTTATGGGAAACATTTCTCATGCATTTTCTGGCCGTAGTTCACCTTTTAGTACTCTCAAGAATGAAGATACCCGGTGATAGGAAGCCAATTGATTCTTGCACCCTTCTTCGATGTTGAGAATAGTAATTAGATTCGAAGATGGTGTGCACCAAAGGCAGAGCCGGGATTCGGCCTTGCTTATTTTGGTGGACTTACAAAGTTTAGTGGAGAAGTTTCAGGACCTCAGATGTTCATCGCATTTGGTCCATTTTTGTTCGTTTCTTCTCACCGGAACACGCTTATATAAATATGTATGTAGGTATGTATGTAGAAACACTTTGTGAATGGTGCGAAAATATCACGTAATCCTAAGCCAGCAACAATACAAACCACTAGACGCAGTTTAGTTAAAAAAATGTAGAAACAATGAGCTATGAAGTTTGTAACGCAAACAAACATAGTCAACAAACATTTAGCAACAAAAAAAAGTACAATAGCCAACCATAAATATGCGCTCATAACAACATACACAGAAGCGTAGGCTAGTTTCTGCTAAGGGTGGGGTGGGAGTTTATGTTGGTTGGCGAGTTTCCAGCACAGTCCATGAAAAGCTCGAACTAGTCAAAGGGTTTGAAGTGTTCTGAAGTTTCTTGCTTCGAACTATGCCAGCCAATTCGAAGAGAAGTCAAGAAATTGATCACTGACTTCCAACAAAGCATCAGCGAACCCAGATCCTTGAGTACCTATTAGGAATCTGAGTATGTAAATATTAAGCACGCAGAGTACCGCCAACTAATACTTGTAAAAGCTGGTTAGCTAAGGGTGAAGTGATTCGATCCACTATGCAACTGCAGGAGGAACGGTTCACCCCTCTGAGCGCCCATAAAAACCAATTCATTCACACAAACAAAAATTTCTATAGCCGTAAATAGTAAACAACAGTTGCAACAACAGCAAACTCAAACGAATCGTAAATAATGTGTTGGCTTAAAACAAAAACAAAACCAAATCATAAAACGGGTTACCTGGTGGTCGGTTACAGCTTATGGCTACGCCACGGCACTTTGTCATCCACATTCCACCCAAAATTTAGCGCACAAGCCATAATGTTACTAAATTCATTTCAGAATTTGTAAATAAACATTTTTTTTTAACTTACATAAACGTAGAGCCAAACAGGGCTGAATTTATCAACGGTCAAAGCCCATGGGCCTACAGAAAAATTATAAGACATGATTACTCCCAAACGAGAACTGAGCGCCAATATTGAATCCTAAGTGACTCAGTGCTCCTTGAAAATGATTTATTTAAATTCGGAATATTTCTTTTAATGATCTGACCTTCCACCTAATTGAGCCACCAACATGATAAGTTCATATGCATCTGTTACTGAGAGTCCCTTTAACTCTTTCGAACGAAGATCATTGTTAAAAGTCTTCTTTAGCGCCCTAAAATTGTTGGCCGCCAGCAACAAAAAAAATGTAAATCCTGCCCCGTATGTAGCTCTATGTAAATACTGCTATGAAGTTAAGTAAATATGTCAACAAGTAAATATATATTTCTCCAAAGTTAAGTGAATGGCTCTTTTTCACTGAGTGGTAGACGGGTGACTGGTGACTGCTGTTTGTTTGACTCGGCCAATTGGTTTGACTCGTTGCTCAGTTGACTTGAACGACATTCCAACTGGCGCATATGCGCAATAAACCAAAAACACTTGCCCGGCTAAGTAGCACAACCAACTCCACCTGCTGTTAAGTCGTTGGGAGCCAAAAACAGCAACCATGAATCGATGCGCCCATAACAAATCGAGTTGTGCGGTAAATTGAGCCGACGCGGCAGTGATGGGCAGGGCGCGGTTATTGTAACTACGAATACAAACATACATATGTACATATCGAGCTCGAAACGAGTTGGTCGGCTCACTTAACAATGCAAATATTAAACAGATTTTCTTGTTTCAATTTATCTTTATCTTACATACACCCATGTTTGTTTAAGTTATACTCAGATGTGACAGTTTGCTCGTGATCAGCCAACCTGCCTGGTAGTTCACAAGCACTTGACAAGCAGAAGATTTGGGTCTGTCTTTCGGGATATGTTGCATATTTTGAAAATACGAGAGAGCATATTGATTACGAACTCCGATAATATTTTAGTCATTTTGTAAAAAAAAAAAAAATTTCTGGTCCCACAAGGGACCACTTACTATCCGCTTACCCAAACTATGACGAACGGAAATTATCAACAAATTAGACAAAATCACGTCATCTGTTTGTTTTTGAAACCCACAGACGTGTATACATTCTCTCGATTAATCGTTTTACCTACTTGCCGTTCTTTTTCTCGCTTTACAAGATTGTCAACTTTTTGTTGATTCCAACCACGTCATATGATTTTATCGTCATTTTTATTCTGTCATTTATTGGTTTCGTGCATCTATGAATAAAATTTAACGATGTCCAAGTGGCTAGTGATAATTATTATAATCGGTTATATGCAAAATGAGACTTAAATAATGCTAATTAAAACCAAAAACAAAAATGAATACAAATTTTTGAAAACCACTTAAGTATATTTTAGAGCTAAGAGATTCTCATTAAAAAGTTTGCTGTCTAAAGGCGTCATAAAGATGCCAAAGAACTCATGATATGCGTACATATTTACAAACATATACGATTTTTAAATTAACATATTGATTTAAACATTTACATACTTAATTTAAAAACGATGCACTTTTGACTAAAAATTTATTGGGGTTCTGGAATGTTAACATATTTACTTGCAGAACGAGTGAGAAATACTCACGCACTGTACTCATATGCTCAATAAATATTTGACCCAGAAACTATAGTTTTGTTCGTGTACAAAACTTGCAAAAATTGTAAGTAAAGAGAGAATGACGTAAAACTATCTCGAAACGCAAAAAATAAAAAGTTTGAAGCGAGCAGGAGTCAGTAAAAACTTGCAGCAAAAACAGCTGTAGCCAATTTGATTGGTTAAAAGTTCAAATTTTTAAATTTTTGTTGTTGCTTTCCCTTGTCACGATCAGCTGTTTTTTATTTACAAGTTTTACGGAGTGTAATTCCCACAGTAAAAACTTCTATCTCTCTCTTTCAATGAAATGTCCAAATGCGCTCTCTCGCGAACACTTTCTGAATTAAAAAATTTGAATGTACGCGAACAAAGCATTTGTCTAGCTCGAACATTGCCTTTCCGTCTCCCTCTTGCTTTTACAATAAAATATTTACATATGTATACTCATATTTGATAGCAAAATATTAACTAATGTCTGATATTTTCTTTGCAGATTCAAAACATTTGTGGAAAACAAAAAATATTTCTCATAACCCAAAAGGATTATAAAATTACTCAGAAACTGTAAGTATATTTGAGATTTAATGGATTTAAGCTGGAATTATTTGTTCGTTAACGGCAATCTTATAAAACAGCTGATTCGCCTAACCTTATGAGAAACAATGTAATCGATTATTGGTGTTACTATCTGCTTTTTCTCTTTTGGTTTTGCTCTTACGTCAAGGATACGACTACCGCACCAATGCCTCCAGTTTGATTTTTCTGTAAAAAAAATATTGCGCTTTACTGACAGCGTTGCCAGTAAGCTTTATTGTTGCATACAATTCAGTGTATCCAACAAAAAGATTTTCTAACCACTAGAGTAGTAGAGCTCCTAGATCTTACTGACATTAAGAGCTTATACAAAATCAGTTTCTGTCTGCATCTGAGTCTAGCAATCTAATCACTATTGTTTACTGTAAGCAATATTAACAAGCTTAATATCAATTAATGAACATAACTATAAATCAACCGAAATGCCACCAACTGTGAGCAACAATCAAATGCACATGGTTATTAGGGTGGCTCGCCACTATCACCATTCTGTACATTGACCGTCAGCATACCTGTTACAGCCAAGGTAAATATTGCAACGACTTACTCAAAAGTTAAACTCGCTGCACTCCACATTTACTGAGTATGTTTAGTCCCTGTACCAATCGGTGGAAAATTGAAAATTTTGACAATCCAGGAGAAAATTCTGACATTTATCGTGGTGAATATGAAAGTCAAAATTTACACTAGCTCAAGGGGATAGGCCAAATTTTGACAAATACGAATGTGTATGTGCATGCGGTATTGCCAATCATATTATTTCAAATGAATTTATATGTTTGTTAAACAATAAAATATGATGCAAAAAATACGAAATATATGACAGAAAATGTGCGTACGAGTACATTTAAAATTTATTCACAGACTATCTGCTTTCGCACGTGCTTACATGTCAGATGTCAAAATTTATAACTGTCAAAATTTACCATTTGATTTGTCACAGCAAAGGAGAGAGTATTTTTAAACCATAGAAAACTTCCTCATCTCATTTTGCCTCCCAGTAAAATGCTTCCGCTGCCTTACTGATAAACAGATAAAATTAATATGAAGCAGCCTAATACAAACACACCCCTGTGGTGGGCAAATGACTTTCGTGTAAATTAACGGTGCAGCTTCAGCGTTTATCGATTACCAGTGATTACCAGTATGCTACTTAGCGCTATAAAACAGGAAAGAAAAATAATTACAAAAAAAAAAAAAAAACTTTGAACTTGTTTAATGCTGCTTTACAACTAGATATTTATATATATTTAAAAATGTTAACAAATACGTATCTAATGATATGACTGCTTTAGGAAATAAATTGTTAGTATTTAGTAATTAATCTTATAATCAAACGTCATAAAATGTCAAAACGGGCAAGCATTCAGTCATTGTTAGATAGAATATGCTATAATTAATAATATGTAGTAATAAGGTATACGCTCAACGTCTAGGTTTAACATTTTACTCAGAGGAAAAATCAGGTGAAAAAGTTGTCTCTGGTGTAAAAATATTTTCGAATTCAGTTTGCCAAATGAAATGTTAAGTTATGACAATTGAAAATTTTGACAGCTGTAAATAGGCTGTGAATAAATTTTTTCTGTCATTACGTTTGGCATTTTTCGCTTTAAATTTTATTTTACCGTTTAAGGCTGTGTGCCAATCGGTAAGATTTTACTCAGAGGAAAAATGAGGTGAACAAATTTTCTATGGTGTACAAATATTTTCCATTTTGCTGTGCCAAATGAAATGGGAAATTTTGACAGTTGTAAATTTTGACATCTGAAAGAAGCACATGCGAAAGCAAATATTCTGTGAATGAAATGTAAATTTACGTATTTTGTCTGCCATTATATTTGATATTTTTACATAGCCCCATTGCCTAGGATAAATTGTGACATTAATATTCACCGCTATAAATGTCAGAATTTGCTTTCGGTCTGTCAAAATTAACAATTTTCAACTGATTTGCGTAGGGCCTAATCCATTTAAAATAATGGGAGTGTTCGGTGAGGACCTCAATTAATTATTAAAATGTTTCAATCAACATTTATTACTCACATTTTCTTACCTCATTTTCCATTAAATCACTCATTTTAGTGTCTTTGAAATTTTAATTAAATGCAATCAGCTGATGTCAATTCATATGTCTTCTTGTTTACTAACTCCTGCTAACAGAAATTTGTACAGCAAGAATTTGCAACTCCAAATGAAATGGCAAAATCGCGCTCTCTCGTTGAAAATTATACTGAGCTTTTTCTTTTGCTCTGTCAAAATTTACAATTGATTTTCCAACGGGGCTATCTCTATGATGAAAATAAACACTTAAGCGTTAAGCATGGAATTTATAGTTACAACAATTATACGCATACACCAATAGACATTTATTAATTTATTTGCTTTGTCCAACTACCGGCATGCACATGTCACTGCCAACATTAACGTCAATCAGTCAGTCAAAGAGTCGGTCGATAAGGCGTGCAGGTAACCTTTTGATAAATCATTTATTTATAACAAAAAAAGGTTTAATTGAATTGTAAAAAGGAGTATCTAGGTACCACTATCTCCTACATGCGATGCAAATTTCTTGGCTATAAGAATTGATTTGGTTAAAGCCTAGACAGACGTATGTAAGCTTAATGCAGATTACCTACCAAGTTCGGGACGGGATCGATTCGGGACTAACCAATCAAACTTTGAAATTTGCATTGTGCTAGATATTAAATTTTAGGTTAGGTTAGTTTGGGTTAATTGACAGCCACCGCTTATAAAAGATTCTCACTTTGAAAATATAAATATTTGTTGAGATTCCGCATTCACGCCCCTCACTAAGGGTAATAAGAGCAAACCTATTGAGTTTAGTGTTGCTCGGGGCTATTACCGCAGTAGAGTAGCTGGAAGTCTTTTTCTGCATTTGGGCGAAATAATAAATTCACAGCTAGCCTCTTTATCAGTTTTGCATGTGGCGCGGAAAATTACGTTTACAGCTGTTCCTTCCTTTTCGGCGTTACTTAACTAACGGCGTTGACTGCCGCTGCCTTTGTTAGTTGCAACTTTATTGTTCGCCAAACAATGGCTGCCGCGCAATATGCCATAACAATAATAATAAAAAACAAATGAAAATTGAACGCTCTGAACTCATTTTCCAAAGTCAAGTTTAGTTTGGCAACATAATCATGCCAACAAAAGAGCAACAACAACAACAACAACGCGAGTGCAGCCAACGCCTTCTCGGCCTGACACCATTGTTTACCTCGAATAGTGTGGTTTGTGTGTGTGTGCCTATTCGGAGTAAGTCAGCTGTTAGTTGCGCTACTAGAAGAAATATACTATGCCTGACACTCAATGCATCACACGGAAGTAAGAAATGTGACGGCTGCTGTGCTGTTGCTGCTGTGTTGCCGGCCAAGTTTTAGTCGTTGCTTGTGCTCATAACTTTTTCGCTTCGCTTTGCGTATTGGCACACGCGCTCACTTTCCGTGTTTGTTGGTGTTTGGCGTAGCGCATGGTTTTGTTGTTGGAAATGTGATACCCAGCGCAACAACATGGATTAGTGTGGCGGAATGACTCAAGTGATGTTTGCTTTGGGTGACACTTTTCATTGTTTGGTTATAGAAAAGCAATGGTTTTATTTTACCCAGTTGCACTAGTACAATAAGTGCGTGTCACCACAAATTTAAAACTAACTAATTCCCAAGCAGAGGAAGTTTCCTTGCATTGACTCCATAATATGTTAACTTTTAAATGCTTCTTGTAATCATGCTTTAGGTCAGCTGTTGCTAAAGCATCTGGGTATATAAGACTTGCTTTTATCAGAGCCTGATCGACCTTACTACTTTTATGATAGCTTTGTTATTGTAGTCCCCTTTCAATCCTATTTCTTTACTCAACTTTCTTTCGGTCATACATGGTCCTGGGTAACGTCGGCTGACGGTGCGCCCTTGCATTGACACTGAAGGCGCAACATTGCATAAATGGAAAGTGGAATAAATTTAAAGGCCAATACAAAATTTACGTTTTAAGATTTCAGATAAATAAGCACTTATTTTGTATGCTTTGGGTAGTAAGAGAGTTTGTTCCCTTTTCTTAAACAAAATAAATTTTTTTAAATCTCTAAAGAATTTCCAGACAAAATAATATAAATTTTATAAAAAGTCGCATTTGCTTCCAGTTATTTCGAAAATGCCGATTAATGCATTCACTGCGTGATATCAGCGCACGAATATTTGCGCCATTACCCAGCACTATTCATAAATATTGCGCCAATGTTTTGTTTTGGTTATCCACTACTTCTAGTTTATTTTGATATATTGTTACGACAGTAACCACAAAGTGCAATGTGATTACTTGGCGCGGTATAGCACTCGCACGGTGGGTCAATGCGGTGTGTTGAATTGCACAAGAAAGTCGGAAAATGTGAGTTACTAAAGCTGTGAAGAAGTTTAAAATTCCAGCCTAAAGAGAGTTTTATAAGGCTGTTTCGTGATCGATAAATGCTAATACAAATTGTTGAAGTAATGAGAGGGTAATATATAACATGAGCGTCTTAGATGAGCTTCTCCAAAAATCTTTGGTTCTTAGGAAAAAATAATTTTTGAAAGTTTCCTTGTCAAATTTCACCCATATTTTCCTAGATTATGAGCTTCGGTTTAGGAACAAGTTCTTTTGATACCAACTTGAAGCCAACTTGAAGCTGATCCTGGACTTCCTACTCCGTTGAAGTCCTCCCATAGATACCTACCTTATATCTATCCACTTTTGCCTATTCAAACCACTGTGCATTGGTTGCAACGAGTTTCCCTTCATCACAGTTACGACTATTGTATTAGCTGTGACTCTGATTACCAACGACGACAGAGGTTAAAGACATTGCGCAGATGTTTAACAGCTGGAATTGTAACAGCGAACATGCACAAACTACCGCACACGCCCATTGTAGTGCATGGAAAGTCAAACATGAAATATAAAAAATCGTGTAAAAGCTCAGTATGCGATGATGAAAGCCATTATCAGTGGGTAAAAGTAAGCATTTTATTATCTCACTTGGTTTGATGTAATAAAATGGGGGATTTTTTATTTACTGAAAAATTGTTTTGATGTTGCGTATTTTTTGGATTGCATAAAAGCCGCTACGCTACAAAATGAGTCATCGGTCGGAAGGAAAAGTTATTTAGCTCTCTATAAGTGAAATTCAATTGATCCGATTTAAATACCATGAGATATTCGCTGTGTCCAGGGAGGATACAATTTTTAAACATTTTATCAAAAACATTCTCTTTCTTTGGGAGAGAGAGAGTTTTAAATTTATTCTGGGGAAATTTCACTCAGCAAAGCATGATCCA
Organism: Sphenella marginata; assembly: GCA_951509765.1. Classification (NCBI taxonomy): domain Eukaryota; kingdom Metazoa; phylum Arthropoda; class Insecta; order Diptera; family Tephritidae; genus Sphenella; species Sphenella marginata. The sequence goes on from OX608079.1 coordinate 22,689,571, forward strand.
ATAATACAGGTCGAATCAGCTCGATAAGCAAACAGACACACATTTACTTTTCATGTATTTTGTTTTTGTAATTTATAGGTTTATTGTCAAAAACGCACTGAGAAATGAGTGTACTGTCAAAATTTAAGAAAAAGGTTGAAATCAGCTGTAAAGCTTGCAGCTAACACACAGCTGATCGTGATATCGGAAAGCAACAACAAAAACTTTAAACTTTAACCAATGAAAGAAGCAACAGCTGTTTTACAAATTCCTGCACGGCGGAGACTTTGTTTTGAGAGAGTTTTACTTCAATCTCACTTTACTGACATTTTTTTTTAGTTCTATTTTTTATTTTTTATTTTTTGTGGCTAACAAACCCTTTTGATTAGAGCATAGCCGGAGATGTTAAGATTGTACAAGTATCCGTAAATAAATGGTTTTAAGAAAAATGCTCTTTCATAACTAGGTGAAGTTTAAAATCTCGAAAGAAATTAAAGGCATTGGAATACAGTCAAACTTAATTATGTGCTTCAGTATTCTTTGAGGGAAATTGTAATGCAAAAGGCCGTAAGCAATAAGCTGCTTGTGATGGGGGTAATCTTTCCAGAACTTGAAGAACAACAAAATACCTTTTCCAGCACTAAAGACCGAGACCGAGAATAATAGAAAAAGCGCACTTTGGGCAACTTCTGGCTACTAAGGGAACGCATTGTTATAGATACGCCATTTAAATCACAATTAAAACAAATGCAAGATTATTATAACGGTATAAATTAACCTCAATATTCATGAAAATTAAAAAAAATTTGTATTATGCTCTGTAAAACGACATTGCTATACAAATCTTTCATTATGAATAATATAGTATTTTAATTTACATAATTTTGGGGATAAATTTATTAACTTATTAATTATTATTTTAAATTGATTAAAATTAACAAAAACCCAAAATTCACGTTTTCATGATCAATAAAAAAAATTGAAGCTAATTAACGGAATATATATGTTAATGTAACTTATTCTTAAGCTTTTCGATTTTTTTTGCGTGTCAAATCACGCAAATAATTTATTGGAATGTTAACAGTAAATTGTTTTAACAAGTCACCTTGAAAAGTAAACAATTAAAAGTACAAATTATATACATATTTATCTGTTTTAAAATTTAAATGAGTTAGCTTGTCGTCAACGCTGAAAGAAATGGAGTATTTTGTTGTTGTTGTTTTTGAATGAATGCTTATGCGCTTCGTTCCTTTCTACGATCGGTCCGCTAGGTAAACTATATGTTAAATAATCTTACTTCGGTGCGTTGGTCGACTTTAAGTACCTCAGATCCCAAGATACCGTCCGATGCATTTATCGAAATCGGTTAAGGACCACGTCCCCTTTTGTTTTAAATGTTTATAAAGGACTATTGTCGAATATCTCTGTGAAAAAAAATTTTATACAATTATATTTTACTTCCAAAATGTTGTTGTAAGGAGAAATGCGAAAAATATATGTATCTTATATATAAAATTCTCGTGTCACAGTTTTTGAAAGCATACTCCTCCGAAACGGCTTGACCGATTCTCATGAAATTTTGTGAGCATATTAAGTAGGTCTGAGAATCGACCAACATCTATTTTTCATTATTCTGGGAAGTGGACCAGGGACCGAAATATTCCAAACTTTTCTGTTTATGGTGCGATTTCCTTCAAATTTGGTACAAAGGTACCACTCTACTTTTGTTAAAATTCGGGCTTTCTTTTTTTCCGGGAAGCCGACCAGGGACCGAAATTTTCCAAACTTTTTTATTTATGGTGCGATTTTCTTCAAATTTTTTACAAAGGTACCACTCTACTTTTGTTAAAAGTCGGGCTTTCTTTTTTTCCGGGAAGCGGACCAGGGACCGAAATTTTCCAAACTTTTTTATTTATGGTGCGATTTTCTTCAAATTTGGTACAAAGGTACCACTATACTTTTGTTAAAATTCGGGGTTTCTTTTTTTCCGGGAATTGGATCAGGGACCGAAATATTCCAAACTTTTTTATTTATCTTGCGATTTTTTCCCTAAATTTGGGCAGAACAACGTCTGCCGGGTCCTTCTAGTAAGCATATAATATTCTAAAAACGGGAGTTCAAAACCACACCCGTTATTCAATATTCACGTACATGAAAATTTTTGGAAAAAATGCCAGAAATGAAGTCATTTGGCCGAAAAACCCGCGTCCACATTCCTTACAAAGCAATAGTAATGAGACTTTGAAACGCAATCCAATCCAAATAGATCTGAAAGTTGTTGACCATCTCTTATATAAAGAAAAATCTAAATCCAACTTTGTTGTTAAAACTCACAGCTGAGTATATCATGTGTGTTTGCACCCAAACTTTAATTCCCTTACATTACATTTCTTAGGCTAATTTTTTCGCCAGGCGGAATATGATACTGTAAAAAAAAGCTGTGCAAAATTTCACTCGAATTGGATAACTCTGAGAACTCGCGCGTTGCATTTGAAAATTTTAAAAACCATGTGCACTCAGGGTGCAGAAGATCATATGAAAAAATTCTAAAGAAAACAATTAAAAAAAGCTATAGTTTTTGAAATTTCGAGAGAAAACGCCATTTTCTAATTATTCAAAAAATCTCCTATCAAAAAGCTTGTCTGCCATATAAATCTTTCCAATTGGATTATGAATTTGCAAATGCATTTCAGAAATCAGGCAAATTTTCCATCAGCATCGTCATTAACATTGAATAACACTTAGAAGCAGTAACCGTTTTGCATTTATTTTGATGTAGTATTAGAGATGGATCGAATGCAAAAAATATATGTTCAAACTATTTCCAAATCGGTTAATAAATTTAAAAATTATAGCAAATTTATCAAGTGTTATTTTTTTATGCGGTATATCGATACTGTATTTTCGAAAGGAATCGAAAAACTTGTTTGAATTTTTCAACTGAAAATTTAACTAAACTAAACTTTCAAATATATTTTTCGATTGAATCTGAAAATACAGTATCGATATTTTCACTTTGTAAGAAACGATAACTTCGCGAAATCTCAAAACCTATTTTTAGGCTTATTCTTAAATGGGCTTTAAAACTGCCATACTTTTGGCGAAAAATAACTTTTGTATAAAAAACTATATGTACCTATGTATATAGAAAACTAAATTCCTCACAAAAAAATCCAAAAAGCTCGAAACTTTCGTTTGATTTTCTGATTTCTTATTTTACTTGAGAAATTTAGTATTGAATTGAAAGTTTTTTTCTTTGTTCTGAGCCCAATTTTTTTTTCATTCAATAGAAATTGTTTATTTTCTCTAACATCAATTAAAAAAACACAGTTAAAAAATTCCTACCTCGGTGCATGTATTTCAATGTATTTCTTAAGGGCTGCATCTAAATCTTTCATCAGAATTTGCTTGATAGACATGGTTCGGCACTAACCTCAAAAAAAATCTGTTACTTGGGAGAGACCTGACTAAAATTTTATTTCAGTTTTACAACAACCATTTAGTTGCCAAGTTCTTTTTGCCATTATGAAAAATGATAAGAATATAGTTTAAAAAATTAAATTTTTTGAGCACAGCCTAATGTACGTACCTATAGATTGTATATAAAGTGATTAACAAGTGCCTTTTAACAACTATTTTAACTGAATTCTCATTAAGCATAACCTAATTAATCATTTTTAATTGTATAAAAAACGTGACCGAATCACTGGCATTTTTTGGCAATTCAGCGAAATATATTTGTACAAATGTACATAAGTACATAACTTGAACAACAACTGTATTTGAGCCAGCCTAACGTCAACGAATAAGGAATGTTCGTACATTCCTGGTCTAAGATATGCCTATAGCAACAGGTGGGTAAGATCCAAGGTATGATGGGGTCAAGAAAATTTCTCCCGTGGCATTCGGTCTAATGCTGGAGTCTATCGGAACCCTCCTGAGAAGTGATTTGCCCTTACAAATAACAACAGTCTAGCCATGTAAAAAATACTACATCATATTTTGTTCGAATAATTATTACTTAAGTGGTTAAATCACCCACCCACTCACATATGTACATACCTATGCAAAATACATAATAATCGTGTTGTAAGTTGTATAAGATTATGCGAGATTATCAATATTTAGTCATAAAAAAATGTATTACTCTCTTGAATGTTATTTTGAATTAAAATTATAAAACCGATATACAAAACAATCAAGAAATAAATAATTACAAGAAAAGGCGCGGCTTACCAGTTTGCCTTCGACAGCAAAAAAAAACACAAACCGCAAAACTCAATAACACAAATTTAATGAAGAAGCAAGTGCGGCTTTGTTTTTATACAACAAAGTAAATAATTAGAAAATATACAAAGAAAATAAAAAAAATAAATAATTATGGCATTAAAAATGTTGATAATTACCACTGGCAAGCGCCGTACAAATCGTGGGTGGCTGCCAAGAAATTAAAGAAAAAAATTTTAAAAACAGCAATCATCTGAAATAAGTGTGCCGTAACAAAACCAAGTGACGGATGGTAAGGAGATGGTGTCTCAGCCATGTTTAGCTAGTACGAAGCTTATCAGGCCCAAAACTCATTATCTACATTTTCCTCCTTGGTCTTATATTGTCAGATCACGTGTTCGTCATCGAATATTCCCGCTACATCTAGGCAAATATTAGGTTCAATTCAGATCTCTAGATAGGAAATATGTATGTCAGGTAGATAATGGGTTCATTGTAACTACGTAACACCGTATCTACGTGAGCCATAGACCCAACATCTCAACCGAATCCAATTAATGAATGTATTCGAGTTTTCAACGATCTGATCTAAACGAAAGGGAAATCATTCTGAAGGACGAAGCTAAAACTTACGTTATAACTAAAGTGATTAGTCTTTTAAGAATAACCCAAATGGTGAAGAACTGCTGGCGAAACAAAAACAAAAATAAAAACATAATTGAAAAGCCAAATAAAAATCGGGACAAAAGAAACTTATTTTCGAAGAACAGAAGTGAAACTGAAACAAAACCGAAACAAAAAGGAAAACTTTTGTTGAAAAACGTATCGCCAATAACCGAAAGAAAAATGAAAGAGAGAAATCAAATTCGGAGCGAAACGATAGCATTTTTGAAGAACAAAACTGAAATAAATGGAAATTATTTTTAAGTGGAAGGCCGAAACCAGACTAATTTTAAAGGTTAAAAATGAAATTGGAAAACCAAAGCTGAAAGTGAAGTTTTTTTTGAAGAATGAAAGCGAAATGCATAGTTAGGACGGCAAGCAATGAAACCGCAAACCGGAAAAATGCTTAAAGAATGAAATCTAAACCGGAACGATAAAGAAATATTAAAAAAAAAAAATTGAAAGAACGAATAGAAAATCGAATGAAGTTGAAGAAATTTATAAAAATCCAAAAACAAAGGCCGAAGAATACTTGAGAAATGAAATGAAAGCCAGTGCTAATTGGAAAGGATATTTGAAGATAAAAGGAATGGAAATATTATCAAGGAACAAACTAATGTTGAAACTGAAACAAAACGGAAATAGAATTTAAAAAACCAACTTGGAAAAAACTTCTGAATAATTGTCATTCCTTTGAGTTTTTTTTTAATATAGAGGGTGAAGTTTTTGTTTAATTTCACTTAGTAATTACATTGATTGCTCAGGTCAGAACCTTTAAACCCAACCATTTGCCATAGCACCCACATCTGTCATGCGCCAATTGCTACATTCATTCATTCATACCATTTCGATAGATTTGTATCTTCTTCATACATTTGTGTGCCATTCAGTCTTTCAATTCTCATTTAATGATCTTTCGCCTTTTTGCTGCGCTGTTTCGCTCTCTCTCGCCATTCAACGTTTTGTGCACATGCCGAGACTGAATGTGAATGAGTTGGATATTTAATGAAAGCTTACTCTGCTTAAATTTGTATGTATTTGACTTGGGGTTTGGCATTTAAACTTGACCTTTATTCTGTTTATAGAATTCTGATCTCGTTTGATATGTTTGTACGTGTGTTTATGTATTTACATTATGTACAAATACAACAATTGCTTACACTGCCCATAACAATTACTGCCACTGACTGACAACAAAATCAGGAAGGCGGTTAGGTGAGTGGGCGTTTTGAGGGTCGCCAGTCTGACAGTTGGTTTATTGGTTGGTTGCAAATTGACGTGGGTTCACATTTTCAAGCTTTCTGTGTAGCTTTGTAGGTCTTCTAATTTTTATTGTTTAATTAATTTCGTTATATTTAACGGTACTCACTTTTCACTGTTAATTACTAATTTGTACCTTTGTCGATTCTTTTACCGCAATATTCTTTGTTTTACGTTGTTGTTGTGCTGCGACCTGCCAGTAGCTAATTCCGGTTATAGATGCAGATTAATCATATAAATTCTTTATACCTTATACCGTATATCATATACCTTATAACTTATACTATGTATCTTATACCTTATATTTTATACCTTATACTTTATACGTTTTACCTTATACCGTTTACCTTGTACCTTATCATTTTACTTTGCGCTTTGTATATTGATTTGTACCTTACACCTTATACCTTGTACCTTATACCTTTTACCTTATACTTTAAACCTTGTACCTTATATATTATACCTTATACCTTAAACCTTATACCTTATAACTTAAACCTTATTCCATATAACTTGTACCTAATTCCATATAGGTACATCCGTAGTACTTTATAACTTATACCTTTTACTATGTAACTTATACCTCATATATTATACCTTATTCTTTATACGTTATACCTCATACCATTTACCTTGTACTTTACACACTGTACATTATTATTTTATTTTGCGCTTTGCACATTGTTTTGTCCTTATACCTCAAACCTTGTACCCTATTCCTTTTACCTTGCGCCTTATACCTTGTACCGTGTACCTTATAGGTATACCTTGTACCTTATGCCTTATATACAACCAAAAACTGAATGAATATTACAATTTGTTCAAGTGTGTCACTTGTTGCATTAGCAGCTGATCAGTTAGCATGCATTATACAGTGAAACCTCTACTCACGGACACATCTGCTAGTTGGACCCGCTTTCTTAAATATTTTTTTTCTTATACCAAGTTTTAGGTATAATCTATAACATCTCTGTTTCGTGGGCCCGAATCGTTCCAGTGGCCAATTGATGACGGTGTCCGCTTATGAGAGTATTCACTGTATCAATAAACTACAGGTTGCATGCTATGATGCATCCATCAGAATGATTAGCTCACCAACTGATTTGCTAAATTTTTACACTCCACCATAAGTTAGTGACTGTCTGATTGACTGACTAGCTGACTCATTGTATACACATACATATGTATGTTTATCTAACTATAATAAATAACTGTGTTTTGTAATATGTACATATGTAAGTGTAGTCGTAAACTTTTTGTGTGCGATGAAGCGTTCCAAGCTCAGCGGCATGAAAAATATAAGCACGGCGACTTTCAGCAGTATACGAGTATGTACAGTCCGTTGAAACGCCGGCTCGGTTTGATTCGTGGTATTCGGTTGGTGTGTTTCGGAACAGTGGCTTGTAGTCCTGCGATGCTCCCTATTACAGATGGCATTGACGTTTTTCGCACTCTTCAAATAACACAGCTCGTATGGAAAAGAGCTCGATTTAATAAACAAACAAGTAAGGAAAGGGCTGTCTTCGGCTGTGCCGAAGGCTTTATACCTTTCATGAATGCCAAACCACACTTGTATGGGAGCTACCCGTTATGTTGGCCCGATCTGGCTGATTTTGCCTACATATGTTACATATATAATATGTAGCAAACGTGCAAAGTTTAACGTTCCTAGCTCTTTAACTGCAAAATTGATAGCCCAAAACCCATTTATCGAAACTATCGATTATATGGGAGCTATATGTTATGTTGGTCCGATCTAGGTGATTTTCACTACACACATTACTTATATAGCATGTACGAAACCTGCGAAATTTCGCTCTAATAGCTTTTTAATTGCAAGAGTTAGAGGCCAAAACCCGTTTATCGGAACAATCGATTGTAGGGGAGCTATGCGTTGTATCGGTCCGATCTTGCTGGTTCCGACAAATGATTAATCCTATGCAAAATGGCGCCTGCTTGCAAAATTTCATCGAGATATCTCTAAAACTGAGGGACTAGTTTGCGTTCAAACAGACGGACGGACAGACGGACGGACGGACAGACGGACATGGCTAAAAAACTCAGCTCGTCGCCCTGATCATTTCGGTATACTTAATGGTGGGTCTATCTCTTCTTCTTCTCATACTTACAAACAACGGACCAAAGTTATAATACCATTTCATGCTCATGAAAGGTATAAAAATGTCTCGGTTCAAAATCGGTTTGCAGCTCTGCATAAAATGCGCCTTAGCAATTACTACACATACATACAATTAATAAATATTTAGTTTTTGCAGTTGCTGTGATTGTATTGGGTGGCTAGTGAATGCATAATATTTCTTACGGAAGCAGATTGCAATTTTTTATTTTTTTGTATTTCCTAAAATTAATTTGTTTATTGTTGAACGCTGATTTTTTTTAATTTTAGTATTTCAACAAAAAATTCAAAAGAGCTTAATTAACCCTACTTTTAAATGATTGTGTTGAAATACGACTAAAAATACCTCTCATTTGGTCTCAATATTGCCATATCTTATTTGTTAGACAAAATTCAGTTAGGTGGCAACTCAGTAAAAAACTTCCAAGGGGGAAACACTTGAGTAAGATAACTGAAATCGTAGCTGATAACCTAAATATACATAATAACAATTTTATAGAAACCTGTCCTTTTTCAGATAACAGCGAATACATATGTCAAAAATTAAAAAAAAAAAAAAAAGATTAGATGGCAACTCTATATCAAGTTCTATTAACTTATAATAATTTTTGCTGAAATACTACGGAAAATACTCTTCCTTTGATTACCACATTAGCATAACTCATTTGATTAAAAAAAGCCAGTTAGGTGGCAACCTTGAAAAAACATTCTAAGTGGCAGCACTTCTTAAACAGGTCTGATATGTTGGAGAAAATTGGCAAAGCCCAAAAATTTGTTAAATTGTTTTTGATATGTTTACGGAAAAGTAAAAATAATAAAATTAGGTGGCAACCCTAGGTGGTAAGCTTAGAAATATGACGTAAAATACCTCTTTTCTTGAAAAATTTTAACGGGTAAGAGCAATCGACAACATACAAAATGTAGACAGAGCTTATATTGGTTATTATGTCTGCTAGAGAGACCACTATAGAATAAATGCCAGTGTCGCCACATTCATCCACTTATGTACAAGAGAGACATTAATTCTCGCTTTCACTTGTTTGTATAAAATTCTATATTGAGGGTCAGCTTGTTGAACTTTTAATTTGCAAATTTTTTTAATTTTCTGATACAGAAAGAAATAAATGCAAATAAACATAAAAGATTTAAGGGAAACGTAAGAATTGAAGACCTCCTTTTGTGCGCAAAAAATTTATCCTTTTGGAGTATAAATACTTACGAGGTAGGATCGATTTTTTTTTGAATTGATATGAAATTATGAAGGAATAGCACAATCTTCATTTGAATGACTTATATGAAGTGATGGCGCTGTACTCAAAGTGAGCTGAGAGTTGAGGGTCAGTGCAAAAAATGAAATTCCAGATTTTCCAGAAAGCTTCTTTCTATCGCAACTTATCGTATTATGCCCACCCACGTAATTAGCCTATAGAGTACATATACATATATATGTATATCATCTTCACAGAGCGTCTTTATCAACCTCTTCAACGTCTGGAAAAATTCTACGTTGCAGCCATAATTCCACACTTACATACATAGTACGTATACACATTAGAGTGCGACTTATTTAAATAAAGATAAGAGATGGTTTACCCCTAATTCAATTTATTGAATAATCGGTTTATGAATTCAGAGACGAACGTTTCAATTCCAACTGGAGTAAAATAAAAGCGACGACGGTAGTTTTTACAATATTTGTCAGTCTGTCTGTATGTTTGTGAGCGCATCACTCAAAGCTTGCTCCATGAAATTGAATAAAAAATTTACAGAAATACTGCTAGATATCTGACTTAAAGTTTAAGATGCTTTTACAGCGAGTGAATATTCTTTTCGTACGTTATACAGAGGTGGTAATAGAAGTTAGCTTCAAATATTTTTATATGTAAATTGGATATAGTTCCAACAAATATTTAAAAAAAAATGCGCATGTGTAACCTTAATTAGAGCAAAACAAGCAAAAACCATCATCTCTTGTATTTCTACCTGTCTATATACATGTTTGTGGGCGCATCACTAAATAACTTTTACTTGGAATATATATTGGAGGTATTTCTTAAAATATGTGATACATTTTTAAAGCAACTATAAATACTCTTTTTATTTAGGAGCGTGCCGAAGCCTTGCACGACCGCAAGCAACCAGTATGTATGGAAGAAAATGAGTTTTTCTTCAATTCCTTTGTTTTGGGTAGTAGAAAAATTTTGCAGATTAGGGGACACCCTAATGTGTACACTTGCTATGTCACTAATAAATTAAGTGATGCATGGACACTCTTCCCTTGTTTTATAAATATATTTTTTTTGTTTTTTTTTCGAAAGTTGTTGGTCTTTTTTTTCATTGATAAGAATTGCGCGCAAAAATGAGCTGAGAATCAAAAATATTAAATTCAAGAAGATTTACGTGATGGAGATGCGCAAGAGTGGTGCAAGGCGTTAAATTAAAGTGGATTATTTACATACATACATACATATGTACATATACACTCTATACTATATATGTACATTTAATAAATATCAGATTTGTATGTATAAAGTGTGTATGCCATGTTTGTCTACATTGCCAATGACTGTCAGTCACCTTTGACCGCCATAGTCAATGAAGCACAATCGCATCGCATAAACTTAAATAAACCAAATAAAGTGAGTTAAACCAAGAAAAATAACAATAAAAAGCAAAGCACAAACATTTAAATGCAATAAAGCTAATTTATATTGTTTAACTTATTATGCAGTGACTTTTTGTGTCTGGTTGGGTGGTGCTTGCATATAACATTTACTATAAATAAATAAATTCATACTCACGCTATAATAACAATTGAATAATTCATACTTTTTTTTTGTATTTCTGCACGCGATTGCTATTGTTAGATGATTTTTAGTTTTACAAGCATATTGTGCAATATTATTTATTATATAAATTTTTTAAATAATAACATCAGATTGGTGCTGCTAATTGGTTCGATTAAAAAAAGAAATAAAAAAATTAAAAATAGAAAATTAGTCATAAGCAGCTCAAATAAATGACAGCTGAGATGCTCAAGTGCATGACATGCGGCAACTAAAGTAAAAAAAAAATAAATAAAAGAGGATTGGGTGGCAACACTGAATAGTAACGGTACCTAAAAATATTTTTGTTTCAATATGCGTTAAAATACCTGTCCTTGAATACCCCTTTTCACATACTCGTATATTATTTCAGTTTAAAAAAAATGCAGATACATAAGTGGCAACCCTGTAAGAAAGTGCGGGCCGGCAACACTAAAGTAACTAATAGGATTAAATGGCAATCCTAGACGGCTAGAAATATTTTTGTTGCATCAAGTAGTAATATAGCTTATTGAAATATCACATTCATATATTCATATAGGGGGCAGCTCCGTAAAAATATTTTAAGTGCTAGCACTTACAATTTAGTACACTATTCACCCAAATTTAATCCAAATCGTAGAGATACAAGAATAACTCGTTTAGATTTATAGGTTATGACGCCCTTAGAGTAAAAACGCCGAGCATACTAATCAACGAGTAGTCAGAACGATGCACCTCTTTAACCACCACTATAACCACTCGTTGGTTAGTAAACTCGTCGTTTTGACCAGAGCTCGTCATCTGTATGTATAACGAGATGGATGTTTGTTTGTTTGTACTCGATTGGCTCCAAAACTACTAAGCCGATAGATTTCAAACTAGAATACAACGATAACCTTTTAAAAGAGGATTGATCATAGCCAAACTTTATTTTGAACTTTCAAGTGGGTAACGATATATGTATAGGCCAAAATGCAACTGGTTAATTGTTTTTTAAATCTGTAAATTGGGATACCACGACTCTCGCGCCGCACTGAAAAATCTATTTCAAGGGCTAAGCACTGATCAAAAAACAGCAACAATGAAACTTAGAGAACAACCTGCATATTACAAATTTATTGATGAAATGCACCATTATTCTACACGAAAAAACTTAGTAAAAAACATTCGGCTAATAGCTATAATTAATATTAAATAAGTAAAAAAAATTTCCATTATTTATTATAATTAATTTTTGTTAAAAAGTCAGCTATAACTCATAGCCTTCGTAATTTCATTTAATTTTAAATCAAAGCGTCCCATAATTTAGAGAAATTGCACTATGTAATTAAAACCTAAAGCAAGTACAAATGACTCGCTGCCTTTAGGTTAGGGTGGGTCGAAATTGTTTGCAATGTTAATTATAGGTACGTACTAATATATAAAAGGAAGAAGTTGGGAAAGAGTGAAAGAAATTAAAGAGGAAGAAATAGCTGAAGAAGAAAAGGAAGGGGGGAGAGGGGTGATGGAAGTGAGAGAGTTAGAGTAAAAAGAAAGAAGAAATTGAAAAGGGAAAATAGTGAAAAGAAGAAAAAGAAGAATATGAAGGAGAATTGAAAACTCTTAAATATTGTTTTTTTTTGAAATTGAGATTTTGCATTGCACTCACTCACATTTGCACTCTCAGCTACGAGTATATGATGACTTTTTCACAACGTAACTTTTTCGCTTTACTAAAATATAATAACATCAAACAAACGAAAAATCGATACACCCTAATGTATATCTACATACATACCTACATTGCGCTTTGCTTTTTTTTTTATATCCGACTGTCATTTAAATTGCACGAATAGCTTTAAATTGCCTCGGACAGTCGTCATCGCATTGCGTCAATTGCTTGGTCTGTGCCTATTTTGCCTCTGGAATCGTATAACAATTGTGAGAGAAAAATGGACACAATGAATGGGTTGGGCGCAGTCATTGTACGAAATTTGAAGAAATTAATAAAAAAAAAAAATTACAAAATATTTTAAGATGAGTAATTCATGAACAGACAATGACATACTCTATGAGTGCAGGCAATTAAGTTTTGCAAATGAAGTGAAAGGGTTTTAAGAAAAATGTGAAGGCTACTTTTTCGATAGAGTAGAGAACTTTTATGTAACTTTCATTTGTTTTAATAGACCTCGCAGTTTGTCTCGAAAGCCAGTTAGTTTACCAAATCAAGATGCACGATATTTACCAAGAGCCATTTGTGTTTCCTTTGTTGCTCACACAAGTCGGTCACAGCCCAAATATTTTGACGAATTTCACTATCTCCTCTCCCCGTTGTAAGCTTTATCTAGCCACCAAGAAAGTCTCCCTTCTGATTTTTTGTCCAGGCCCTCCTTCCACCCATTACTTTTTCGCTTCTTCCTTCTCTGCCTCCTCTCATATATGTATGTATGTACCTCCTTTTATTCCCAATCCCAGTAGTGGTCAATTCCACCAGTTATCATTAAGCTAATATACTACCTTGTGCGTGCACTACTGGGTATAATATTCCAAAAAAATAAGACTACCTGCGGTTTGAACTTTAAATTAAAATTAAGGTTAAGTATAATTAAGAGAAATTATGAAGATATGTATGTTTCCAACGCCGTATTGCTTGTGTCACATACAGCTTTTTGTAGTTGTAATTAAATGATTTTTGAGAAAAATCCGGTTGGATCAATTAAACATCGCTTTGCTGCATTAAAACCAGTTTGATAGCTGCATACCACACATTGGCAGGGCTTGATAAAAATTTAAATACAGTAAGGCACATAATCATAGTCGTTGCTTAACACGCGTTTTAGTTCAAATGTTTATTTAATGTAAAATTAGATTTAAAATGTTGATCAATCATAGTCATACTAAACAAAGATTTTAGTTAAAAAAAAAAGTAACAGGGCCCCCTTATGAAAAAAAATTAATAAAGAAATATTTTGTGTTATGCAAGTTCACCCTGTGTCAACTATTTTATGCACAAACCATATCATATCTGTGGCAATAAGTGAAAACAGCTAAACTCCAGTTTGTGACATCGCACAACCATAGACACATACCCTGATTTTAAAGTGTTAAAATCTAATTTTTGTAATTTTAAAATTAAAACTTCGTCTTAGACATAAAAAAATATTTTAAGTTGCCTTTGACAGACACTAAATAGCATAGAAACGTACTTCGAATATTTTTTTTTTCTAGCCAAGACAAATCATTTTATTTCACGTTTGAATGCCCCACTTCAAACTAAAATATTTCAATTTTTGTATTAAGTTTTCCTAATTAAATGATTGAATTCGTAAAATACCACAGCTGCGTTCAAAGTATGGGAAATAAAAAACCGAATGGAGAAAAAGCTCGTAAAAACCAATATTAATAGCTTTTTAGGGCTGCGTTATTCGAACCCATTTTTTATTGCGTTTCTGTTTACATTTCTTTGCTGTGCTTTTCTGGTTGTGTTTTATTGATTCTTAGCTTGATTATCATTAACAATTTGTGTGTGTTTATTTTACTATATTTTAATATTAACATCTTTATGCGTTTTACTGCCTTAGCTGTTTATGGATATACATATATACCCAACAAACATTTTAACAATTTCTTCCCCATTAATACGGTTTAGTATGCATATTTAAAGTTTTGGTCGATTAGAAGACCCTCATTGAATTACAGCCACACTTGCGTATTCCTTAAGACTGCGCACTTCGTCAGCGGATTCGCCGTAACAACAGCTGATCGTTTGGCAGATATTGCCAGCCCAAATTCTTTTGACTGAAAGTGCAACTTCTCACTAAGAGAACACCTTTTTTTTAATAATTTCTCTGCAGTCAAAGAACCCATCTGACAATTTCTAACTGTTTCTGACTCGTACCGGTTCACAACTGTAATTGTTTAATGTGATGACGATGAATTATGTGTATCAATTCTGAGATTAAAACTAGTGGTTTTTTTAGCAAAATAATCATAATACAAGTAAAATTTCTTTATTATTTCAATTAATAGAAGTTTATTTTTGTTTCAGACTTGTTTGCTGCTACTATTCTATTTCAACAAAGTTTGAGGTATGTACATAAAAACATATCTAAATATAAATACATACATATGTATATTTTAGGGATGCAAATCCCGATACTTATTTCTAACAGTTCCGGAATTTTCGGGATTGGAAATACATATGTATTTTACTCGTTTTTTATGATATATTTTTAAAATGATAATATTTTTATTTATGATGCAAAGATTTTTGTGATTATGACACTTCGGATTACGTGCACCTTCAGGCTGTTTGTGAGCGTATGTTCCTTTTCTGACCAAAAATATTTTAATACTTGGAAATCTATATCTCTTTCGATCCGTTCATGCCATTAAAACCAACAATCAACAATGCTATTTTGTTAAATACAACTAAGCATACAAATTTTTTATTTACATGCTGTGCTTCTATATTTATGTGCGCAGCTGTATTATGTGTCCACTTCTGCCTCTGCATACGATCCCATGCATTGAAGCAAAGAATTCAAAATTTCATCTGCATCCGTTCTTTGCATTTTTCAAATAAATACTTGAGCGCTCACATACACATCCGCACATCCACACAAACACACAGAAACCGAGTCAGTTATCTCTAATGGCGCAATCAAAGTTAAATATGTACTTGGCACCACTAGAAGCACCAAATTCTGGGTGCACCTGATTATATACATACATACATACATATGCACATGCCCATGCACTTACATATGAATGTGTTTGCCTTACTGACTTAACAACCACCTTTATTGCTTTGTAAACGGTTCGGCTCAAAGCCTCCCTATAGCATACTTGTTTAAAATGAAATACAAACAAGACAAAACATACTTAAGTAATCTTAATTCCACTATTTGTTGTTGTTTATACATATATTTATAATCGCTACCTGGCTTCCTCTGCACAAATAGTTAGCCTTCAAATGCACAACGGCTTGCATGTGTCTGAGCTCGCAGCTGGAGGAAGAAATAATTCTTTGTATGCAGGTTGGTTTACGCTCTTACGGAAATTGGATGTTTAAAGTACCACACAAAACGATGAAGCTTTAAATATTATTCCCACGACAGTTAATTTTGTTCACCGGAGTTACTCTGTTTTCCCCACCAAAGACTGTAACATCAGAAAATGAATCGCGCCCAAGGAGATTGTATAACCTGCATGATGTTGTGTTGTTGGTCTTTTCGATTTATTTATGAAAATTGTAATAAAATAATATTAAAAAAAAATGAAATAAAATAAAAAAAAGAAAATTAAATAAAAAAAAGAAAATAAAATAAAATAAAATAAAATAAAATAAGTTAAAATAAAATAAAAAAAGTAAAAGAAAAGAAAATAAAATAAAATAAAATAAAATAAAATGAAATGGAATAAAATAAAATAATATAAAATAACGGGAAATGAAATAAAATAAAGTAAAATAAAGTAAAATAAAATAAAATAAAATAAAATAAAATAAAATAAAATAAAATAAAATAATTTGTTTTTGGCGACCTTTCTTCTTGTTTATTTGTGTATTTTAAGCTGGCTTGAGGTCCGAAAATTTTTTATTAAAAACGCAAAATTTTTTTAATTTTTTGTTTTTCCGATATATTTCGATTACACTCGGTAATCGTCTTCAGGGTGAGTAAATTTAAAGAAGACGATTACCGAGTGTAATCGAAATATATCGGAAAAACAAAAAATTAAAAAAATTTTGCGTTTTTAATAAAAAATTTTCGGACCTCAAGCCAGCTTAAAATACACAAATAAATAAAATAAAATAAAATAAAATAAAATAAAATAAAATAAAATATAATAAAATAAAATAAAATAAAATAAAATGAAATAAAATATAATAAAATAAAGTAAAATAAAATAAAATATAATAAAATAAAATAAAATAAAATAAAATAAAATAAAATAAAATAAAATAAAATAAAATAAAATAAAATAAAATAAAATAAAATAAAATAAAATAAAATAAAATAAAATAAAATAAAATAAAATAAAATAAAATAAAATAACGGAAAATAAAATAAAATAAAAAAAATGAAATGAAATGAAATGAAATGAAATGAAATGAAATGAAATTAAATTAAATTAAATTAAATTAAATTAAATTAAATTAAATTAAATTAAATTAAATTAAATTAAATTAAATTAAATTAAATTAAATTAAATTAAATTAAATTAAATTAAATTAAATTAAATTAAATTAAATTAAATTAAATTAAATTAAATTAAATTAAATTAAATTAAATTAAATTAAATTAAATTAAATTAAATTAAATTAAATTAAATTAAATTAAATTAAATTAAATTAAATTAAATTAAATTAAATTAAATTAAATTAAATTAAATTAAATTAAATTAAATTAAATTAAATTAAATTAAATTAAATTAAATTAAATTAAATTAAATTAAATTAAATTAAATTAAATTAATTTAAATTAAATTAAATTAAATTAAATTAAATTAAATTAAATTAAATTAAATTAAATATCAAGGAGACAAACGGAAAACCAAGTCGAACCTTATTTAAAATAAGTAGGACGGAAAATTAAGCAAAGAAGGAACAAACGAAATGAAACAATATTAAATAATACAAATTTTAAATGTCTAATTAGGTTCAGAATATATGTACATACATATATGTGTATGAAGTTTGTTTCCTAAATCTATGAATACAACCATTCGAATACGACACTCGAACGAACGCCCTTCGAATGAAAATATTATTTGTTCGAATAGTCCCATGCGGAATGTCTAATAATGACAGTTTTTGTTTCTTTGAATGGAGTGGAATATAAAATTTTAATTTCAGTCGTCGATTTTGTGGTTTTAATTTAAGCAAAGTGGGCAAACTCTAGTAATATTTTGATGTCCAAAGCTGTAACTCTCTATGCACCTGGGTCTTAATATTTATAACAACAACATGCATGATTCTAAGACCGCGCCGCAGATAAGCTGAATGCAATGAATTTATTATTCAAATACATACATACATATGTATGTACGTACATATGTATATTTATCGCCTTTGACCACAATCTACATTCATACATACATCAAACTTACATATGTACATATGTAAACAAGTATACCCACACTCGCTCAACATTGAGTTAATAAATAGGTACAAGTTTTCGAGTAAGTCAAGAGTTAAGTGGCAGACAAAAAATAAAAAAATTAAATGTAAAAGAACGAAGAACAAAAAAAAAAATACAAAAAAAAAATAAAGAAAACAAATTTCTCAAAATTCGAAACGTTGAAAAGGGCGGATGCAATTTGAATTAAATAAAAACAAAATTACAAAACGAAAAAAACAACAACAGTGTAATAAACCTGCACCCACCGCGCGCATATTAATAAATTTCTTATTGAACGCATTCGAACAGCGAAAGATTGAAAGTTCTCACTACAAATTGGAATTTCATTTGTCTTCACTCTTTTGAGGAATATGATGCTAGCGATATTAGACACAGCATCCGATTTAGTGCTACTCGGTTTGATTGTTATGTTTTGTGTAATTTTGGTACAGTTGCTGCAGTTGATTGTTGAACAGGTGAGTTAGAGACGGGAGTAAATACATATGTATGTAAATAAATATTATCGGTGTTGGGTTTAGAATTGGCTCGGCTCAAAGCTCATATGCGGAACCTAAACGTTAAAGACTTGAGTCTCATTATAAACCTACTTCAAGTGTCTAATTTAGGTTAAAGCATTAGCTTTCAAAAAAATATGTGCCTTCATTGAAGTTCCGATTGCATTTGTTATTTCGCTAGAACAGCTCTTTTCATTACACTAGGGATGACAGATAAGTTTGAGGTTAGAGTTAGTTAATTAAGTGATTACATGCTTACCACAAATTGGCGTTTCCATGTTGACTTCGAGGCACTGATAAATGCAAATGGCCGACAACTTTTTGTCAAACTTCTGAAGCAATTTTTATTCAAGTTAACACGGCACTTGATCTTTGGATTTTGTTAAAGTAAAAGCAGCGAAAATGGGAGAGCTATTCTTTTAAGAGCCCTCAGTCGGCCTTTATGCGTCCGGTCATAGTTTTTTTGTAGGCAAAATGTCAAAAAAACATTGCTTTGGGCTACTGCGGGTGCCCTTGGATGGATAAAAGAGCCATGACTGTAAGTCACAAACATATTAACCAACACTCGTACTATGCGCATACATATGTATGTTAAATGACTTATGATTTATGTTTGCCTAAAGTTATATCAACAGTGCTTCATATTACCGTTACTTTACTCTTCACCAATTAATTTTCTGTTATAATTTTTCCGTAAATGGTGCGATTTGTGTTTTTAGGCTGAGTTTTACTGACACAAATAATTATAATAATTTAGTAATTGTATGCTCAATAAATGTGACATGATATGTGGATATAGTATATATTTTTGGAGGTAGATAGATATTAGGGATGTAAATTTTTTGGTTTTTTTTGCAATCCCGACTTTTCCATAGTTGGTTTTATAATCCCGAGATTAGTTTTGCTGTTTGAAAATTCGCTTTTCTTCCACAGCTTAGGCTGACAAAAGTGAATAAATTGTTGGAGGAATTAGCTAAAAATAGATATTAAAAAAAAATTTTAATTTTTAAAATATTTATTTTAAAGAAAACGCCATAATAGTGACTCAGAAAAATGGCTATATTTTAAGTTAAAAATGCATGTTTACTAATTTTTTGTTTAAAAAATCAAAGCTATCGAAAGCAATACAGTCAAACTGAATGAAAATCCCGGAATTGCATAAGAGAACTACCGCGATTTCCGCCTAAAAGGAGCACTGGTATTATCCCAGGATTTCCATCACTAGTAGATATGCATAGATATAAATTAATCTTTGGCCCTGCCGTCTATTCTTTGATTTCATTACTGAAACACTAAAATGCAACGATGCAGGTGTCCAATAAAAATAGAATTTTATTTGTCATTTACCCGCCGCATATACCCTTGCATTTACAGTTGATTTTTCTATTCGTTACTTCGATGCGGCTATGAAAAAAAAATTTTTTCTATTGTTTACTTTTTGAATTTATTCGTTTGTGGGGTTGACAAATTGCGTTTCTGTTTTCGTGAACAAAAGCTCTAAACCAACTAAACCCCTCCGATGGCCATAAATAAAATTTTTTTAGTGCATTCTATTTAAATAATTTGTGGCCATAAACAAACTATTTAGGTATGTATTTTTGTTTATTTATATATTTGTATAGGCACTAATATTTCAAAACGAACTCAAAGCACCGATATGGATTCATTTTGAAATGTAGATGGAGCTGTGCATTCTAAAATTTTCTAGCTAAGTATTTGCACTGAAGATGGCTTTACGGTGTTGCCACCCATTCCTACATTTTTAAATAACAAAGTGATATATGCTAATATTATTATTATAATCTAACGAACGGTATTTTACGTTGCAGTTCAGTTAAAATATTTTCATACTTAACAGTTTTACTAGATGGTAACCCCGAAAACAAATTGACTCGTTCTGATTAACTTGGCTTATAGGTAATATACTACATTCTTAGCTTTCCTGTTTGAATGTGGCCACTTAAGATCTTTAGCGAGGTTATCACCCAATATGGTTATCAAGAAAAATATTTTTAGCAAAGTTGCCATGTAGGGTTGCCAATTAAATTCTCCCTAGATATTATACGGCAACCTAGCAAAATGCCGAAAAAGCTCAGCCGCTCACGCACTGTATGTTAACCTAACTTCAAATATTATGACTACGAATAAGCTTAAGGCCACTAATCATAATTTTTATAATGAAGATTATTATTGTTTTATTTTTTTCATTGAAATCTTTTTTCTTATAAAATTTTTTTTTGATTTTTTTTTGTTTAAATTTTTTATTTACATATTATTATTTCAATTTTTTGTTTTTGTAATGTTTTAATAGTTTTGAACTTTCCAATATGCGTTTGATTAGCGACTAATTTTGTCTTGTTTTTTATTTGCTTACTTTCAGTGGCCTTTTCTATGCCCAAGTATTATTTCTCCATATATTGCGAATTTCATGAAAATAGATTAAGGTATTTTATCTTTCCATACAAATTTTCAAAATGTCCCTTTTTTTATCTATACCTAGCAAAATGTCAAGAAAAGCTCAAACTCTCACGCGCTGTATGTTAACCTAACTTCAAATATTACGACTATGAATGAGCTCAAGGCCACTAAAATAGTTTTTATAATGATAATTTTGATTGTTGTATTTTTTTCATAAAAGTGTTTTTTTTTATAAAACTTTTTTAAATTTTTTTCCTTACAAATATTTTTTTATTTAAATTTTTTATTTTCGTAATGTTTTAATAGTTTTGAACTTTCCAATATGCGTTTTATTAGCGACTAATTTTATCTTGTTTTTTATTTGCTCTCTTTCAGTGGCCTTTTCTATGCCCAAGTATTATTTCTCCATATATTGCGAATTACATAGATTAAGGTATTTTATATTACTATATAAACTTTCAAAATTTTCCTTTTTTTATATATTTTAGGTTTCTAGTGACAATTTAGTGGATAAAAAATATTTCACGATTTTTACGATCTGCTCACCTAGAATTTTCTGACTGTCATCTAACTAGACCCAAAAAACACAAAGCGTCATTTGAGACATTTTTACTTTCCATGGACTTCTTTCATGGAAAAGGAAGACTTTGCTGACAAGTTGACTTGTGATTAATTTGTTTGTGAGGTAGTTTACAACTATGTATGTAGTTGGTTGGGCTGCTGGGTTATTATAAACACCCTGCTTTGACAGCTGAAACCGTAGGAAACACTTAAATAGGCTGTTCTTAAAAAAGACTCTGTAACTATAATCAATTCTAATTCCTAGATTGTCACAATAATTAATTTAACTGTTTCGAAAATTTTCAAACAAATTTTAATTACATATTTACTATGTTACAAGTATATGTATATTTACATTTATGTATTTTGCGCTTGTTTAACAGTTGCTATTTATAAACATACATATGTACATCTGTATTATTAACAGTATTGATTTCCTTAATTGTGTGTAATTTTGCTAATTGACTTGGAACTTTTGCGTAATTAAGTTACTGCTTGTAGCTCAAACCTGTTGATTTGTTGTAATTTGCATTGACGTTCATAACCTCAATATTATTAATAACTTTTCTATAGGCTAAAAGTGTTTTTAAATTAGTGAAATTATTTACGCTCCAGGAGTTTTGACTTGCGCTCATTAGTGAAGAGTGGAGAGACTCAGATAGGGGGGAAGTTACACTTAAATGAGCATAAGAAGAATGTATGGGAAAATGTGAAAGCCTTTAAAAAGAAAATTAATGCTACCAACATCTTATATATTTTTTTTTTTGATTATAGATGGGTAGCAACTTATTAAAAAAATTAAAGTGGCAACACTTGAGCAGGAAAGCTTTGATTGTAGCAGGTATCTTATATGCCAAATTTCATACAAATTCGTTAAGTCGTGTTCAAGATAAAATAGATAGAAAAGAATTAATATAATAGGATAAGGTGGCAACCCAAGGTGGTTTTAAATTTCAAATAGGTGGCAACTCTAAATAAAATAATGTAGTGCAGTAAAATACTTTTCGCTTGATATCCACATTACATCTGAAATCATTCTTTACCAAATTTCAGACCATCGGCAACTCTATCAAAAAAGTAATAAGTGGCAACACTTAAGCAGAAAAGCTTAGATTGTAGCAGATATCACATATCTATGCGAAATTTCATAGAAAGAGTGGTATTCGAGATAAAAAAGACAGAAAAGACAACCATAGAGGGTTTAAATTTCAGCTAGATTACAATTCTATAAGTATATACAATAGAAAAACGACATGTAAGACCTTTCCCAAGATACCCATATTCAATCTGAAATATTTTTTTATCAAATTTCAGATAGTTGGCAATACTATCAAAAATATTATAAGTGGTAACTCTAAATTATAGGGTGGCAACCCTGGGATGTAACCTCTAATAGAAATATTTTTTATTGAAATATGACGTACAATGTCATTCTGATATTACCATATCTCGGTTAAAAAAAAAAACTAAATAGGTGGCAACCTTTTAAAATCGTTGATGGAGAAACTTTAAAATTGGCGAAAGTTCGTTAAAAAGTTATACGATTATTGAGAATATATGTATAAATCTGTTGCTTGGTATAGCAATAAGCATCGCATAGATCGCTTTCTGTGATCGAAAAGATTACACCCGAAATATTGGGCTGACACGAGTCCATTGTGTTAGATCGTCTGTCACATAAGCTGTTCGTGCTTTGCCTCTGTCTGATATGCCGTGATAATCTCGATGTTTGTTTGATCTGCTCTGATCAACTTGGCCTTTTAGAACAATAGTGGCTGGAGTTATGAGTATAAAGGAATTGCGCTAAGAGTATTACTACTTCTCCTTGAATATATAAATAAGTAGGCCGAGTACATATCAATGTCTTAGCTACACTTTCACACATGAGAACTCACTGAAGAATTTTTATTTTTTGTTTGTTATTTTTGTTAACTTAAATAAGCGAAATTCTCCACATGGTCGACCACTTTTACTTCTTGTTGTGCCCACTAAAACAATTTCATGTGAGAAAAACACGAAGAAACATAAAACAAAAACAAAAATAATAAAGTATTGAAACTATAAAAATGAACAGTAAAAAGAGTTTGTGAATTGCTTGTTAACATGGCGCACAAGTGTTTTGCGAACCTGTTTAGGGCAATTAACAGAAACGCTTTTTCCCAGACAATAAAGGACGCCGCAACGTGAAGCGCAGGAAGACCCATATATATACATATATGTATATGTATGTATGTGTGTAAGTGTGTATTTATGTATATGCGAAAATTTCAATGTACGAGAACTGAGGAGGAGAAGAAATTCAAAATCAAAAAAGAAGAATTGAATACAAAAATTTGAACAGTTTTGGCCAGAGAAATGGAATCGTCTCTAGACAAATTGTCCTACTTAACTGACTTCTCCCTTACAGAATCTTCTTCTAAGAATACTCCACCCACTCTCTCTTATACTTCCACCGCTTTCCTCTCTGTTGTTGTTGTTGAGGCCATAGAAACACTCCCGCAAGATTTGCAAAGTATTATTCTTCTTCAGCTCCCCTTACCTCTCTTCATCACAAAACTTGAATTCAATGTGCTGCCCAGAAATGAATAGCTCGCAGAGCTCCGTTTTTAGTGACGGAACTATGAATTGTATCGATCGGTGCAATACTGTTATATCGATAGCCCTTCATCAACCATCTTGGGCAACCATATCTAGAGTCGTATCATCCATAGTTTGAAATCTTTACACCAAGCACGTGTAGGTAATCATCGTCTGCGCCTCTGCTGCCCCTCTTCTTTTCGTTAATTTCTTTTTACACCTTTTTTCTTCACTGACTTCACCTTAAAGCTGCCGCTTCTTTATCCCATTTTTCATGCCTCACCTCACATTCCAATGTTGTCTTTATCGTTCTAGGTATACAATTGGCGCATAAACCAGGTTTAAGTGGTGTGCTTGTTGTTGTTTTTGGTAATGCATTTTTGCTTATTTTTGTGGCTTCAGCTCAACTTGTTTGCACTCTTTCTTTACGATCGCTATCATTATTATGCTTGTATCATAATTATGGGTATATGTGCGGATAAGCATGCCTGCTTTTCGGGAGTAGTTTTTTTTTATTTTGCTTAGTGGGTCATTTATGTATACCCAGTTGCGATGGCGAAAACAAAGTTTTGTTTTACAAGTCTATGTACTAGAGCAGTTGGGTGTTTGATACTGAACCACATTTTTCTTAATGTTTTCTTCTTTTATAATTTTAATGACGTTTTCTGTTCCTTTTCTTTTTTTGCGCTCTAATTTCTGGGTTATCTTTTATTTTTCTACGCTTCTAAACAATAGTATGTACATACATTGGGGTGTTATCATATCTACGTAGCTAGCTTATCGAAACAGTAGATATATTTACATAGTGTACGATCACAATACTTCAGAATATTTTTCAAGAACACCCTATCTTAGAATCTTGGTTCTGTATCAGCTGAAAATGTATTGAACTTAGTTCAGTTTTTGATATATTGTTTTTTTTTTCAAAAACCACGGTTTTAGTCAGGCTTTTGTCTTAGCCATTTACCATATATGTACATGAAATGCAACACGTCCGCCCGGTTAGTGTTATTCCGATATATTTGATACTTTTGAACTAGATAGACAGATAATTTTGGCACTGGAATTTCTGTTTTTTTTTTATTATTTATCAGCATTTGACATTTTTGCTTTTGGTTGCCAAAATTGAAAGCAACTAAGGCCTCAGATTATTTGTATTATTTTATTCGACAAAACTCTTACGCATACTAGGGCTTGATTTTAGATTCCGATAAAAGTAATTAAAGTTATCAGATTCCAGTTCAGATGGTTTATTTTATCATGGAACTAGAATTGCTATATGAGCTTCATTCTGTAAATGTTTTATAAAGGTTTTCGGTATTAAACTCTTTTAGGTTTTTTGCGATTTTTTTTATAAATTTTTAGAACTAGTTTTGCTCAATAAATTAAATTTAAAAGTAAAATCAAAATGCTAACAAAAAAGGTAGAAAGTTCTTGTTGAATTCAAAATGTCGCTAATGATATTCATAGACGTTTGCACTAATCACTTGGACTTGGAATAAAAATGTCGTATTAATAGTCCCATAATCATTGTCAAATTAAAATAGAGTTTATCTACTCAAACATCATTCGAAAATAAACACCATTTCATGTCTGTCATAGTCAACTTAAAATACTATTTATATCTAAGACGGCGTTTTAATTTTAAAATGACGAAAACGTATTTTAAAAATCACGGTTTGTGTCTATGGTTGTGACTGTGACATTGCCTACTCCAAACATAAGTTTGGCCTTTTGGCTTATTACCAAAGATATGCTATGGGTTGTGAATAAAATAGTTGCCACAGGGTGACCTTGCAAACCAAAAAAAATTTCTTCACACCACCAAACAACTTATTCGTTTTCATAAGCTGTATCTCTTACATTTCATTTTACCTAAAATCTTTGTTTAATATGACTATGATTGACCAAAATTTTAAAATAAAAGCTTTTATAACACAAAATTTGTAAAGAAATGTCATTTCAAAAAGCTTTATAAATCAATTTTATTTTTTATATATTTGTGGGTCAATGTTTACTGATTTTAAAAATTTACTTAGTATTTACTGAGCTTGTTGGGATGCTTTTCCTGTTTTAGAAATTTTTAAAAAATATATATGTGATTGGTTTTACTGAGTTTTAGAATGAGTACGATGCAAGCGAATATCGAGTGCTTTGAGGGTTTTTACTTCATTTCGAGCACCCTGCAACATGTTGCATATCGATACCATTTGCACCTCCTTATGTTTAGAATAGATAGAAAACTATATTTACCTTAACTTATTTTATTATAATTTCCTCTTCTTCTATACATAGTTCAGTTTGATGATAGATTCACGCATATAAATTAATTAATACAAATTAAATTGAAAGAAATATTTTGCAGTTGTCTGCTATAGTTTTTATTCAATAGATTTTGTAAATAATTTCAATAATTTGTTAACCAATAATATATTAAAATTCATTGTTTTTCTAATCTTTGCAGGTCAAATTTAGTTTGATAAACATTTGAACAAGTAAGTAAACGATTAAATACAATTATAGTTATCGATAACATTTCCACAATATATCACACAAAAGTCTTGGAAAACGAATGTGTTTCATAAAAATTATTATTGTTCTTATATTTAATAATTCTTATTAACTACATAAAGTTTTTATTTGAATAGAAAAGGAATATTTACAGACAACCATAGCTTTTCTTATAAACCAATTTCGGAAGACTTTAACTATGGAGCTGTTAGAACGACGGTTTGCTTTTCAGCTAAAGTCTTATTTCTCACTTGCTCAAATGTCAACAATAATCATAGTCGTTGCTTAACACCCGTTTTAATTAATTTAATTTTGCTTAACTTAAGAAGACATTTAAAGTATTGGCCAATCAAAGACATATTAAACAAAGATTTTAGGTAAGAATGAAAAAAATTATTGGTGGTTTGAAGAAATTGTTTATCTTTTGCAAGGTCACCCTGTGTCAACTATTTTATTCACAAACCATATCATATCTGTGGCAATAAGTGAAAAAGCTAAGCTCAAGTTTGAAGTAAGCGATGACACTAATCCAACTATAGATACATACTGGAATTTTAAAATATTAAAATAACGTTTTCGAAATGAATTTTGTTTTATCACCAAATAATACGAAAATAATCTATGTAATAATAACATATCAAAACAAAATAATCCAATATGAATCAAACTGTAATTTCCGGAACGAGTTATATAATCCAGATAGCTTGTCAAATTGTACGTCACTGCGCTTTTCCGCTATTAACAGCAACACTTTCTTTGTTCCACCTGCTATAAAGCAATCTCAACCTGCTACTTAACGCTGTTTGACTGTGCAGCGACAACACGGTAAAAAATTGCAGCAATTTTAAACTTTTTTAAGTAAATTCCAAATATGTATTGCAGATGTTTTAGTCTTTAATCCTTAATTTTTTTTTAATCTAAATAAACCAAAAGTTGTATTAATCAATTTGAAAGGCATTTCTGGGATAATATTAAAACCCTTTTCATTCATTTCAAACCAAATTTTGTTTGGTCATGCATTCAGTCCAAAAAGTTTCAAATTTACTATCAAATTTTTAACCGTGTACTTGCGCTGGCAATTTTTCGATTTATTTTGAGTGGTGAAAATTATGATAAATCTTATTTGTTGCGCGAATGGCAATTTGTTGCTCTAAATGCTCTCAGCATTTCCTCAATTTGTGGATAAACATTTTTCGCGCTTGAAAATTGCTTTGATTTTGACACTTTTGTGTTGTTGTTTTTTTTTTTTTCTTGTTTAAATGAAAGCAGAAAAAGTCGTGCTTATGTAAGGCTCCTGGTAATTTGTTTGTCTTTATGTGTGGTCCACGCTGTTACGCTTTTCCGCCTTTCGATTGTTTATGGCAGCGCAAGAAACGCGAGGGTTATTGGAGGGGATAGTTGACGAAATATTTGATTATCATCAATTGAAGATTCCTTTAACATTTGAATTGCCTATGACTTCCGGTTCAATTGACCATGTGCGGCAATCTGGCAAGGTCCGATTATCAGATTCAAAATCATATATCGGCGGTATTTAGGCAAGTCGATAGTGCGGTCCTGGTTTCTATTTCGTAACTTTGTTTCATTTCCGACTGTGGTTCTAATATCGGCTTTGATGTCGACTTCACCTCCCACTTCGATTTCGTTGTAATTTTAGGTTTGATTCCAGGCACTCCAACATCGGTTTAGATTTAATGCCAGATTCACTGCCGACTTCGATTTTGGTTTTAGATTCCATGCCACATTCATATCCAATTTTCGTGCTGTCTTCAGTTTTGCTTTGGTGTCAGCGACAGTCCGGTATCGTTGGGGATTTTAGATTGAGTGTCGGAACTCGCAAGCCTCTATACTCTTCAAGTTCTTCAAGGGGTCAAAAAGTCGAAACTGAAAATTTTTTGGAATGCAGTCACTCACATTAAGTATTTACCGGGGGTGGTGAACTTCGTTGCTCAAGAGCTTAGATTTTTCTTAAGGCCAAGACCACTTTTTCGGAGACTAAAAGAAATATGGAAAATGTTTAATGCGACCAGAGTTTTATGGATTTCTGCTGCATGCTAAATCCTGCTCTGAAAGCACGACAAGAGTGTGAGTTGTTCAAACAATGACTGATTTGATAGGAAATTCGGACCTTTCTCGGTTATAAAAAGGTGGCGTCTATGAAGATTCTTTGTCTTCCAAATCAACTAAAGGTGTTTGAGAGCATTTTTGTGCAACGGAAAGTCGAGTTCGTGCAAAAAAATTGTCGACTGTATCACCTAGGAGCGCTTCTTCTGCGATTTGTAGCCGTGCTGCAGCACTCCCGTTTTCTAGATAATAACGTCGAAGATGTGAAAAAGCGTCTGCCAATAAACCTGAGTATTATTCAATTTATTATTATTGTATAAAATGTCGACTTAGCTTATTTTTTTTCACTTGCCAATCTAGCTTTAGACATTCCAAAGCCAATACCTCAACCTCAAAGTTTCAGTTTGTTATTTATGCTAATCACGTAGCCGTCCAGTTCATCGTCGCGTCTCCAACTTATTGATCTTCCCGTTTTTTTTTTTCAAATATTCACAACACAATACTATTGTTGTTATTGGTATACTGGTTAGAAAACTATACAACTTGCATTTACATACATATGTACATACATATGTATGTTTATATATATAGATACTAGAGATGAGCAACCTTTATATGATAAATTCGATTGCGTGGGAGATTCAAGGAAATATAGATCGTTCTTTTTATCAATAAAAATATACATATGTATATCAATTATTTTAAAGCCATTTGAAGTTTAAGAAAGATTTCTTTAACTTTTTGGAAGTTCTGGTTGTTATCGAAAATTTGAAAAATGTGAGGCCTTCAATGATGCACCGATACTAAGTCCCTATTAGTTATCGCATGAAATGTATCGAATTATCACGCGTACCAAGTAACAGTCTAAAATTATCGAATACTCGATAATATTGCAACAAAAATACTCGATACTCAAAATATCGATAACAAAGGATAGATATAGATACTAAAATTATCGATATGAATTTCACAGCACGAAATAGTTTTCTAAACCGAAATAGCGATGTAAATTTTATAAAATGCAAGTCTCTTGGCGGCTTAAGGATCACGACGAGAACCTTACCTTCGAGAGATTTCAGAGAAAGGAAAAATTTGAAAAGTAGGAAATATTCCAAAAGTATGTAAGATTAATATTAGGACGAAATTTTAAAGACATAATCAAAGTCGCAGCTAGTCATCCAATGATATGTGGTAACAGGTTTCATATAATCGACAAAAAATATATCGATATGTTAAAGTATGATATCGATACTCAAATCAACATGTTCCAGCTGGCGCACTCCCACCTCCACTACACACAAACTTACCTACCTACAAAGTATTTGAATGATTTTATAGTCAATTCACAACTTACATAATGGATTGATATAAGAATCTGATAAATTTGTTGTTTCTCTAATAGAATATTAAGTAGTATTTACTCTGTACATTCAGAAAAAAAGTTCATTCCAAAGTGACAAAGAACCTTTCCTAGTTGTCATTAAAAACTCTGTTAGTAAATAAATAAATACTCGTCTTATATCGACAAACAGGTAATAGCTATTTATGTATATACATACTTATTTACACAGTAGCGGCGAAAATTATAGTAGTGCGCATGAGTAGCAGAGAAATTTATAAGAAAATGTTTACAATAGCGGTTATAAAAAACAGTGTAGGCCCAGTATTAGAAAAAAAAGTATAATAAAACTTAAAACAATAGTTTTAAAATTTGTATTTGTCTGTATTTATGTTTGTTCGCGCATCACTCGAAAACTGCCACATAGAATTGTATGAACTTTCCACCAATATATTGCTAGTTGTACAGTATAAAGTTTAGAATATATTCCTACATCACCATTATACCCGCTATACAGAGTGGTGGCAATAAAAGTGGGCACCAGATATTTTTATGCATTTATAGTGAACTTTCAACATCATAAGACATAATAGACGATACGAAAAATTATCTGAGCAGTCTTAGTTGGAGCAAAAGAAGCCAAAGGATCAATTATTCATATTACACTCTCTCTCTCTCTGTCTGTATGTACGCGCTTCACTGAAGAACTACTTCATGGAATTGAATTTTTTTTCACCGCTGCATTACTAGTGATCTACCTAGTAACCACTTACATATATCTAATTAGCTATAAGACTACTAATATTTTGTTCGCAACTGTAACTATCTACCGTTTTATTTTCATACACAGCTTATCTGCGCTTTATCTACATTGTTGTCGTCTATTCTCTTCCCTATTGTTCTATGTGGCTTATTGAATTTCTATATATTACAATCACTTTATGTTAGTGCTCAGTAAGTCAATATTTCAGCGGCTTTTTCTAATTATTGCTCTGCGCATTAAAAGTCAGGCTATAATTTGATATTCCAACGAATTTGTTGTTGCTGTCGTCTCAAATGATGCGCAACTAGTTTGCTTTTAAATATTTTTATGTTCTCAAATGATTTTAATGGAGTTTTACACGTGCTGAAGATACTTACAGTAGCTCATCATACAAATGAGACAGTTGTTGTTGTTACGCTCCTGTACTCCCTTGCGGTAAATGCCCGACAGTCGTGGCATCGTTTTGGTATGACCAATGCAATCTTCTGGGACATACCACCCTTGTACTTTGCTGACGAAAACGTTTCAAGTACGCTTACAAACGTTTTAGGGGAATTCGAATAATTTATTTGTTGATTTTTGGGTCTTTTGAATTTTTTTTTTGGTAATTAATAGCAACGCCAGTCAGTTTGATTTTGTCACATCACTTCGTTATGACTACCAATTCCATTTTTATACCCAGCGTACTAGTACTAGTACAAGGGTATTATAACTTTGTTGGGATAACGGTTGGTTGTACAGGTATAAAGGAATCGAGATAGATATAGACTTCCATATATCAATATGATCAGGATCGAAAAAAAAATTTGATTGAGCCATGACCGTCCGTCTGTCCGTCCGTCTGTCCGTTAACACGATAACTTGAGCAAATAATGAGATATCTTCACCAAATTCGGCATGCGTACTTATTTGGGTTCAGAATAGATTGGTATTGAAAATGGGTGAAATCGGACCATAACCACGCCCCCTTTTTCGATATCGAAAATTTCGAAAAACGTACAAAACGGGTTAATTCAATATTAGAAGCAGATACAATGATAAAAGTTGCCATATATATTTATTTCGATGTTCTGAGGCCGATTTTATCAAATTTTTGGAAAAGGGGCGTGGCACCGCCCACATATATTTTGAGAAATTTTCAAATTTTGACTCTCAATAACTTCAGAACAGTTTGTGCTAGTATAAAGAAATTTTGTAGAGGGCATACTATTGTTGTGTTAAATTCAGCTATAGAAAATAGACGAAATCGCTTTTCGACCACGCCTACTTTTTCATAAAAGTTATATTGAAAGGAGGTGGAAATATTGAAAAGTCCATATCTAATTAACTGATACCGCTCTAACAATATAATTTGGTACATACATCAATTTTCATATTGTTTACATTATTTTCGCAAAAGTTTGGAAAGTGGGCGTGGCACCGCCCACTTATGAGTCACGCAAATTTCAAATTCGACTGCTTATAACTTCAGAACGGTGTGAGATAGATTTACGAAACTAGGTACAAGGCATGTTATGTTTATGTAGAGTACTACCACAGAAAGTGAGAAAAATCGGTGAACGACCACGCCCAATTTTGGACTAAAGTTCTCTAAACGAGAGTAAGGAAACCGGAATACGCAATCTGTTTAACTGATAAAGATATAATGATACAATTTAGTACACTCATTCACTTGATGATGTTATTAGTGTTGTTTAAAGGTTTTTTGGTAATATTTTGGAAAATGGGCGTTGCACCGCCCACAAGTGAATAAACAAAATATCAACATTTCACTATTAACAAGCCACTGTGAAAATATCATAAAGATCTGCAATGAAAACTGATCTTCAAATAGGGACAAACAACATAATAAAATCCGTGGGTGTGCCACCACCCACTTTTTTAAAATTATGTAAATATTGATTAATTGCCACATATATCCGTATTTCAAAAATTTCACAAAATACGTTAAAAGTTATGGGCATGGCACGCCTTCTTTTCCAAAGTTATATATAGGACATGGTATAACCCTTGAAAAGATCGATTGAGTACTTTTGGCTCATGTAAGCGGTTAAAGCTTTATAAGCAAGGGGCGTGATCGCGCCCCCCAAATACGCTATTGTTTAGGCTCGGAATAGATTGGTTTTTAAAATGGGCGAAATCGGATGAAAACCACGGCCCCTTTTTTTGAAAACTAACGCTGGGTATTTAATGTTCGGTGCACCCGAACTTAGACTTCCTTACTTGTTTGTTTATATTTTTGTTTTAGAATTATCATTGTTTATCTATTATCTGATGATTAATGTGGGGTTTCCTTTTTTTGTTGATATTATTTGTTTTTCTTTTGGTTCCTTCTAATTAGCAATTAATAATCACATTCTATGGTGCTAATTTTTTTCATAAATGTGTGAGTTAATTGATTTTATTTTTGTCAACAAAACGTCACAATTCATACTACGTGGGTTTTATTATTTTTCTGTCTTTGCCACCAACTGTAAACTCCGAGTGATCTTAACGAAGTTAGTACGTAGTAAGAGTTACAATATTACAACAACACAAGCACATAAAACTGCTGTGAAATTTAATAAATATCGGTTGTTAGTAAATGTTACTCTTTGATGTCGTGTGTTTTCCTCATCGCTTTCAAATTAAGTTTTAGCAAAATCGTTCGGCGCCTCCCTGGAAATAGTTGACACGCAATAGTTTTATAATTTCACAACAACTACGTAAACACATCAAACTTTTTGTAAACATTTTTTAATTTCATAATGTGAATATATGTATTAGATAACCACTTACATAAATTACAACAACAAAAAAGTAGGCAAATAACATAAAACAAGTTAAAAAGCTTCAAAAACTGTCATTAGCAGCATGCAAGCCCTTTGACAATGTACAATATCGTTTTCAATATATACATATACATATAAATATGTATGTGTGTATGTATGTATAATAGGACTATAATATGAATAGATATAAATCCGAGTATATGTATGTATAAAGTTCAAGACTGTATAGGCAAATGCTCGTGCCTAATCAAAGTTATTAGTGTCGATTTAACTATAAGCAGCAGATATTAATTTAATAAGCTATCATTTTGTCATGCTTAGAGACGTTTTTAATATTATTGTTGTAGTATTAATTGTGATTAAGATGCCTTGAGTTCAAATTTGAGGTCACGCACATTTCATTTCGTTATTTGCATTATTTACTAGATGCCCGCAGGCACGTGATGCTTCGGCAGGCAGACAAATAAAAACTGTACATATATCTGGCAGCACGAAAATGCATTCTATATTTTAGGGAAAACATCCGGCAACATATAAATGGAAGAGGCATTCAATTCAATGCAGTAGTTATTTTGTGATGAGTGTACAAACAAAGAGACAGATAGATAGGCAGTATTTTTAAACATTATTTTTAAATGAGATAACGACTTCTATCATTTAATCGTCGTGTTGCTATTTCAATACATTTAAGAAATATGTTATGCCTACTTTTCTTGCCACCACTGTTTATAGCCCAAGTGCAATATTTCCCTGCCTTAAAAGCTATGCTGAACTTTAAGTTGAATATAGAACAATACATCGTTGCAAATTACATTCAATATTCTTTAGCCGTTTTTGTGTGATGAGCGAACAAATATATACACAAACAGACAAGAATACTATAAACTCTAACTCTCTTTCTCTATAGCCAAAATACAGCCAAAAAAACATAACAAGTAAACAAATATCAGTGACATGCCATTACATTTGAAAGGCAGCAGCAACAACCGAATTAATCGCAGCCTAAAGTCGGGTTCAGAGGTGACGTATCGGTAACCTTATAAAACAGCTGATTCGACCAACCTTATGAGAAACAATGTAATCGATTAATGGTGCTACTATCTGTAACGTAACCTTACCGACCAAATGCATGTTGGTTTTTCTCTTACGTTAAGGATACGACTACAGCGATACGACTACTGCACCAATGAACCGGCCTTTAACAATAACCGTTGCTTGGATGTAACCGTTACAGAGACTAAACGATAGACATAGTGACATAGCCATATCCAAAAAAAAAAAAAAAACAGCTGATCGAACCAATCTTATGGGAGTCAATGTACCTACATATGTAGCTGCTTGATGGCAGCATAACGCTAAAACCATAACCATACCACAGTTATTCAAATTACACCGCCATATCCATAACCTATAAATGTTTGAACTTTCAAGTTTATTACAATTTTGTATTAACTTTTTTTTCGTTTTTAATGCATTTTGATAAAGTGAATTATTTGTCATTAGCAATTTTTGCATTTTCTTAATTTTCATGAAATTATCAACTATTTTAGGTTAAGATGCCTTACAACAACCGATGACAATTGATATCCTTAAGTATATGATATTATGATTATGGTTTGATGGCTAGGAAAATTTAACTGCAATTTAATTCATTTTGGAGACATTCACATTTATGGTTATGCTTACGGTTATGGTTATGGTTAAGCTTTTGTTTATGACTATGGTAATTACTGTTACAGCTACTTTTTTTGGTTTAGGTTAAGGTGCCCACTGTACTTAAAACTTTTATTTAGTTGTGTCATTTTCGAAAAGATATAAATACATTCTCATCAAATACCCGTATTATTGGTAATGTAGAGCATATTCTTTCCAAATAAAACCAACAGCAATAATTTGGTAGCAATCGTTATTTGCTAATCTGGCATAATCTGGCATACCAAAATTAATAGACCATTAAAAAAGGAAAAAGTGACTTATTAAGTGATTTTTTATTTAATTTATTGCCCAATCAAGTGTCAAAATTTTAAGAAAAATATGTCTAGGCATTCCATAAAATATTTAATTCATTTATAACCTACTTTATTCTATTTGTTACACCCTATATCCTATATGTTACACCAGCGATAGTCGATCCCTCATACATTTTTCTATTGATTGACAGAAGTACTACAAATTTCCTAATTTCTGTCAGTGTTCCTCCATACAAACTACCAACAACATACAAAGTTAATTTTCAATTTGGCAATACTGCCAAATATCTAATATGTAGTGTTGTTGTTGTAATTACGATAATATGCGCCATTCACACTCAACCATGCAATTTAAAGCTGCGCGCTCATGTTGTGTGGCGTAACTTTTTGATTTGTTGGCGATTTTCATGTCATTAAAATTTCAAAATAATGATTATTGTTGATAGTTTTGATGTGAATTATGAATTATTAGTACACAGCAAGTGATTTTGCTATTTGCAATTATTTCATTGCTTTTATTTTTATTTTGTTTTTTTGTGATGAACACACTGTTATTTTGTTTTTGTAAAAATTTGAATTATGACTTATGACAATAGTCTATTATTTGTTGCTGACAGCTTCCTGTGAGGCGCTCATGCATGCAATTTCATTCTAAAAACTGCATGGAAAATTCTAAATTTACGCCGTAAAATGTATGTTTGTATAATTTAAGCGCGCTTTTGAACTTTTTACTACTCTAAAAACAGTAGCGTGTAAAAAAATGGCAGCGAGTTACCAAATTTTTTTTTTTGCTTTGAAAATTTTGTATTTCAAATATGACTCAATCATTAGTAGAAGAAAAAAAAATTATTCTTAAAATTTTTTTAAATTTTTTTTTTTTAAATTTTTTAACTTTTTTTTTTGTTAGATTTTGTTTTTTATAATTTATGCTACATTTGAGGTGAAAATGATCAAATACTAATAAATAGTGGCTTTATGAATTTTGCTGCTATTTTTTCACTCGTCACTGTGCATGCACACATATTTACAGATTTAACTAGTGTTTTTAGTTATTTTGCATGTTCATTCATATGTTAGCGACATTTCACTTTCATGACTTTGTATATTTAATGATTTTGTTGTTTCCTGTTGCATTGCAGTTTATAATTACCTCTTTTAAAACGCTTGAAAAAATTTATATTTTTTTACAAAAATATGAGATTTTTTTCAAATTAGGTATTTTCTGCAATTTTTAACAATACTCCAAAGGACTATCTCATCTTCTTGCGACATATTTCCTGACTTCGAGCTCTACTTCAGCAGAGTTATTCTGTAGTCGGTTTCCTTTACTCGCGTCGAAGCCTTGCACCACCGCGCACATCTAGTTAAAAATAAACCTATTGCAGCTAAAATTAAATTACTCAATCCACTGTAACTTTAAGTTAATTAAGTTAATAACATAAAAATTAAAATTATTTCAGCCAACTAAAATTATTTGCTGACATTTTAATTTCTATTACAAGCCGCCCAGTGCGGTTACTAGTGTAAGTTTGTATTATACATGCAATTTCTTTGTTTTTGTTTTCGACTTTTTCAAGAATGTCAGTTAGTCTGCTCAAAACTATGCATTAGCCTGTTCGGAATTTCACTTGGCACGTACACATCAACTCGTAAGCTACGTCTGCAATCAGTCATTCAATGCTGTCGGTTGTCTGTCAGCCAGAAAGCGATGAACTTATAACTACACTTTTACTCTAAAAAATAAAAGAAATGCAGTAAAACTACAAAAAAATTAAATTTTCGTTTTGTCTTTTTTGTCATTTGCCAAATGAGAGTTTTCGTTTTAACTTTATGTACTTAACATGGGGTTTTTGCTTGAAATTTATGCGCCTGCTGTTTTGTTGGAGTCTTGTGTAATGTAGGGATGGTACGGAAGTGAATTTATCTTAATGGTGATCACTGATCAGAATCGAATTTTTCAAATTTACTGCATTAGAATTTACATATTGCGCAAACTGAAATAGAAACATATATCCCTAGGCGGCATCGATTCTTTCAAATTTGATTGGATTTGGAATCGATATAGGGAATCGGAGCAAGGTCAAGAGATATCAGTATACGGATTTTTCAAATATGCTTTTTTGTAATTAAAACCGATATCGGAAGTCGAAGAAGAAAATATGAGGCACGTCTCCGAAATGGAAATCGGATTTTTAAAATTTTCTTTATTGCGATTGCAAGTCTATGTAAAATTTGCATTTTTAATCGGTATTTGCATGGGGGTAATTAGGGAATCGGAAACCGGAATCAAATTTTTCATATTTTTGTTGTAGGATTCGAACCACTACCGTTGAAGGAGGATATATCTCTGGAATTGGAATGATATATTTCAGCGTTACCATAACGAGTGAATATATTGATGGATTTCCTAATAGATTTTTTATTCGTTAGAAATAGACTTATGCAAATCTCAGGCATCAAAGAAAGTGCATTTATACTGGAATATTTTTTTTTTTTTAAGAATGCATTAAATTTTTGTAAGGTTTGTATTTAAACTAAAATCAAAATTCATTTTGTAACTTTTTACTAATTTTTGAAATCATGTCTTTAATTTGTTTGCAATCATTTGAATACAGTCTTTACTTAAAGTCATTTATAATTATATTGCCTTTAAAAACGGATATTAATTACGGACTTAGAGCTTTTGTGTCCATTCAAATGTCTACCTTCAAAAATAAAACACATTTACTGCGACTAAATTGGATTTCATTCACTAAATGCCACTACTAATAATCTTTTAAATCAAACTTAAATCACCTATGACAAATGAGAAAAAAGTAGTATGATGAGATTTATTTTCTTATGGTGACAATTTCTTTATAAGAACATGAAATTATATTCACCTCATAACTGTCAAAAATTTCCATTTCAAGATTTACTTTGATATACATAGTTTAGTCCGAAGTTCATTTCTAGTTGAAACCAAAATCTGTAGTAAGCCATTACTTTGTAACTTATTATTACTTTTTGAAATCTTTCCTTTATAACTAAATAATTTGATTGCAATCATGTGAATTAAGTCTTCAATTAAAGTCATTTATTATCAAATTGATAAATAAATATTAATTCTGCTCCACCAGTATTCACTCGTCGACTCCCAAATTTCACTTCTAAAGCAGTCGAAACCGAAATCGGAATCACAAAGTCTAAAGCAATCTGCAGTTTCGTCGTTTCGTAATCGTTTCGAAGCTTCGTAACATCCCTAGCATGTACATTTGTATACAAGTACTTATTTGTTTGACGACGGTCAGCAGTGAAATTTTGTACTCATCCAATTTGCATATTTTTATGACTTCATGTCAAGCTCGTAATAAATGTAAGTATGAATGAAATTTTTTTTTTTTTTTTTGTAGCTTTATGAAAAAAGTTTGGTCAGTTATCATAGTTTCATGTGTGTTCTTTTTCTTTTTGGTACTAAAATCAAGCTATAAAATCCACGTTTGTTTTAATTTAAAATGAATTAATGAAATGTCACAAACTAGTTTTAAGCAACTTACCCTGATATCCAGAGACTATAGTATATATGGCCATTAAGGAGCTCAACAACAACAACCGCGATCGTAAAAGCTAATCCGTTTCTCGGATTCTTTGTCTGGTTGAAAGCTCTCTAAAGAAACTTCACTATTTTCCAGATGTTTAGATGAATGATTGCAATATCCGCGCCTTAGCTGGCTGGATCATGTTGTGCGATTGAATGAAGCTGCCCAGAAGAATTTCTTATGAATGAGGATGAAGAAACAACTTGATTAAGCCACGTCCGTCCAACCGTCTGTGAACACGATAACTGGAGTAAATAATGATTACTAATAGTAATGATTACCAGTTGATTGGTTATTTTCCTGAGGATCGATTGAATGATTGATTACCATTTAAAATTTTTAGTGATTATTTTCTAGATAATTGAAAAATAATCAGAAAAATATCAAGTTTTTTCACGATTGTTAAAAATGTTTTATGATTTTATTTTTTTTATTTGTTGTAGTTTTTTACGGTCTGTTCATTTACATGTTTTTGTAAGTTTTATGAGCTCAAGACCAGTTAATAATAATTATAGTTTTTTTTTTATTAATTTTTTAAAGTGAGAATTTTTTGGATTTTTTTAATCGTTATAAATTTATAATTGCTTTTACTTGAAAACAATTAAAATAATCATTACGAATTAAAAAATTCGCCTAATCAATTGATTGCTAATTACTAAACAAATTTAACAGTTCTAAATCGGCTAGGGACCATGCCCATTGTTACAAATAAATTTTGTAATAGTATCGTTGATAAATATAATAGGCAATATGTCTGCAAAAAACTACTCTATATAAATTGTATTTCACCTTCATGCGCGTGGTCCTGCTTCTTTGAATATTGTTTTATTTTCACAAAACCTTTAATCCAACAACTAAACAACAAAAAACAAAAATGTTTTTAAGGAAATTTGAAGAAAATGTTGATTCTATGACGCTTAATTTTTATAGTGTAAATGGGCGAAATCGGTTCAGTGCCATGCCCACTTTTTTTGTCGGCTAAGGAAAGTTTGTTCATAAAGTCTAAGCCCGAATTTTCTGTAACTTTTGAGGTTATATCAATAAGTTGTTCCAAAGCAAATCGTATGAACAATAAATAAAATATTCAATCAAGTATTTAGTATCCACTTCCTTGTTTGTTTTGGCCCGAGCCCCGAGCCTCGATCTTTTTTACCTTCGATATTCTCAATTTCGTAGTTACATCAAAGCTCTCAATATCCCACCGAACTTTGTCTCGAGTTTTAAGCTGCAGTGATTTCTTTTATATATTTTGCAATTCGCTGTCCCTGAACTTTCTCTTCTTCATGGAGTTTGTAGTCAGCTTTGAGTCCGAGGTGTTGCCACTTGAGATGTTTTTACCGAGCTGCCTGCTGTTTTAATTTTTTTTATTTTAAAATAAAGTGTCAACATCGGCACCAAAGGAAAGATGTTTCTTGATAGGACTGCCACCAACATAAGCGTTGCGACTTTAGAAATTTAACAGGGTTGCCACCTATATGTAATTAAAAATAATAACTAAATAAGATATGTCAATATGGGTATCAGAAGAGAGATATTTTACGTCGCATTTGAAAAAATGTTTTTAGTTAGGGCTGCCACAAAATACGGTTACATATCGCACTTGTTACGTTAAAGTGTAACAACTCAAAATTTGAACATGTTCAGTAGAGACAAAAAACTGTTTCCGTAAATATTAATAATATATTACAAAGAAAAAACAATGTAATTGCACGAAAATATCATTAAAAATAATATAACCGTTGTTTCATTTTTATTTCTTTAGTATTTGCACGAAAATAAAAAAAATTTTGAGTTATTACTCTTTTCCTGAAATTTTTGTATATACATACATAGTGGTATATTGTCTCTGTTTAGCTGAAAATTCTCACTGCAATTGATAAATATGATTTGTTGTAAATAGGCACAATTCAAAATGTTACACTTTATGTGATACACTAACGAACCAATTTGATAAAACACTTGGAGACAACTAAAAATGTATTTCTTTGAGTCGAAAGAAGTCATTCTGAAAACAAAGAGAGAGTCATAGCGGTTTTTTTAACGAAAGACTAGACAAATCACTGAACGATTTTTACAGTGGGTAGAGATGACCACTGCACATTATTTTCTTGCAAAAAACTAAAATTTGGAAGTTTTGAGTTGTTACACTTTAACGTAACAAGTGCGATATGTATATTTTTGCATTTTTGTTTAAGCTCCCTCAGATATATCAGATTGTTGTTATAATCACTAAGTATTTACTTGAAAATGCGATGTCATAATATTTGAACAGCAAATATTTTGATTGGATAAATAATGCATTCCGTTGCGTTGTGGGGCGCATGCGCAAATACCTCAAAGGTCAACAGCGTTGTACATGCCACGCTAACCAATTTGTAACAAAGTAATTATTTGCTTAAGCGCATGGCATTCAGCTTAAGCCACACTTTGCATTATTAATGATGAAGACAAAAATTGTGACCGAAAATTGCAAAATATTACGTTGAAGGGCAGATGGTCGCCTGATGTCCTACTTAGAGTTTTGAGTGCTCTTAGTCGGTGGGTTTGCTAGTCAGCGCGTGTCACGTGCGCCCGTTATGGTAATAATGTTGTAATTACCAGTAATGAGTTTATATACATACATATGTGCATTGTATGTGTGTGTGTATTTTTACAAATATGCTTTACGCCTTTAACTTCGTGATTAAATAAAAATATTACAATTATAACCAGCTCGTAAGTTTACGTCATAATTTGATCTCGTAATAAATCGTTGGTGGGAATCCCATTACTGCGCTCA
Organism: Sphenella marginata; assembly: GCA_951509765.1. Lineage (NCBI taxonomy): Eukaryota > Metazoa > Arthropoda > Insecta > Diptera > Tephritidae > Sphenella > Sphenella marginata. The sequence goes on from OX608079.1 coordinate 22,731,590, forward strand.
ACTTCACCAGTAAATAATGCAAAAAATATATGTTTTTCAACTAGGTGGCAATTCTAGAAAATGTCACAGTAATTTGCATACAATTGCAAGTTAACTCCGAAATAGTCGTACACCTGATTTCCGCTCAGCTTGATTTGAATAAATATTAAAGTTTTTGGTTTATGGTTCAGTTATGCTTGCATAGCATGGCAATACATTGCATGGGTTCTGTCATTTTCGATATCTGTTAAATTGGTTTTACATGTATTCGATTATACAACGCATGGCAACACAGAGCATGGCATAGAAGTCTGTTGAAGTTTGATCTCTATGTAACTTAACATACCTACTGTCAAAACTTTTGCTTTTGACGTTTAAGTTTGCGATAAAAAGACCTGGACAATTAATTATTTATATTTACATTTTAGTAAAAATCGAATAAAAGCGCTGTTATGGAAGAAGAAAAGCTGATTGAATGTGTCCGAGCCCATGAAATTCTCTATAAATTCGAGACCAGCTGATTTTGAAGAGCTGTGCGTTGTGCGAAGTATAATCAAAATTTTCTTTTACGTGCTGTGTATTGGCATGCTATGCTCTGCTATGCAAGCATAACTGAACCATTACTTTGCGCTACTTTTTCGTAATAACCAACTACAAGCAGAGCAGACTGGCGTGCATAAAACAGGAAAAGGGAAAATAAGAGAAAGGCGGTATTGAGATAAAGATGATAAGATTTTTGAAGGATTAGAGGGGTGTAGGGAAGCCTCGATAAGTAAAATTTCCGGTAGTAAAACATCTAGCGGATGTACTTTAATAGCACCTGGGCGATCGAACTTTCGACGGCATTTTTCAAGGTTGCGGTATATGAGATATTTTGGGTTGTTTTATAAATAGTCTTAGTTACTATTTTTTTTACTGATTACCTTAATTTAGTTTGATATTTAAATCAGTTCAATGAGTTTTAGAGATATATGTAGGTGGTTATAAGGTGGTAACGACATTGAAAAACCCTAAGTGCCAAAACTTTATCAAGATAGCTTTGGTTGTATCAAATACTCGTATTTGACATATGTATGTAAGAAATTTCTTAGAAATGTGTGAAGTCTGGTGGCAACTCTAACTTTGAATTTTTGTATTGTAAATTTTAAAACGAAATAATATACCTTTTGTGAGATACCCATATTGGTATATCTCATTTGATTTTTTTGTAAATTTCAAATAGGTGGCAACACTTTAAATACCTTTGTACTGATGAAACTTAAGTAAGAATGTTTAACTTATGTAAAACAATTTCGTACAAATGTGACAAGCCACTTGCACAATAACAGCGGATATACTAAACAATAAATGTAAAATAATTAGCTGGCAACCCCAAATTTAGTATATTTTGTAATTGAAATACGGCAAACGGCCATTGTTTATACCACATACATATGTACATACATATGTATATAATTAATTTCATAAAAAAATAGAGATAAATGGAAACCCTGTAAAAACATCCTGGGTGGCAACGCCTAGGTAAGAGGGCTTGAAAAGTCTCATATTAAATATGTTAAAAAGTTCATTCAAATTTGTTAAGTGGCAAGCCGAGGTGGCAACAGTACTTAGAAATATTTTTGCTGTTGCACTAAGTGGTTTGACATATCAAATATCAAAATCGTTTGAGTCGCTCCCCAAACAATAGTGGACATTGAAGACATCCCAAAGCAGGGTTATGTGTGTTCTATTGTTTTCTATTTTCAAAGGCTTTCTTCATATAATCTTGACTTATTCAGTATAAAATCGTGCAGCTTTGTTATAAAAATTACCAAAAAAAAAGTTGACAATTTCTAGAAACGTGCGAATAAAAATAATTTACCTACTATGCAAATTAATTTTTGTTTTTGTTAACTTAACACACACAGCAGTCACGTATCGTAATCATAAAATTAGAAATGTTTGTCTCAAGGTGAATATTAATTGTTTAAAAAAAAAAAAAAAACCGTCAAATTTGTCCAGCACACTTAGCGCACATTGACATCCATAACCACGAATTAATTGCTTTAGAGATCAAATTATGGGTTAAGCAGTCGGGCTAAGCAGTATTGTTGTGGGGTTAAATATGCAAAAGTGTTTATGTGTCGTTGTATAAATATATAGCACGATTCAGTGTTTAGACTTCACGCACACGAGCTGAGGTTTTCGCTTTGTCACGCTCAACGCAATCGAATTCATTTCTTGATGCATAACAAAAGTAGGCATTTAATATTCGATGCGCATGCGTACACTAAAATAATAAATATTCCTAGCAAATTGAGTTTATTGGAATTTTGAAAAAGAAAAATAAAATAAAAAAGGCCAACTTAAATTAGCATGTAGCGTGTGTAATTGAAGAATCTAATGATTCAAAGAAATGCGTATATTCGCGGTAAACAATAAATTGAAATATTAGAGAAGAACGAGTTCAAATCAAAGCAAATGAAAGGCTGAGTTATCGCACATTTTATTAATATATCTAAAAGAAAAAACCAGAAAAAACTTTTTTAGGAATATATTTTATATCAAACACGTGGGCCGCGAAATAACCCGTAGCTCCGACATGCTATGTATCATGGTATAAAAATTCAGAAGGTAGTTCCAGTTCAAAATTTTTGACGTCTACTGAATTTTTCTGAAGTATCTTTTTTGTAAACATTATATCGGAAAAATTTAAAAATGGTAATTTTTAGAAAATATTTGATAATTTTACTTTTAGTTGAAGAAAGTAAGAAATATTTAAAGAAAGTGATATATTTTATTAAATGGGATTTGAAAAGTGGGGAACGGCCCGAATATTTAATACACAGCCTTACACAATACAGCAGACAAGGAGCATTCAACAAAGAAGATTCATCGATATGTGCGAACAACTATTTTTTTTACAATTTGCTAGTTCTTTTCCACTTCTATCTTAAAGAATGAGAAGAGAAGGAGCAAAATTACTGCATTCATACAGAGGCAACTTTTGTTGCTTTTATCAGCAATTCTCTTTTGGTGTTGCTCAAATGTTGCTGATAGTCTTCACACACATCAGGAGTTGCTTTGGTTGATTATTTTGATGATTGCTTTGTTCTGACATTCTGTGTTTGCTTTTAAATTTTGGTATTGCGTAGCAGGAATATTTTAAATAAAAATTGAACTGATATTGATATTGTGATATTTATAAATATATATATATTTATTAATTTATTCCATTGTATTTTTCAAAACTGCGCCGAATAACGCCTTTTGTCATTAATTAATATGTGTATATGCGAATGTAAAACAAGGTATGAAGAAAAATGTCAAAATAAATCTGCAGCCAACATAACGGTATTGAGAAGAATGGCAACACAAAGCGTGTAGACCGAGCACAGGCAACTCCGTACCCGTCCCCTTCCATCGTAGCTCTCTCTTCCACCATTCGCTAGAGTTGCTGATAAAAGCAACAAAAGTTGCCTCTGTATGAATGCAGTAAATGTAAATAATTATGCACATTTTATATATTGCGTCCTTACTTTGTTTTCGCATAATAACTTAGCACTGCACATTTAGATAATACATTTTTATTGTTTGTAATACTAATATCGCTAGCAGCGAAATGCACTGAGCACATCAACGGATTTTTAGGAAGATCAACTTCCTCTATTTGGCACGCTTGAACCCATTGATTTCTTACAAAAGGTATTGCGGGAAACCGAAAAAACTTCACTGTTGAGCCTTTGCAAAACTGGGTGGTGTTTTCGCATCCTTTGAAGAGGCAGCTCATTTTTCCGATATTTTTTTCACAAATTACGTTTTTGAAAGTAAATTAATTTATTTTATACAATTCACGCGCGGCTTTCGAAGCAATTGCTTTTTTGAAAATAAATTAATTTATTTTGACAAACTTCAGATTTTGGGCCAAAAAAACATTTGCTGCTGTTAACTCTGGTAGCATGATTTTAATGAAATGTCATAAATTCAGTAAAAGTCAAATGGCTAAGATGGCTGCCTATGTCAATAACTGCGTTTACCTCTCTACTTATACCATGCTATGTATTACTCGTAGAAGGAAATGACAATGCCAGGAAAATATTACATAACCTTACCAGGGCCCGAATCGTCGCAGACGTGAACGAGCAACTCGCTACGTAAAATTGTCAATATTGTATTATGACAGCCGTAAGCCTACAAATTTATCGAAATTTGGAATAATAACAAACGTGAACGAGTAGATGAACGTACTCGTTCGTTCGCATTGCCACTCGTTCACAAATTGTCGATGGAAGAAGTAACGAATAAAGGCAATTTTTAAAAAATGAATGGACCACAAATTCATATTTTTTATATACCTACCATTTTAGCTACCTTTTTTGATAAATGACAAACTATAATAAACTTAATTTAAAACAAAATCACATAATGGTGAAATTTAATAGCAACCATACCAATTTGGCCAAAAACTTGGATATCAAACTGTGCGTAGGAAGTAAATTCCTGCAAAACAATGAAAGAAAAACTAGGATCCTTTATCTAAATATTCATACTACAATTTTATATGTGACAAACTTAATATCCCTCAAAATTTGGGGTCTGCGCAGCTTTAAGTATGCCCTTATTTTTGGGAAATTTGTCACCGAAAGCTTCCCTTCAGCTAATATTTTCAGAAAAGGTTACATTCTAGAATTGTGTAACAAATAATGTAAAATCAAAATTTCTTTGTTGCAAATATATGTATGTAATAAAAACAACAACACACCAACATCCAATATTTTTTTCGAGCTTGGCCTCGGGACTTGGAAATTCGCTATTCTCCAACAGTTAAGGTTGAATGTATACGCACGTACATATCTATCTATATATAACAAGTTTATAAGTATTACGAATATTTACCTTTTAATAAATAATTTGTAAGCCTAACATGAGCTCAAGTCACTGTCAATAGAATTTGTTGCACTCGTTTGGCATAAATAAATACGCATTTAGATGCTTGAAGTTCATGGTAATTTTTCGAAGTTGAGCATATTATTTTATTTTGTAGTTCTATATACATATATATCGTCATGGGTATATATAATTGAATCTGTATATGTTTATATAGGTATAACATACATTAGGGTGTTAAAGGTAAGCTAAGTGCCCTCTATTGTTTGGAGCGGTGAAAATTTGCCTAAGCTATCCAGGGTTTAATTTAACCTATCTTAAAGAAAAAGAGAAATTTAAGACCAAAAGTTTATTTCATTGTTTGTACCCTAATTTAGTGAAAATATATTTTTTATTAAATTATTTTTGCTAACACTTATGCTTGAAGAAATTTGAAAAAAAAATTATGAAAACATCTAGTCGTGGAACCGAATGATATCAATACTTTATCTCAATTAAGCAAAAAACAAATATAAAAAAATCGGCACACCCTAATATGCACATATATATCTTATAAATAAAAATGAATGTGTGTCTGTGTGTCTGTGTGTCCTTTATGGGCGTCCAAAGTACTCAACCGATTTTTATGAAATTTTCACAGTATATTCTTGAGATCATGGGTTAAAGCATAGGCTATATTAATTTTTGGAAAAGTGGGCGGTGCCACGCCCCCAGGCTATATAAATCTACAATTCTTCATAACTCTGAACATATTTGGTCTAAATTAATGATTTTTGGATATGTGTGTCCTTTGGTCAAGATTTATGTAATTTTGGAAAAGTGGGCGGTGCCACGCCCACATTTTTTGTGTTTTGTTTGTACTTCAATAATGTCCAAAGTTTATGGTCGATCTCTTTTAAACTCTCAAGATTGGTTCAGAAGATTGTTGTGTACGATTTAGGCTATATGAATTTTTGGAAAAGTAGCCAGTGCTACGCCCCCAGGCAATATAAAATTTAAATTCTTCATAACTGTGAACATATTAGGTCTAAATTAAAGATTTTTGGATATGTGTGTCCTTTAGTCAAGATGGATATAATTTGATAAAAGTGGGCGGTCCCACGCCCACATTTTTTGTGTTTTGTTTGTACTTCAATAAGTTCAAAGTTTATGGTCGATCTTCTCTAAATTTCCAGATTGGTACAGAAGATTGTTGTGCCACGCCCCCAGGCTATATAAAATTTAAATCATCATAACTTTGAATATTTTTGGTCTAAGCTAATGATTTTTGGATATGTGTGTCCCTTGGTCAAGAATTATATAATTTGGGAAATGTGGGCTGTGCCACGCCCACATTTTTTGTATTCAGTGCTTTGTTTGTACTTCAATAATGTCCAAAGTTTATGGTTGATCTGTTTTAAACTTTTCCAATACGTTAAAATCTTCGTTGGGTACGACATACATAGGCTACATTTGTAAATTCTTTGGAAAAGTGGGCAATTCCAGGATCACAAGCTAAGTAATATTTCAATTCGTTATATCCCTGAATGTATTTGCTTTAGTGACATTTTAACGTTCTTAAATCTTAATCAAAGCACTTAGTTTTGTTAAAAGTTAAAGAAAAATATTTGAAAATGTATTTCTAGGGAAGTCACTGGTCAGGCAGAACAACGTCTGCCGGGTCTGCTAGTGTTTTATAAAAACAATAAATACATGTTATGCGCATTTAAACATTAAATTCTATTATACATAATATAACTTTGTATTAACTTAATGTTTGTGTAGCATATTTTTGTATGTTCAGAGCATAGTTTTTCTTGCTTATTATTGCACATCCGCTCTCTGCCTATTTCCGCTGCTAAATGTCATACAACTACTTCCTTCCAATTCTATTTATTATAATTAAATGCAAAGCCAATTCAAATTAAATTGACGGATATTAACATAAGCGAGAGCTGCATATTATAAGCACACGAAATGAAGGTATGCAAGCAGTTAGTTAAGTTAGAAGTTGGGTATGGCTGCCTAACCAAAATGTTAAGCATTTCAGTAGCAATGATTCCAGCTTGTGCATTGGTTGCTTTTAGACGGGAAAAGTGGTTATGAAATCCCTAAATGTCATGCTTTGAAGCTCATTGCCCTGAAAGTTATGCTAGGTAAGAGTTTCAGGGAGGGACTGAAAAAAGAGCTTACCTTGGTATATAGGGATTGAGTGCTAATGACTTAATATTTTCAAAAGTCTTTTCAAATCTCGCTATATACATATGTTTATATATCATTACAAATCAAATTAAAAAAAAAAAAAAAATTCCGAGTATGAGTTCCCAACTAGTACCAAAGAGTTATTTTCTAGAAGAAAAGTTCTTACTGGTTTTATTTTTTTTATTAATAATTAAACAATTTTATTTGAGTAAGAACATATAATTTAGAGACAAATGAAGGGCGAGAGTCCAAAAGGGCCTAACCCACACTTTTTTCGAAATTGAGTTTTTAATTTTTTCAGTTTGCCAAAACACGTCTTGTCACGTAGGCGTTGACCAAAAAATTCTACAAAATTTTTTGAATTTTTTATGAATTTTCAAAGTTGGCCGAGGTCCTAACCCGCGGGGTAGCGAGAGTGCAAAAGGGCCTAAGCCCTCATTGCGCCTTATGGAGAAACCGTGTTTTTGTTCATATCGCTCAAGTTTAAACAAAAACCATAAGTCTGCGACGACATCTAGGGTGTTTAGCGTTAATGAGAAGCTTCAAGTAATTATCTTACGACAGTGTTTTTTGATTGGTTTTCCTAGGTTATGTTGTGACAGTTCAAAGTGCGATCGGTATGTTGACGTTTATGTAAATCGTTTTGTATTGGCAATTTTTAATCCAAATTTCAAAAAACCCCAATCAAGGCGTTGTGGAGTAATCCCCACTAATCATTTTCCACTTTATTTCATTTCTTGATTGAAAACTAGCGGAGAAATGCCAAGACAACAAGACTCTCGTCGCGAACCGCGACGCCAGGGTCACGCGTATACGACAGCCAATTGGAAAAACATCAGTGCGAAAAAGTCTCCGACTGTTGATGTGAGTGTGCAATAATAATTAAATAAAAATAGGAAATGAACAATAGCTGACGCCGGCAAAGTGAAAGGCACCTTCGGGTTAGGCCCTTTTGCACTCTCGGCACCCCTTGGGTTAGGCCCATGAGAAATTCGAAGTCTCGTAATTCCGAAACTACTGCACCAAATCGCATGAAATTTGAACCCCTAAGAAATGCTATCAAGATCTAAAAGTGATTTCACTTTCAGATCAATACACTGAAAATTCGAAAAATGCGAACGTTTTTCTCGCGCCTTGAAAAATTTTGAAATTGTGGGTTAGGCCCTTTTGCACTCTCGCCCTTCAAATACTCTAGCTTTTATTATAGACCCATTTACGTCCTGTTCTGTTAACCATTAGGCTATCAGAACGCTGGTATTTTGTCGGCTAATTTCATATTTCTATTTATTTTTACCATCCCAATCCTAAAACCTGGACCTGGAAAGGGATTAGTATGAAATATCAATATTTTGAATATAGAGCAACATCTTTTTCAATACCAAAGCTGAATCTATTGTTCCAATGTTCCAAAGACTTTTTAAAGAACAAATAAAATTCGAAGAAAATTTAATTAAATTGTTATATTTAAAATTCAATCACATTAATAAAAAAAAATAGATTCCTCTAAGCTAAGCAATATTTTTAATATTCGCAAGTGTAATTCTTGCCAAGGCCACATAGAACCACCATTCATAAAGACAAATATTTGTGCTATTAACTACAACAAAGTAAACAAAAAAAAGTAACGTTTTGCAAAATCGTGCTAAATGACGCTTGCGCTCAATACTTGCGAAATCTAACGCTTTGGCGCATTTTCCAAATTCATTAATGAACACAAACTAACAGGGCAGGCGGTCACATTTACAAGCACCCAAATACCATAGACCGGCAAGCCCAAGTATGAGTTGACTGTAGTAAAAAAGCATTTTGTTAAGTTGTGCAAACAAATTTCAATCAAATAATTACAAAAAAAAAAAAAACAAATAAAAACGTACCTTTGTATGTATGTATGTACAAAAATTCCCCGTGAAGTAGCTAAGAATTGTAGCAATACCAAATACTTAAGGCGCAATATCAAGAATAAAAACAAGTAAGGAAGTCTAAGTTCGGGTGAACCGAACATTAAATACCCAGCGTAAGTTTTCAGAACGAGATACAAATACCATCACTTGGCAATGATATAGGCCCTAGAATCTTATTTGAAATTTTCTATATCACAACAGGGGCGTGGTTATCATCCGATTTCGACAATTTTCACAGCAGCTCACCAGAAAGTAGCCTGCATAACAAATTCCATGCAAATATCTACATTTTTACTCAAGTTATGTTAATTTATGTGATTTTATGATTTTCGATTTCGAAAAAGGGGGGCGTGGTTATCATCCGATTTCGCCCATTTTCAATAGCAACCTACCTTTGCCAAAAAGTAACCTGTATGCAAAATTTCATGCATCGTGTACACGGACGGACAGACGGACGGACGGACAGACGGATGGACATGCCTTAATCAATTCCTCTTTTCAACCTAAGAACTTTCATATATGGAACTCTATATCTAACTCGATTATTTGCGCCGTTACATAGTACTGTTATGTGGACAAAATTATAATACCCTTGTACTAGTACTAGTACGCTGGGTATAAAAAACTAAACTAAGCTAGTAGCCAAATACTAATGTGCTCCTGATATGTATATGAATGTATGTATGTATGATTGTACTCAAAAAATAATTGCTAGCTTAAATTGTAAAAAAAAAATAAGAATTCGAGTCGCAACTAAAATGTTTGTTTTAAAAATTTTCTCACGTAAAAAGCGTACGAAGCGGCACCAATAACAACAGCTGAAGAAATAACACATTTAAAATAACAACAACAACAACAGATTACGCTAACATTCATTAAGGTAATGCAACGTCGTAATTGTCAAAGTGTGGTGCACCAGCAACAGCAACAAAAACGAAACAATAAAATACAAAACGACATTAATTAAGACCAAAAGCAAAAGACACAGAAAGCGAAAAATTCAAATAAATAACAACACAAACAAAAGACAGACAAAAACAACAACAACAGCAAAATATTGAAAAAATACAATTTAACAATAATGCAAAAATTCTAACAAATCAAGTTTTCAACATATATAACAATAATTTGAACTCAACTTGCACGGGGGTATAATAAAAGTTCGACAAGCTGCGTAGAAAATATTTGTTTACTTTGTTGTCCTTGTTGCAGTAACAGACCTTCCATTTGTTGTTGTTTTTTTTTTTTAACAACAAAAGCCATTTTCATTTCCATTTTTTCAATCTCTTTTAGGAAAATAGAGTTTTTAAAAGGTTTGTCCCACAGTAAGTCTGGTGTTAGAAGAGTCTGTTGTGGTATGGAGTTGTAGTCCGGATATATAAAGGATTCAATTACAAGAGTGACTGGTTTAGAATGTCCCATTCTTCTGCATATTCTATTATTTGTGGTATAGCCAAATCAGCTTCAACATTTCGTGAGAATGTGGTTTCACTATGTAAATGAAACTCAGTCGTTATAAGGAGACATCCCGTAGCAGTCCTAAGGATGTTAGGTATTTTGGCTGCGTAGGACGGCTCTCAATAGGGGTTGCAATATTTCGACCCTGGACTACTGTCGAATCTTCCTATCACGCAAGTTAATTTCATATAAAATTTGCCAACTGCTCTGAGCAACGACCATTTGGGATCTTCGAAGCTCGACGTTGAATCACTAAAATAGAAAACTCATTAAAGTAGATATGTACATGAGTACTACAATGTTCCGAAATGTACAAAGAAAAGCTCCAAAAAGTGCTTCGAGGGCTAATAAATTTGTAATATTGTTATGATCCGTGCAATTCGAATACATTGTCTATAGAGAAAGATTCGCAGAATTAGCTTTGTAGGGTTTTAGCGAACCTCTGTTGGTTCCCATAAATAAACCATTTGCGCATAATAAACGTCAGTTCGAAACGTGCCCCAAATATTATAGACCAACATAAATAACTGGAAATGCAATAAAAAAAAAAAAAAATTAACACAATTCAAACATCTAACGACCAACGTTTGCTTTGCCCTATGGAACGGCGTAAGTTCAAAATGTGTACTATTGAAGAGTTTAATATTTAGTTGATATTTGATTGATTGCCAACCTTTCAAACTGTTTTTTAAGGAATAGTAAAATAAAATGCAGAAAAAACTATATGTAACTAAATGTAATTTAAAAATAGTAGATTGAGTTCAAGAAAGGGAAAACTAAATTTAGAAGAGCAAAAAAAAAAATTATAAAAGAAAAAAAAACATTAGAAAAGGTACAATGTGTGTCATAAATGGTTAAAATCATTTCAGAAAAGGGCAAAGGTATATGTTAGTTAAGATAAAATGGGACTTAGAAAAGGACAAATGAAATTTAGAAAAAAACGAATGAAACAAGAAAATATTTTTCAAAAAATAATAAAGGAAAATAGTTATTCAGGAAAGAGTACATGTATTTCATAAAAGCAAAATGAAAATCAGAAAAAACGATATCAGATTTGGAAATGATAAAATGTGCCTCAGAAAAGAGCAGGTAGAGTTCAAGAAATTGTGAGTGAAACTAAGAAGAGGGAATTTGTTTCAGAAAAAAAAGCAAAAGGAATTCAGAAATGGTCAAAGGTGTGTCATAAAAGGATAAAATTATTTCAGAAGAGGAAGAAGAAAAGAGTAAAGAAAATGAGAAAAGAAGAAATGAAATTTAGAAAAGTGCAAATGAAATTTAAAAAATGCAAATAAACTTTGCTGTATTTCACTTAAGAACAGCGCCAAGTTTTTAGGTTTTTGCATTCAAATAAAATTTAAGACAATAAAACATTTACAAAAAACAGCCAAACCGGTCTTGAACTCTACTAATAAACTTTGTTATTATGTAAGAATTGCACGTATGACGGCATTTACGAATTTTTAACGTCACAACTGGAACCTCTAAGTTATGAATAGAGACTCATTTTGCAGCTTTAATTTTCAAGGTCTTTTTTTCCTAAAGAACTATAGACAAGAGTAGGTATTCTAAAACTTATTTCAGGTGTTTGAACAGGTTTACCTTACTATGCACTAAAACGTTTATTCCATGCGGCACACAGAAGCAAAGTATTTGGAAAAAAATCTGCAGCGTTACAAAACCAAGCCACCAACTCCAAACATGTGAATATGTATGTATGTGTCTACGCTCCAAACCCCCACAATTTAACGAGTGTTCGAATGCTGAGAAGGCGTTCACTTGCCAATTTAATAAATTTGTATGTAAGTATGTATGTATGTTGCATGAGTATTTGTGTATGCATAACTTTACAAACATTTTGTTGTTGTTGTTTACAACATGACTACCTACAAAACAGGCAAAATGGCCCAAATGGCGCAAATACCTAGGTACGAGTACAATGGAAAATGAACAGCAAGCAACAGTTGCAAGAGACCGACGCGACGGCAGCACATCGACAGCGGACAGCATACAGCCGGCAGCTGCATGCCAAATAACTTAATGGCGTCTAATGGTGATTGTTTTTCTTGTTGTAACACGTTGTTGTTTGCTATTTATGCTGGTTTTTTTTCTTACGTTGTTATTATGTAGCTTTTGGTAATTTCGTTGGTTTTATTGGCAAAAGTGTGGCGAGCGCCAGCTATGCTTTGTTGTATGACTGACCGAATAGAACTTACAGAAGTTGTGTTTAGAAGGTTGCCACCGTTTTTTATTTTTATACCCAGCGGACAAGTACTAGTTTTCTACTTAGGTTGATTTTACAGGATATTAAATGTTGTTTAAATGAAGTGAGATATTTAAAAATGGCTAACAAATTAAAATTATTTTAATTTTATTTCAATAGAAATATATGTATTTGGGGTTGCCACCTAATACCTATATGTAAATGAATTTAGTGTTTGGCACATCCACTAATATCACTAAACTTCCGAGAAAGTTTCACGGCGTTGCCACCTAACTGAAATTTCTAAAAAAATGTAAATAAAATATGCTAATATTGGTAAGAGATATTTCACATTTTGTTTAAACATCAATATTTCAAGGTAAAGTTAACACCTAAGGTTGCCACCCAATTTTATTTTTTTTTTGCTTTTTTTTGGTTAATCCGCTACTATCTAAACCACGATTCGCCAAATTTGTATGTCATTTGGCAACAATATTAGTTCCGAAATTTAAATTTGGTCACTTAAAATATTTTAAAGAGTTGCCACCTATCTGAAATGTTTGCAAACATTTATTTAGATATGCCAAAAACGGTCACAAATCAAAGCTACTTGAAATGTTTTTCAACAAACTTAACTATTCTAAGCGCGGGTTTGGCTGACACTTGAGTTCATATCCCAATGTCCGAGAAGGGGTGTGATGAGAAGCTGGACACTTCGAAACATGCCATCCCACGCCATCGCTGTGATAAACTTTTTAATTTTTTCTCTAATATCAATTCACAAAAATATTTATAGTTAGGGTTAGCACCTAGGATTGCCCTTCGATGGTATTGTATAAAATATTTTTGTATCCAAATTTTCTTTTCAGGTGTTAAAGCTCTTTCACTTAGGTGTTGCCACTTCGGACGTTTTATAAGGTTGCCACCTTCTTGAATTTTTTGAAATTTACCCAATTTCATTTGTTTAATTTTTATTTTCAAAAGTGTAATGTAAAGTGTAATTTATTCCAGCAGATTTATATTTTCCATTCAGGGTTGCCACCTATTCTTACTTTTTTTTTGCTTCCGAAAATGACCTAACCAATTTGGATTAAGTTTTAAATATAGGCAGCGTGCATTATTTCAAGCTCACCCACTTGGAATGTTTTATAAGGCTGCCACCTTTCTGAAACTTTTAAAACTTCATTAATAATCTTTTTTACTGATTCGTTTCTATAGCCAGCTAAATTATACGGCAACCTCCAAAAATTGCAATGAAAGCTCGTTCGTTCAGCTACTACATACATATGTACTTGATGAGGGTAAATAACCAAACGTCTCATTTACTTGCGCACCACTGTACTTACATACATTGAAAAAATGTTACCTGGTGGTGGGTTGGTCTAATGTCTACTTGCTGGTTGATCGTCGTTGGATCGGTTGGCCGCTTGGTTAACTTTTTGGTATGCAATTCATTCATTCAAGCTGCTAAAACACAAAAACAAAAACTAATAATGGGCAGCTATAACATTTTTTCACTTCATTTGAACCTTTTCTGCATTTTCAATAGATGCCTGAAATTGTTGTTGCACTTTGCAAACTTTTTTTTTTTATTCTTAATATACTACCAACACTTGGCAATTTCATGTTTTTGTTATCGCTTTTTTCTTCAAATTCTATGGCCGTATAGTTTGCCAAGCTTTGGTTTAGTTGGCGTTCTGGTTAATTTCTTAGTATTTCGTATTGGGAAATCTATGTATGGATGTGTGTTTAGGTGCAAAAAAGATCGAATTTGGACCAATTAAAAGTTGACATTTTTGAGGTGAGGTGAGAGTACAATTTTTTAAGGGTTTTTAACTTTATTTTTCTTTAACCATAAACAGGGCTCAAACCGATGACGTAACATACTCGACGAGGCAAAGCTGGAGTAGTCGAGTTAACTCTTAGCTCTTGCTCTGCCCTGGTTTGCCTTCCACTTAGCTCTGATACGAAGTCCCCTTGCCTTCATATTTTCCCCTCCTCAGTCAGTACTGCGCCTTCTTTATAGATAGGGTAAGGTTAGGTCTTTAATTACTTCGAGAATCGCTGCGTTGTAGTGTTATAATTCCATATAAGACTAGCCACAACCCCTTATGAGTCGGATGATGTTCTAGCTAGAGTACCGTGCTCTTTTGTCGAGGTCTCTATACGAAATATGAGACAGCTATAACGAGAGATAAAGTGAATAGGATCCAGTATCCGAGCCCCAGTATCGAATCAAGATTTTAAAGAAAACAATTCATAACTCCTGATTAGTTCTGGAACTTTGATGTTGCGCTTAAAAAGTTCATAATCCTTTTAAAGTTCCCCAGTTTCGGGTTCGAAGGCGTACTCTTTGTTGGAAACTATTTCGGCCTCCCACTTATTCAAGTCGGTTGCCGCAGTCTTTTTTAGATATAACTCAACTGAACAGTCAGAGTATGACTTGACTGAAGCAGAAAGTTCTTTGTCACACGGAAAACAGACATTAGATGGCAAAATCTCTTGAAGATGGAGTATTCACAACAAATGCCTTTCAATCATCGTTCAGGCTCCATATAAGCTCATGTTGAGAGAGTTTCTCTTAAATATTTTTTTTGTGTGGGGTCTAACCTAGACTAATGCGCAGTCCTTGGGCAAACATTAATCCGATGTGAATAAGTTGGCTAAGGATTTGATATAGCCAGGTGGGACCTTCTGGGTCAACAAATTCCTATCTTGGGCTTGGATTTCCCAGAGCCTCGCCTATCTAATGTGAGTAGTTAGCGCTAATAGTCATAACAGTTCTGAGCAGCTTAACCACAAACTACTTACTTTTCTTAGCACTTTGGCAAGTGTTTCTTTGCGCTTACAAAATTTGACTTTTGACTTGTACGCGCGCTACTCGTGTTGTTGGGAAATTTAGCAAACCCAAGCCGATTGTACAATAAAACAATAAATTGTTAGAAATCAAAACTCATTCAACTCCAACATACATATGTATGTATGTATGTATGTACTTCATTCACTTAACTCACAAACTTCTAGCGCTCCAATGTTTCTCATGCCTTAGCTGACCGCGCCACTGCGCCAGCCAGCCGCTTTCCGTTTGCTCGGCCAATTGGTCAAGAGTTGAATGGCGTTTGCAGCTAACACAAATTGCTTGCATACTTTTGATTAATCAGTGTGTGAATTATTTGTTTTTGGCCTGAAACGATTTAATTTTTTTTTTTTTTGTTTGTTATTAAATTTTTGTTTTGTTGTTTATTTCCTTCTTCATAAGCTTTGGTATGAAATTAATAAGCCGCGAGCTTGCGATCGCATACAAAGTTTAGGCGAGCGAATGATGGGGTTGAAATGGCGTTTTTTTTTTAAATTATTTATTAGCGAAAATTTCACTTTTGTTCAACTTAATTTTTTGACCTATAATTTGCTTTTATAAAGCTTAGCTGTTAAATTTCATAAGCTGCTTACTTTGTATTGAGTGAAAAACATTTTATTTTGTAGAAAAAATCAAAAATCGTTATATCAGCTGTTTTGTTCGATAGTTATCGTTAGTGTTGTTCCATAATCGATAACAAAGTACTTTCTTTCTAAAAAAAAAACTTTGAAATGTATACAAAATATAATTTTTGTATTTTCAGGTTCCAAACAACGCGCACAACTCTCTTTCTTAAAAAATCTGTAGAACCGGCCATTCTACAAAAAAAATAAAGAAGTCAAAGCAATTGGGTACAAAATACTTTCGAGAGATCAAAGTCAGTCTTTACAGCTGCAGGGAAAATGTAAGTAATTGACAATTTTAGTTGATGAAATTAAATTAGGAAACAATTATATATGTATCTATATTAGGGTGTTTCTTAAAAGCAAAGCAAAGAATTTTTTTTTAGTCTCAGTCAAAGAGATCACATTCGAGTTTTCGTCTCGACTAGATATGGTTAATGGTAATAGCACTGATGTTAAATTTCAAAGAACACAATGGTTTATCTAAATGACCATAGCCAAAGAAAGGAGGTGATGAACCTTAAGATAGGGCTGCGAATTTCTTTGGGATCTTCCTAAAAATCTCCATCAAAAATTCTGAAGCTCTTTTATTTAAAAAGATTTAACTCTGAATTTAACATTTTCAACAGCCTTGGACAAAACTTCAAAAATTATTTAAAAATCATCAGACCTGACAGACGTCGTCGTGCTCATAAAAATTGTAAAATCACCTTTACTAATCTTCCACTTCTTGCAATGTTTCTTCCTCCACTTATTCATCTTTCCCTTTCACATTATCTTTCCTTTCATAGTTTCTTCCCTCTCCCTTGCTCTTCCTCTTACTCAGCCTTTTCCCTTTGCTTTTTCTGCACGTCTTCATGGGTCCCAAATTGTTCATTTTAAAATTTAAGTTCGAGAATTCGGTCCAGTAGTTTGGCTGTTTTGCTGTCACAAAAATTTGGAATTCAATTTTATACATACACACATAGAGCATACTAGTACATATACATATGTATGTCATTACACCCAACAAAATAAGTTTTCTCACGCTTAAATTGTTCGCAAATCTGTTAAAGAATGAAAGATATGAATTATGTGTGGGATAAAGTGGCCAACTTGTTTGTGGGAGCTGGAAGCTGGGCACAAAGCCTAACCCAAAAATAAGCAAAAAAATGTTGTTGTTACTTCTTTTCTTTTTTTCAATTTTCAATGTTCTACTTACCTGCTACTTTGGCTTAACAATCGAACCCCAAAAACTTGTACATACTTATCCAGTTTAAGATCTGCTACTAAATAAATCAAATTAGAATTGCTAAATATATCAAAAGAAAAAAGCAACAACAAAAACTAAAAATTATGTACCAAATTCAATAAACAAGTGCAGCAGCGCCCATTGCTAAAGCAAACCAAACAACAACAACAACAAAAGGCAACGCACATTTTAGCCAAATATGGTTGTGGCGACTGCCAAAAGTTGTTGGGGCACGCATTGGAGGCAGTCACCAAGAAGTGGGTCAGCATTTTTGCTTGCCAAAAAAGTGAAACAAAAATTGATTTAAGTGAAATGATTAAGAAAAACAAGTGAGAACATGTTTTTTGGTTGGTTTACAAAAGCAAAACTCATTCGTTTTCATCAAACAAAAAAAAAAAGCGTACGATTAATGCTTGCGGGCATACCAAAGCGCGTTTCTCAGCCACGTTCTGGTGTCGCTACTAGCAAGTGCTTACTTGTACTTACACACATATAGATGGTGCATTCCACAGTGACGAGCCATTAGCGGTTGCTCTCGTAGTACAAATCTTCCATCAACATATATGGATTGAGCAAAAAATTTGCGACTGTATATGGGCTTTGCGATTATGATTGATATATACAGTGGCGGATCCAGGATTTTCTGAAGGGGTCCAAATTAAAAAAAAAAAAATTTCTACGACGTCGTTTATCCACAGTTCCTGAAAAATGTGACTTTTTGGGTGCCGAAGGGGGATGGGGGGGTTGGGCCCGAAACGCCGCTCCGTGGATCGGCCCCTCACAGTGGAATTACCCATATGTGCCCAGTTATATTTTCCCCTTTTACGTTTGTTGCAGCAACACACCTTTTCAACTGACCAGTTTTCGTTTATGTACAAAACGCGCAGCTATGCAATTATTGGCAACGAAAAATATTCGCGAAAAAATACCAAAAAAAAAAAAACATTCGGAAAAATTTAACTCCGAATAAAAAAATGTGAATGCTGCGACGCCGATTATTGCACGCGCAGTGGAAAATTGCTTTTGATTGCCTACGGCGGGTGTGTTGCTCAGCGCCAACAATATGTTGCATGCCATTTCCAACTTCGACCCTGCGAACTCGTATGTTTGTGCCGCTTGTGTTCTAGCAGGAAATATTCACGTGGACGAAAATTTATGTGGAAAATTGCAAAATGTTGTGCAGCGGCTTATAACCTAGACAGATGGCACTTTAATCCGGATTAACTAGTTGATTAAGAACCAATTTGGGAAATGAGACGATTGGTTATATGGATTAAAGGAGATAGTGTTTAAAGCAGAAGCGGATCCCCAGGGGAGTTTTCAGTTCCATCCGCCCCCCTGAGGAATCTAAAAAGTCATATTTTTCAGGAGCTGTGGATAAAGGATATCTGCGAAATTTCATTAAAAAAATGTGGACCGCGGCCCTCCCAAAATCCTGGATGCGACACTGGTTTATAAAATTCCATGAGAACTAACAAAAGTAAAAAATTTGTATGTTTATTGTGTATGTTGAATATTTGAGACCACCGAGCCAATATTTATTACATATTTAAAATTTTATTATCTAAACTGATTTTTCTCATTTAATTTTTTACATTTTTTCTCGCAAATTACTAGTAGCTTTTCACCTTACGGCCATCTGTCTACATCACATTTGAATAGCGTCAAGTGCTTACTTGATCTAGGTTTCCTTGTCGTCTGTCTAGGCTTGGAAATATTTCAGTTTCTATTTTCTTTTAAAATTTCTGAGTACCTGAAGCGAGCTTTTTTAGAAGCAAAATACCCGATTTCAAAGACCAATCTACTTTTTCTCAAGTTTGCAAGTTTTGGGAACTTTTGGTAGCCAAATTTCGGGCTCTAAGGTCGTAACTCATGGCATGGGTATAACTATCTTCACAAAAATATAATACATATCGAGAGTAAAAGGCTGGACTTCTTCAGAAAACAAGTTGACCCAGTTACACATTGCACAGAGTAGATGACAAGGGTAGTTGAGGGCTTGTATTGGCTATGCCAAAAATTATACTTGGAGCTCTCTTGACTCGATTTATCTAGATAATTCACGCCAAACATTTCGTTTAAAAATTCAAACATTTCATATATGTACTCATCTCAAAATCAGGTCGTTAGCTTAAGAATCAAAACAAAATTCCAATCACAATTTGGTTCCGACGTATTCCCATAAGGCATTGACATTATTTGGTACAAATAAAAAAAAAAAATTGTGCATTTTGTTTGATTTTAAGTGCTTAATTTTTGTTTCCCACACATTCGGCTTCCAATTGATTGTCAATAAATACGAGTTTGCATATTTTAAGCTACCCTGTAGGGAAGTACTTGCAGTAGAGAAAATTTTCGAGTCATATATGAGCATGAGATTCGTTGAGGGTATACGGGGCGGGGGGGATTTAGTAGACTGCAAATTTTCCGTGTTAAATTTAATTTAATTTAAATTGATATTTTGCAAATTTTTTAAAATAGGCGTGGCACAGCCCACTTTTTATTTAAGTTAACTGTAAAAATATTAATCAAAAATCAAAAATCGTCAAAGATATCGTAACAAAAATTTGGCAAAAAGATTAAATCTTGTACAAGGAATACTCCGGGGTATAAATAGACCAAATCTGTTAAAGACCACGCCCACTTTTATATAAAAAATTTTCAAAATATCATAGACGAATATAAAAAAAATTAGTTTATACCAATTATATAACAGCTTCAAAGTCAAAATGTACGAACAAAAGTGAGAAATATAAATTTTCGAAAATAGGCGTGTCCCGCCCCTTTTACATCGGATTATTCCATAAATTATTCCATAAATGTCATAACTTAAACAAAATATTGATTATAACTTAGTTAGGTAAAAATCTTGATTTTATAGCGCTGACGATTTATTGTGGGAAAGAATGAAAATCAGTCAAAGGTCACGCCTACTTTTTTAATAGCATACTAGACAATTTTTTTGTAAAATTTTAAACCCGAAATCTCCGTTACTGTGCAAGTTGTTTCAATGAGATTTCTAGGCAAAACTTGCTAAAGTTTGTGGTTTTTTGTGGAAGAAACCACGCCTTCTTCGTATACAAATTCCAATTATTTCGCAAGCAATTACTTATAATTTCATTAAGATATTTCAAGGAAAATTGATAGACGGGTTTTCATTGGTATGGGGTACAAATAAATTCACCCTTGCGGTCAAGTAGTTAGAACAGAGTGGAACGTAACTATATTTTCTGCTATCTTTTTATTTTAAAGTAAAATGTTAGTTCTAAGTAAATTGTAATATAATAATAGATCACTATTCGTTATAAAATGTTCCGTTTAACCAACACTTACTCGCTTGGCTTACTCGCTTGGGTTTTCAGTTTGTAAGTCTCCAGAATCCAAAAGCACTTGACTTTTTACACTTAGCAGTCATTGAATCATACTCGCAGCTCAATGATCAACAAATAAATATTCGTATATTGATTGCAATATGTACATATGTACCTGTGTGTATGTATGTATATATAAATATTGCACATATTGTATTTACAACACTTTCAAATAATGTTGAAGTCAACAAAGTGATTGGCAGCAATAAAAAAACTCACAAAACAAGTGAAAACCCTTTGACCGCAATAAGAAAATGGTGACAAAAATGAACAAACATATAAAAATATATCTATGTGAGTATATGTGAGTAAAGATACATGAAGATATGCGAATATTCATATGTAAATATATTTATGTGCATACAAACAATAAATCAACACAAACAACGCCATAGCTCAGTAAACCCCATAAAATTGAGCACCTGTCAAATGTGATTTGTATAGATTTTGGTTTTCTTAAGCGTCTTCGCCCTGAGTGTTGCAGTCATTATAGCTTTATTTGAGATTTTAGTGTTAGCTCATATTTGAATATAAAAGAACGAGTTCCCATTTAAAAACTGAAAGTAATTTCGGGCATGCACTGAATGTGGATTTGTTTTGATATTTCGTACTTGACCAAATATTTTGCTTGGTATTCATTTGGTATTTCCTTTATTTTTTTGCTCGATTATTACTACCAAAATGTAATAAAACACCAAATGCCATTAAGAAAGCGAAATCAAAAGAAATAGATATATAAAAGCATTTTGTACGCACACTCTAAACAGTACAAAATGAGGAACAAATAAAGACGACAAACAGTTTTATGCCAACAAATTTATTGGGGATTAGTTTGCTAATAAGTAAAAGAAAAACAACAACAAAAATACGCAAATATCAAAAATGTTTTTTTTAAGTAAAGCAAAAAATAAAGCCCGATAACACGAGTGCCGATCGTAAAGCAAAAGCAAGCATGCCAGCGAAAATAACGAAAGACTTAAGACAGCAACTTGGTGTTGATGGATTTGTTGTTGCGAAAAAGTTTGTAATTGTAAGCAAACTGCGCTCTGCTACTAGGTGACGATTTCACAATAACGACGTTAAATAGAAATCAAAATAGTAAATAAAAACAAATAAATTAAAATAAAATATGAAGTACTAAACACAATTAAAAAACGTGGAAATTTTAGAAAATACTTATAAAGAGAAATAAAGAACAACGAAATTGAATAAAATCTAAAATTCTAGAAATGGGTGCAATGAAAAGGAAAATACGGATTAAAGTGTAAAAAGAAGAGAGAAAAGGACGCAAAATATGTAAAACAAAATTGAAAAATAAAAAACGGAATACAAAGGGAAAATTGAAGAAAATAGGGAAAGGAAGAGAGAAGAAACCGATAAATTCTCACAATAAGAAAGGAAAAGAAAAAAAAATTATGATAAAATTTATGAAAAATTAAATAGAAGGACATAAAAGGCAAAAGTTATAAGAAAAGGAAAATAAGAACTAAGAAAGAAAAGGCAAAAGGCAGGAGGTAAAAGTAAAAGATGAAGAAAAATATGAAAAGAAAGAGAGAGGCAGTAAAAAAGAAAAAGAAACATGAAAAAATAAGAAAGAGAAAAAGTAAAAACACAGAAAACTAAAAGAAGGAACAGAAAAAGATAAAGACAGAAAGAAAGAGAAAAAAGTAATAGATAATGAAAATGAAAAAATTAAAATAAAATAAAAACAAAAAAAGAAAAATCTCTTTCTTGAAAAAAGAAAAAGGAAAAAGCAAAATTAGAATAAAAAGAAAAATTTAATGAAAATATAAAGAAAAAAAGAAAAAAAAGAAAAAAGGAAAGAAAAATAAAAATTAAAGAAGAAGGAAAGATAAAAATTGGGATTGAAATTAAAATTAAAATTAGAATAAAAAGGAAAGCAAAATGAGATAGAAAAAAAGAGAAAGGGAAAAGGAAAGCAAAAGAAAAAAGAAGAAATAGAAGAACAGGGAAAATTAAAAAGCTGGAAATTTAAAAGAAAAATCAAATATCAAAGTTATGGGCATACTAGGTCAAGGTAAAGAAAACGGAAAAATAAAAGTTAAAGGAAAATAAAAATAAAAATAAATATAAATATAAAAGTCAACCGATAAAACCCCAAAAAAGAAAAGGCAAAACTAAAAGGAAAGTAAGTGCAGACGGAGAAGCCAAGGGAAGAGAAATGAAAGAAATAAAAAAGCGAAGGAAGAGCAACTGCGCAGCAATAAAGGGAAAAAAATCAAACGGAAAATATAAAAACAAGGCAAATTAATAGAAGGTGGAAGTCAGGCGAATTACAAACACACATCCATGCATTTTCAATGCGCTTTGTTTTTGTAATTCGTAGCACTAATGTCAAAATTATACGGTGGTGAAATTTGTAGTGTCAAAATTTGAGAAAAAAGTAGCTATCAGCTATTGGGATGATGCCACCTTGTATTAATTCGCCTTGTATACAACGAGGAAAAATTGAAGAGCAACAAACAATTCTTCCTTTCTATTTCTCTTTCTTTCCTTTTCTCTAACTCTCAATCCAGCTCCAGCTTAATTTCACCTTGTCTCTTTTTTTTGAATTAATGTTTTGCATAAAATTTGAACAAATAAATCTCAATAAACAAAATTTAAATATTTAAAAACATATATGTATGTGTTTATGCATGTACAAATAACATATTTATAAATAATAATTGAAAAAACTAATAACAATAAAACCAAATATTGATAAAACAAAACGCATTAATTGCAAACGCTCTAAACAACTTGACAAGCTTTTGTAAGTCCTTGAAAAATATTACCAGCAAACAGCTGTTGTAACTGACATACATAAGTGTTGTTGTTAACATTTATTGTGTTGTTGTTGTTTTTGTTAAGAGCACTCGCACTTATTGCGCATTGAATGTCATTCTTATTCTGGCTTTTTTCTACGCCTTTTGTCATTTCATTTTTCTTGCGCAATTTTAATGATTTGTGGTAATGGTCGATATGTATGACAATAGCGGTTTAAAATCAGCAATAACAACAACAAAAGTAGCCGAGTTCTTTTCGTGTCGAGTTGCAAAAGATCAGAAACTAAAAACTGTTGAATCAAGAGGTTTCCACCAAATGAAGTTTAAATAGAGGTTGATAGGGGTAATCGGTTATTTACCACGCTCTCTTCGATATCGAAAATTTCGAAGAACGTATGAATAAAATAATTTATTAACAAAAGCTCGCTTTTATTGCCTTGGTTGTTATATTAAAGATTTTGAGAAGATGTTTTAAAAGGGGCGTGGCATTACCCATAGGAATTTTACAAACTCGAAATGTCGGAGTTTTTTCGTACTCGGCTTGTTGATCTTACGATTATCTTAACGATTACAAAAGGTTAAAATTATTATTGAAAGCTGTAGTGCCATATTGCACCTGCATCATACAAGCACTCAAGCACACATCAAAGAGTCACAAAGTACGTTCGGACGAGATGTCATCTAAGCCATTATTGGACTCTAAGCTCTATTAACAAACTCACACATGCACTCACACACACATGCATACTCCCTTAGTTACAACAATGCATTGACTTTTGTATGCAAATATTTTTGTAATTAAAAATTGTATAGTAAATAAAAGCAAAATAAAAGCAAAATAAACTATAAAAAAAAACAACAATAACATAACCAACAAAACCAACAAAACCAACCTGACAACCGCATAACAAACCGTAAAATGAAGATTTATTGAGCACAGCAGAGCTAAGATACACAACAACAACAAAAACAGTTTCGCTATGCAGGTTAATTGAGCGCCGCAAAACTAAACAAGAAAAAACAAAGCAAATACAAAACAGTTACTTGAACATGCGGAAAAACAACAAAATTATAAAGATGCTACAAGAAAAAAGTCAAACAACAAAACATCATCTTTTTTGCATACACAACGCTTTTGCCTGCTGCGTCTGTCTGTTAGTCAGCAGGTGAGCGGCGTAAAATGTGTCACAAATGCAACACAGCCAATGCGAAGGGGTTAAAAACAGTTAACGATGACAATTAACAATTATGTTCAGCATAGAGTTTTGCAATGGCAAACAACAACAAAAAGACAAAGAAACCTGTAAGGAACAT
Source organism: Sphenella marginata (assembly GCA_951509765.1). Lineage (NCBI taxonomy): Eukaryota > Metazoa > Arthropoda > Insecta > Diptera > Tephritidae > Sphenella > Sphenella marginata. Next base: position 22,756,357 of record OX608079.1, read on the forward strand.
CGGATACTAAAAGAAAAGGCAACAACAAAATTTACACACGAACCCGTTTTCACAGCAATGCAGCGTAGTTTTTGTGTTGAGACTAAAAAGTTTGTGATGAGCTGAATATATCTGCGCTGGAGTAAAATTCACGTGAGTGTGTGATTGTGTCTCACTGTAAACATGAATATTGTAAGTTCATGTCCGCAAATGCAAATTGGCGCTCAAGCTTTTTATGTGAAAAAAAAATTGGTATCGGTAGATGGGTGTAAACTTAGCTGAACATAGCTCACAGAAGCTCATGTTTTATTCTTTAACACTTAAAAATAAATTAAATACATTTTTTTTTTTGTGAAATATAAAATTTTCTATGAAAATACAAAATAGCAACCAAGATTATGAGAGGAAATTAACTCTGATTGTTTTTTCATATCAAAAAATGGATCAGAGTGTACTCATTTTGTTCGCTTAAAGGTAGGACGAGATGGGTATTAATAGACTTGCACAGAAATATACATATCAATGTGTTTACGTGAGAAAAAAAATTTATCGAATCTGTTTTTGGTTTTGAAATTTATTTTTTCTTCTGAATTCAAAAAACCTTTAAAAATTCCAGAACTTAATATTAATTTCTATCGCTGCTGGTTTCGTTTTTTATGACTCATGTATTTCTCCCTCTAAAACTTCCAAACTATTGAAGTAAAAATGTAGATGCATTTAGTAATAGATTTAGACACAAAAAGTTTTCAATTAAAGTTTTCTTTAAGTGGTCCGTTATAGGGTATTCATTCGTATGGTTTTCTGATTACCTTTAAAAGTTATCAAAAACGCAAATCAATCTAGAGACGAAGTTTACAATTCCTTGAGCAGAATTTTGTTGTCTAAAAACAGGGTTCAAAACACTTTTTATAAAGCAACATTTGAAAATGTATATCAGTTTGAAGAAAGTCCGACAAATTTTTTCAAAATTATTTTCCGCTTTACAAGAGCTTTAGTCGGAAAAACAGTGTGAAAAAGCTAAAAAAAAAAAGCTCTCTTACAATTGCCTAGAGGATGAATGCACTGATATCGTTATCTTTCACTATACGAAATATATGTACATATGTATGTGTATTAGAGTGTCTCACTTTTCGACATTTTTGTATTACTTTTTTCTTAAATAATGCCTTTAATCGTTTTATTTTACCTCAATTGTTTTCGCTATATATTTACTGATATTTTAACTTTAATAAAATTTTGAATTCCGGTACTTAAAAATGCATACATCTTACATTGAGGCACCCTAATGTACACACACACATACATACATATTTGTATGCATATCAATTGATGAATTGTGATAATTAAATCAAATAATCAATCAAATATGTGCAAAGAAAATTCGATAAACATGCAGAGCTAACAAATTTCAGAGGCGTTAACTAGGCTTTTGTTATAAATAATAATTGAATAAAAAGTTATAAATATTCCACCGTAAATCAAAACGATTAAGAAAGAGTGATGTGAATTAAATTTGTTAAACATAATGTCACGCGAGCTTTTTATTGAGGGAGTATTACGATGGACAAGAAATTAGAAAAGATAAATTGCAAAGCCCTGCAGGAAAAAGAAGCAGCTATCCCTCCGTGAGTTTGGCGATCATATTCGAAATTTTCGGAGTCGCACTTTGCTTGCTATAGATTCGTTAAATAAAAAAATGTGTTAAAGGCGTGCTAGTGGAAAATTTTAAGAACTGGCAACAATCAAAAATTATAAACAAATTAACACTTAGTACATACATACCTACATAATATGTATTTGTATTTAAATAATAATAATTTTAGAGCATTGCTACTGTAATTTCCAAAATTAAAATCTTTTCACACCCATTAAATAGTTTCGTTTAGCATGAAATTGTAAACAAAATTTCTCAAAAAGCAACAAGACAATAATACACTCATTGGGAAAATAATATATAGTATTTTCATGTAATTAGAAAAAGCTTAAAAAAAACCCGGCGGTAAAATCTATATGTCGCAGGAAGTTCAGTCAACTCATTAACCTTTTGTGTTCCAAGTGTCAACTTGTTAAAATTAACTTCACACATAAAATGCTAATTTATTTTACAATTACATATATACAGTTGCGTTCAAAACATGAGTAGCGCTTTTAAAAAGAAAAGGCGCAATTTACTTTCAATGTTTATTCCTTGTTAGAAGCAACTTTAAATAAAACAAATTACAAAAAAAAAATGTTAAACTTCTTTCAATACGATATAAAAATATTGAGAAATTATATTTGTTGGCTACTAACATTTTAGCAACTACTGTATTAAGATAAGTGTAAGTAGAGAAAAAAAAGCACTTTAACAATGTTGTTGGAAATTTTTAAAATTATTTATCATGTTCTCTGTTGGCTAGTTAGTATTAAATAATATTTATGGTCACAGGTTCATGCAAGTACAAAGTATAATTCTAAAAATAATAATAATTAAATTGAGGCATGTTCCTAACTACAAGTAAAAGCGCAATTTTTGTACAGAACAAACGCTCATTAAAATTAACGCGTGGAACATAGTCGCTAGGCAAATCAAAAAATTAAGTGTTGATATAACAATTTTTTTTTTTTTTTTTTTTGTGAAAGTAAATAATACAAGCCGCTCGAATCGGAGCGCAACTGGAAATTTCTACCTGCAAGGTTATCGAAACGAAAGTCGCAGCCGGGGGAGGTTGTCCTCAATGTTTCATAAAAAATATTTGGAAAATTTCCCCTCCCCAAAATCCTGTATCCGACACTGGTGTCCTTTATAGGCGTCGAAAGTACTCAACCGATGCTTATGAAATTTTCACAGTATATTCTTGGGTCCACGGGTTATAGCAGATGTGGCTCTTGTTGATATCGATAGGAATGTAAAATCGATATATCGATAGTATCGTGAATAGTTTTCCACCTCTGTTGATCGATTTGCTTTCGCCTTTTTTTATTGAGACTCAAGCCAGATGACAGTTAACCGTATTTCGAGGCGAGCCAAAGTTAATCAACTTAATCCCGTTTATATCGTGGAGACTGAAACTCAAAGCTCAAGTGACGTTGATCCCGTTAACGTTCTTTTGATCTCTGGAACAGTTTTCACATAAATTCATCAGCCGAAGACCTTCGTCAGCTACCGATTGGTGCACCATTGATTTCTGTTCCCGACAACGCTTTGACAAGGAATTGACCCGACCACACCAACTAAACTACCACAATAAACCTATCAACTTTTTAGTATGCATGTTTGGAATTTGTCTCTGTGTGGGTTAATAATTAAAATTCTAAACGACTCCATTCAATTGTACGATGATCACAACATAAAGAACGTGCCCTATGGTCTTATATACTTTTATGTACAAGTCTTATTACATACATATAGGAATACATATGTGCATTCAGGCGTCAGAAGTATTATATTTCGTGCGAATAAAATACAAAAATAATGCTTGAGTGAACGCCAATGAGCTGAGATCGAACTACATTCGTGCTTCGTGTAATTTGTCACGACAAAAGAAGGAAATTTACGGCACGTACTACGGAAGTTATGGCCTTTGAAACAAGCTAAGGACTTTGAGTTGCTTAACGCTGAATGTGTGAATATAATTTTCGTGATTTTTTTTTTTTATTTCCTCTTTTATTGCTACATTTATATTTACTCTGCACGATGACGAGCATTTGTAGTTCGATAATTTTAGTAAATACCATTTAAGCTCTAGACTTCAAACATGAAACATATTTCAGAATACTTGGACAAATTCTTGATAAATAAAACTTCGGCAGAAACTAGGTTAGTCTAGCGGACGATTTCTGTATAACTTTCAGGTGATGGGAAGACTTCGAACATGGTGCCTAGTTCAGTACGCAACGGAAGCACAATATACAGAGTTAAAGAGTCGCTAGGTGGCGCATGGGTCGCGATATTTAAATAACTCACTCAAGATTATAGAATGTTGTCACCGGCTTTAAGTAGCTTTTCGCTTTAAGACAGGAACTCGAAATTTGGAACATACATAGTTTGTAGTGTATAACCGATTTCTAATTTATAAACCTGAAACTTGAAACATGGTTTAGAAAAAAATTGTAGATGGGACATCGGTCAAATATGAAAAAGTTTAAAACCAACATTTATAATGACTACAATTTTTTTTAGGTAGTTTTACCTGGAAAGGAGTTTTAAAAATTGTTGATTTCATAGCGGTTCATTTGCTGCCCATTTATATAAACGTAGCCTTAAATTTAATTTTATATTTTTTACATCAATTTTTTTAAATTTATTTCGTGCCTTTGTTACACTAGGGAATATTTCTTACTGCCTTGCTCACTGCTTTGTCATATGTCAATTGTTGTTGGTTTGACCATTTCTTTATTCTTGCTTAGCAGGAATTCAAGGGAGTCACTTGAATTATTGACATTTGCATTCCATGCTGTTGATTTGGCGTTGTTGTTGGTTCGGTGTATGATTCATCAAGCTGAAGCTTGCAGCCAATGCATCCTACATAGGAAGAGGGTTTGCACTTTGCTGTGGTCTTAGTCGATTTCAGCGTTTGAATTCTAGTTACTTGTTTTTTCGCATGATCTACTGCGGTTTCTACATACATTTTTTCGAAACAGCGACTTTTTATAAAAGTAGTGTCTTTTCATTTGAGCCAGCGAATGTTCCAAGTCGCTAGTTCCAAGACTTTTTTTTTGGGGAAACGACAGTCTAATTATTGGTCTTGTTGGGAACCAGTGTCTGCTTGAAATTATGTATTTTTACTGAAACATTTTTATTTTTGGAACCAGTGACTTTTTCTGGAACAAGTTACATGTTATACAACCCGTGACTTGGTGCAACTATCGATTTTAAGAATCACTTTTTTGTGACCAGCGAATTTTATGTCACTAATGACTCCTGTTTCAATCAGTCTTTTGGGAACCGTTAATTTTTTGGCACTAATGACTACTTTTGAAATCAGTCTTTTGGGAACCGATGACTTCTTCGAAATCAGCTTTTTGGTGGTGTTTTGGAGCTAGTGACTTTTCATGCTGTGAATTTTTTAAAAACCTTTACTTTTTGGAACTTTTACTTTTGGAGAAAAAAAAAGATTTTTTTGTAATAAGAAAGTTGTTTGAGAACCAGCGACTTTTCTGCAATCAAAGTCTAATTTATGATGCAGTGATTTTGTGGAGTAACCAACTTTTTTGGAATCAGTGACTTGTTTGGAACTAGATTTTTCGAACCAGTGATATTCTCGAGGTAGTGACATTTTTGATCGCTTCATGAATGATCACGAATTAATGCCGCAATTATACCAAACATAATCTTGAAATTTTTCAGATATGAACCAGAAAAGCTCTGAAAAATAATTTCATACCGGAATTTTTCAAATCAGAGCTATCATGCCTCAAGCTTTTGGCCCTCATTTTCAAAACGAGTGCAGTAACAAAAAAAAGCTTAAAACATTTTACAGCACTGATTTCGCTGCAAAAAATGTTGCTCATACGCCCTGGAGCACTATTCATTGGTTATTGATGTTGCTGACATTTAGGTCAAATTACAAATTAATTATACATAATTTTAAGATTTTCTTTAATTAATTAATTTTCTTCTAATTAAATTTTTAATCACTCTTAAAATATATTTAAAATTAAATTCTGTACCTCTAATGAATGAATGATCGATGAGGCAACGCAAATAATAATTTATTTTCTCGGCAAATCTTACTTTTCGAATATGTCACATTTCACCATGCTCTGAAGGGTATAAAATAAAGTGTTACCGAAGCCAACTGTGCAAATATACATACATACATGCGTCTATATTAACGATGCAAATCCCGGGGTTTTCGGGATCCGAAATATGCCACTAACTAAAAACTAAATATGTCTGATTTGTTTATGAAAATATTTTGATTGTGTTACGAGTACTGGGAGAACTTCTTGCGTTTATTCAATAAAACTTTTTTTTTTGAAATTAAATGTTCTGAAGTGTATCAATTTCAACAAAAATGTTATTTTTAAATTTGTCAAATTATTTCACAAAAAATATGAACAATTTCTTCACAAAATCTGTCTTTATCAAGTTGCTCCATTGTGAAAGTTTCTTTTTTCCATAAAATTCCATTTAACAAAATGAGATTCAATCACATTCATGGCCAACATCTTCGTCTATTTGATAGACAGTTGATACTCGGGTATCCCAACATTCCGAAAAACTAAAATTTTAATGACAACCCGAAATTCTCCGATGCACGCCAAACTAAAAAAATAAAGCTCCCTCATTTCATCGAAGCACCAAAATGATTTTTAATTAATTTTAGCACATTTAGCTATTCTAAATGTCAACAACTGTCATTCAAATGACAGTCATCAATTGTACTTATCTCTACACACAAAAAGTAAGCACTTACTGTCCATGGAACAAAACCACTTCAAATCAAAAAAATCACAGTGACTACTCATTTGACTGAATTCAATACAATAATCATAGCGAGACATATGAAAACACTATAAAAGATAAAAACAAAGCCAAACGTAAATAAATACATACACGAATTGACAACTATAATGAGCTACTTCCACGCGTGACGTCATTACAAGTTCATTGGTAATGAACCCGAACATTGTTGTAATAAACACAATTGGAATGGTCGAAAGTAATGAAGCGCGACAGGGTCATATCAGCACTGATCAAATATATGCACACATATACATACATGAATATATGTATTTAGTAAATATACACTTTCGTACTTAAAGATTAAGAATTCAGGGATGCCATAAAATTGCTCGAAAGTTTATATCATGCTGCGTGCGATTTAATATTTTTTATTACCCGATGCTATATCTTTGATAGTATTTGCGATATAATAAATTTGTTTAAGGAAATGACATTGATACGAATAAATGATAAGATAAAGAACTTCAAAGAAAAAAAAATTGAGAATTGAAGATATAAGAAGCAATGCCTTGGTGAGAGTCGCCGTGGTGAATAAGATGATTCAATATTATTAAAAAAAAGTGGTAACCAAAGGAAGTAAGAGTAATGATATTAGTGATGGCAGTGTTACCAATACTACGACTAAAAATAAAAGTAATAGCAACATTTGCAATTATAGTGATAAATAAATAAAAATATTTAACGCAATATACTCACCTCCGAAGAGATTAAGGCCGATCTTCGTTACCAATTTGTGGTGTGCTGCTTTGAGGCTAGATTTGAAAGCATGCAAGACTGAAGCGGTTATTCCGAATCGGCATGGTTTTATTGAATATTAATTGAAAAATGTAATTTTTTAAAAAGAAAAAAAAAAAGAAAAATAGGACGCGTCCCTGCTAGAACATTGATTGACATTTGACATAACATGTGATAGTCAGCATTGTTAATCTAATAAATAAACTTAGCGGTACTTGCGCAAAATTGTTGTAAGCAGCTGTGTACGCGTGAGCTTTGGTGCTGCTCACTGCCACTCTATTTATTATGTCAGTGCTGACTTTAAATTTATCATAGCTGACACTAAGTTTATCATAGCTGACTTTAAGTGTATCATAGCTGACTTTATGTTTATCATAGCTGTTTTTAAGTTCATCATAGCTGATCACTGTCATAAGGTGTACAAAGTATAAGTTACTGCTCGATTTTATCAGGTAAATTTTTTTGCCTATATTTGCAATACAATCGGGTTATGTGTGAGGTGAAGACTTTTTCATTCTGCCACCCGTAAATCATTAAAAATTTTTTTTAACGCCTAGAAAATGGAAATTTGACCGTTTTTTTTTATTTTTATACTTCTCTTATTTCGACTGCTTCTTTTTATTCCTTCCATGAACATGACATGGTACTATAACTTTGGTACGATGTTTGTAAGTATCAGAAGAAGAAGAAGAAATATAACCATCAATACGTATGACGAAATGATCAGAGCGATGAGCTGAGTCGATTAAACCGTCCGTCTGTCTGTTTGCATGCAAAATAGTTCCCAAGTTTTAAAGATATATCGATGAAATTTGGTATAAGCGCCATTTTGTATTATATTAATCATTTGTCGGATCCAACGTATAGCTTTCATACAATCGATTGTTCCGATAAACAGGTTTTGACCTATAACTCTTGCAATTAAAAAGCTAGGAACTTCAAATTTTCCAGGTTTGGTACTTTTTATATATCTAATGAGTGCAGTGCAAATCACACAGATTGGACCAACATAACATATAGCTCCCATTGCATTGTTCCGATAAATGGGGTCTGAGCTATGTATCTTTAAGCTAGAGAGCTAAAGAGTTTTTACAAATTGTAGGTAGGGATCGGACACTCAAAAAAGTTATTCGTATTCATAAAAGGTATAAATACCTTTTATACTTTTTATTGACACAGCTATGTACGTTGCGATAACAGGTCTCCAGCCATTTTATGATCTCATTAAGAATTTCTTAAGATATTTATAGATCTGTTATACATGGTATCTAGATACTTACATATGTACATATGTGCACTGAGCCGTGTACTCGTTCTACATACTTTTGCTTATCTTAATATTCTTCCCAGTTTAACGTAATTACCTTTTATTTAATTTTGCTATTTTCAAATTTTATTGGCTGAAAAAAAAACGCTAAACAAACGCTTCAACTACGCAAGTGTAATTAGCTGAATGCAATTTGTTTAAATATTTGTTTTTCTACTCTTTCTTATTTTTTTCTCATTTTCAAACAGTTTTAATTATTCAACTGGATTTTTATTTGGGTTTAGTTTCCGTACACGTTTTAATTGTTGAATTGAAATTCTTGTTTTTTGCCAAAAGTAGAAGAAGTATGCGCACGTTCTATGTCGAACCGGTAATGTTAAATATTTATGTAAACTTTGTGGACAGCTAAACAAAAAGTTGAAAATCATTTCGCAACATTTTTTTTAAATTTGCTATTCAAAGAACTAAAAATATTTTTGTATAGCCCATCAAATTCTATCCGATTTCTCAAAACTTTTTTCAAGAACTACCTATCTCGGAACACTTTTCAATAGGGGCCTATCTAAACCAAACACTTTTTATCCCTTAAAGCTGGCACTCCATTACTATCCGATAAAGTTACATATATACCTCTGAAGTACTATTATATCTATGTTATGAACTAAGTATTTTGCACTAAACAATTTTTAGTTCCGTAATCTTGTTATAAAACGTGCCACTTCACTCATAATCAATAAAGTAGTTAATCCAATAGCAAAGCACTCTCTCCAAGAAGTGTCACTTTTGTTTATTTAAGCAATAAAAAAATACTTGTCTTAAGGTTTATAGGGAATTATTACAATCTGAAGTTATTTGTTATCTACTTGTCACTCTCAAGTGGCGAATTATTGCAGGAACAATAACTCCGTCCTGGCAACAGCGGGAGGAAACACTTCGCTGCATAGCTAACAAGGAAAAAATGGTGATGAAATCCACTTTTCACTACCTAACTACATAGAGATAACAAGTTGAGAGTTTCTTGAAAATATCAAGCCGAATTATTACAAGGTGCCATTATCCAATCAGCTGACAGCTACTTTTTTTTTTTCAAATTTTGACACTACAAATTTCGCCGCAGTACGATTTTGACATTAGTCCTACGAATTACAAAAACAAAGTACATTGAAAATGCATGGATGTGTGTTTGTAATACGCCTAGCTTCCACCTTTTATTAATTTGCCTTGGAAAATATTCACATCATTTTTGACACATTCCAATTTGAAAATGTTAATGACTTTCTCTCTTTCGAAACGAATTTCAACATCGAAAATATCAGTCTAGGAATTCAGCGAAGAATTATCTTTGCCCGTAATTGTTTCTTCCGACTGAGCAGATAATTGAGAAGTAATTTCTTGTCTCAACCAACAAAAACTTCATCATAACCATACTGACATAGACCCTTGAGGCATTTGAAAGCAAAGTTTTTTGGAAAATTTTTGTCTTTTCAAGTTTAAATAAATAAAAATTGTTTAATATTATTTTCAAATTTCAGAATAGTGAAAAAAATAAATACTATCAGACCTCAATATTAATTTTTATATTATTTTCTCAATAACTGCTACATTAGAGTGGACCTAAAAAAAATTTTTTTTTCAAAATTTGTATTAATTTATTTTTTTTTATACCAGAAAACAACATAATTAAAAACGCATAAGAAATAAAAAGATATATATTTTTTAGTTACAGAATTGTGATAAAAATAAATAATTTCAAAACTTAACATTATTTTTTATAGACCTATCGTTGCTAGTTATGCTCAGTTATGCTTTAGTTAAAACTACTAAATCATTAAAGAAAAAACTAGACTGCATAAAATCCTGTAGGAAATTAAATTCCCCACAAAAAAGTTCCGAATGAAAAATTTACATTTCTAAACTATCCATGATAGGCCTCTAAAATTATTAATTTAATTAATTAATGTGAACGTTTTACAATATTCGCTATTTTGAAAAATAATATTAATATAATTAAAACCTAAAATTTGTTGATCCAATCTAACCTACATACATATGTATGTATGTATGTATGTTAATATGTGTGTTTATTTGTTTGTATCATAATTTAATTAAACTTGGTTTTGTTTAAGCAAATACGGGCGCTATTATCTTATCATGATATTCACACTGAATATATACAAATATATTTACATATCTCCATTATAGTATGATAATTGTTTTGTTGTTGTTATTTTAAAACATCTATTGAATCCATGTATGTATGTATGTATATATTCCTCTCAACGCGCAAAACCTTAAATACATAAACACTTTTGGTGTTATCATGATTTTAAGCAATTTATCAACATTTAACACAAAGAAAATAGCATCAGGTCTAAAAGGAAAATATACGTGTGTGAATATGGGCACTTCCAAGCAGTTGGAGCGCTTTGGCTAGCATCTCAACTGCTGTATAAAATTCTTAAAATTATTAGCATCAGAAAAGAAAATACGTAACCATGTGATTTTTTACATAAAATCTATGATGTTGGACTGTTTGAAGTTCTCTGTATGTATAAAAAAATAAAGAGACAATTTTTATTGCCACCACTGTGTAGGTATAGAGGAAATCCGTTAAATATGTAGGTGCTAAACTTTAAAAGACTTGAATTTGAATTCTTCTTAATTCTTTATAAAATTAAAAATATTATGAGCCATTTTTTGTTGCCACCACTGTATGCAGAGGAAATAAGAAATTTTTGTGTGGTAAAATAGGGTCTAAACTTTAATAGAGGAAAGTAGCAATACAAAGATTGAAATTTCTTTCAATTTTATAGATCGGTTTTTGAGTGATGCGCGCACAAAGATACAGACAGACAGACGAGTACCCTTTAAAACTCTTTTTAGGCTTTTTTTCTCTTGAATTTGAATTGTTCTTCATAATGTATGTATCTATAATGAACAGACATAAGCGTGTTAAAATTCCTGCTTTTTTTTATTTATTTTTTATTATTAACTAAATAAAAATAAGATACTAATAATTAAAATGTTTTAAAATATAAACAAATTTTTATGTTCTAAATATAAACATATTTTATTTCAATAGTAATAACGAAGCAAAATGTCTCATCCTTTACCATGGAAATGCCCATACATACATATGTACCTATGTAAATTTAATACACATACATATGTATAGTAATTCATCTATACATATTTATGCAAAAAAAATAAAAAATAAAATCCAGACAAGTGCTCGGCGCACAAGCGTGCGTTGACGATTTATTTGCCATTTTAGTCGTTCACTTTCCTCAGTAGCTAACGCGTCAATGGGCGAGCATAAACAAGTTAACGGGAAATTATTATTTATTTTTTTACGTAAATTAAGCTAAACACTCAAAAGCTTGAAATATGCGAAAAAAGTAAAAAATTTAAAAATATATATATGTATTAAAAATATTAGGTCGTTAGACCTAACTCACGCCTTATGTGCATTTAGTATTTATTTATTATCCAACGGCCGCTGTTGCAATTGATTACATGATTAAATTTGCTTTCGACTTGCGGTCGTTTACTCGCACTAATTATGGAGTGCGTGAATTTAAAGTTTTTTTTCCCCCAAACCAGTTTCATTATAATAAGCAAAGTAATTTTTTAAAAGGCGTGCAAAAGTGAACTAATCAAAGTGTTTACGATTAAGGGGAGCTGCTCCAATTGAATTTGTTTGCAATTAATTGTGGTGTATCAAGTTAGTTAATAAATGAAACTAAAGCTGTGAAAATTCTTAAAGAAAGTTTCAAAAACAAAAGAATTCAATTTAAAATAAAATCAAGCAAGTGTTATCTGAGACCGAACTCCCAACATAACCTCCAATACTACAAGTACATAGAGGTATGTAGGATTTCGACAAATTTCGTGCGATTAATTTTCAAATTTCTACACACCAAGCCGTCTAGCCAAATGGCTTGGCAGTTGATTTTTTCAAAATACTGTGCTCAGCGCTTTAGTCCTTTGAATTATATTTCATACACTTAGAGAAGTCTGAAAGAGATTGCCTTGCAGGTTTTACAGCCAATACTTTGTCACTGAGAAAATTGCTAAATTCCCTCCATACCATATGAAATGTCTTTGTGTCACCAAACACTTATTTATAAAAACCCAGGCGAATTCAGGTGGAATAATTCAATCAGCTGATAGCTACTATTTTCTCGAATTTTGATACAAATTTTGTCGCAGCACGATGTTGATTTTTATATTCTCTTTTACTTTAACACGTTAAATTACAAAAATCCGAGAATCGGAGTAAATATGGCTGAATTCGTTTTGTTATCACCTTATATGGATTCGCCTTGATTAGACCTATGTATTACAAAAACAAATTTATATTGAATTCGCCTGGATAAAAATATTCAAAAAATTTATGTCCGCCACACAAAGCTCAAAATCTCACAAAGCTATATTTTAAATTTTAATTTTAGAACCGGATTTTATTTGCAAATGCCGGTAAATTAAATCAGATCAATTTTGAATATAAAAAAATGTCGTAACAAGGCACTGGAACTGCTCTTGTTATTTTTTTTTTGTTGTAGTTTATATGATAAATTCCAAGGCGAATTACTACAAGGTGGAAGCTAGGCGAATTACAAATACACATCCGAACATTTTCAATGCGCTTTGTTTTTGTAATTCGTAGCACTAATGTCAAAATCATACGGTGGTGAAATTTGTAGTGTCAAAATTTGAGAAAAATTATCTATCAGCTGATTGTACTATTCTGCCTTGATAAATTTGTTTACTGAGGAGAAAAAGTAATTTCCTGGCATCTCAAAATCTTGTTGCCCAAGTGGTTGATATTTTTTTGTTTTTTTTTTTTCTAATTATTTTTTTAGAAAAAAAATCCTTGCTGAACACGAAAAAAAAGAGCTAAAAAAAAAAACGAAATATATATATACATACATATATACCCATAAACGTATGACTAACGAAGGCTCCACTTTACAAACGGGGTGACACATTCTCTATTGCGCATTTCGTAAAACTTTTGATGTAACTAAGCAATATATGCTTGCCCTAAGAAGTTACATTGATAAAGGTTAAGTGGTTACGGATAAACGAATATACGATAAGAAAGTTTGAGTTTCAGTTTGAATGGGTGGTGTCACAATCCCTTTTACAATTATAACCACTTTTCTCAGCTGAAACCATATTGGTGGCTTTATTGATTTTTGAGATATTCAAATTGGCAAATTTTTTCATATGTGCCAGATGCCACGCCCCCTGTATATAAAATATACAAGCTATGCGCTGAAGAATTCTTTCTCCTTTAGATCGGTGCATATTTCATTGAAATCGGTTCGCTTAAAAAAAGAGTTACACATTTTTCTATATAGGAAAACTTTCTTGCAAAGCTCTCATTCAGAGAAGCTATGTATGTACATATATACTCTCCGCGACTGAAAACGTAGATATCACACTGGTTGTCTAACGCATCTTGTACCTATATACATATCTCAGCTTGCCCAGCGCGCAACTCGCTTAACTCCATAAGACACTCGAGATAAGAAAAAGGGAGCGGGTCTTTTTCTCTGGAAGTATTCATTTCACAACACTGAGCTTTTTTATTATTTTTTTTTTTTCATCTTTCTATAGAAACGTCGGGTGAAGCCCGCGTTTGCTATAAAATCGTTTCTACAAAATGGTCTTTTTATACTAAAAATTTAATTACTTTATTTCAGTTTAGCCGCAAATTGTTTATTAATTTTTTTTACTTTTCGCAGAAATATGAAAAACAGAAATTCCAGAGAAAGCGAGCAGCGCACAACAAACCCAGTTTTGTGAGAGAAAACGTCGAACGGTCGAAAAGTGTTAAGGGACACGTGAATTTGAAAAAAAAAAAAGAAACAACAACAAAAGCACAGTTAACGGTGATTATGACGCTAATGTTATTAAAAAGTAAAAACAATTTCCAATACCAAACCAAATTACTAACGGAAATCGTAAAGATTGAGACTTCAAGCGGCCTTTGAAAGCCATGAAAAGTCATTAGAAAGCAAACGCCGACTAAAGCAACAACAACCACAATAACAACAAACAAGTAAATATAGTAAATAATACTAATAACATTAACTACGGATATTTGTTTGTAATAACAAATCGCAATTGTAATTGAATTGGTTATTAAAATAAAAAAAAAAAAACAAAGCGACAACAATAAACATTACAACGATAACAACAAAAATGGACTGCACAACAACAGCAACAACAATGTTTAATATAAATACCAATAGCCTAAGCAATGCAAGCAACGAAGCCAATGAAATGTCAACGTCACACGATGAAGTAGATTTTGTACCTGTAGCAACAACAACAACAACAACAAATATTATTAACAACAACCACATTCTTAACAATAAACTTACAAATAATAGCATAAGCAGCGAAAATGCGACGAGTAGCTGCAGCGAGTTAAATGCGCATTCGAACTTAACTTCGAATATTTTTGGCACTACGAAAACGCACACAAATGAGCATTTACAGTACCAGCAACAACAACAGCAAGCGCAACAAAAAAGCGTCACAAAAAGTAAAAAGAAATATGGCACTACTAACAGCAATAACATAAACAACAACAACAACAACAATACAAATGATGAGCCAAAGAAGAAAAGTTCGGCGAAAGATCGTCTGTCCTTGTTCTCCACGCTTGGACGACGCATTAGTCAGAAGGCTTTGGGCCATAAGGATCCAAATAAGAGCGGCAGTAATTGCAGCGCAACTACAATGGAACTGGCACAGGCTGCAGTCACAGAAAAGACACCCACAACAACAACAACACCAACAACAAATGCAACACAACAGCACGCCGCCACCATTACACCTCCACCTCCACGTCAACGCACATTTGTCAAAAGTTCATCCATTGCACGCCTGCTGGGCAACACTTATCAGCATCACATGAAGAAATTCGAGAAACACCAACAACTACAACAACAACAACAACAACAGCAACAACAGCTCAGTATGGAAAAAAGTAAACCAAACAATTTGGATGGTAAATTTCATACATTCAGCGGTAGACGTCGTCCCAATGGTCCCTACTTGAATCGTCTTAAACAATATTCCAAAGATGATGGCGATGTGAATGCAAATTGCAAAGATGATGCTGATGGCGCCACTGATGTTGCAGCCACAATGGATTTTAGTGAAATATTGGAAATGGAAGCCAATGCCGCCGAAGAACTGCAACGTGCCTCAAGCGGTTTGGAACGTTTCTGTGATTATAGCACAGTGGCGGCGGGTGAGGATGAGGCAGCTGCTGAGTTGGGCAGCAAAACTATGCGTACGTTGTCACGCAGCCTGGGGCGTTTGTGGGGCAAGCGTTTGCATAGCGTGGAGATAAGTACACCAGATCCCGAGTATAAGGTGTCGTATTTGGGCAATGTATTAACCGGTTGGGCCAAAGGTGAGTTGGAACTTGAAGTGCAGTCTTAGAGTAAATTACCATAAGAAACCAGTAACACAACTGAGCTCCTTGGCGAAGTTAAAGTAGAAATAGGTTGCAAAGGTTAGGTTGGCTTATTTTAAATAAATAAAATATCGAAGTCCTAAGGTTCAAGGGGCGGATCTACGGGTGTGGAACTCGGGTCAAAACTGTACCATCTTACATCAGTCTAGTCATTCTTTCTACATCGCAGATCTTCGCATGCCTTCGGAAGTCAAAGACAATGTCAGATACTTAGGTTATAGCTCAACTCTCTGCTTTCTCGTCCATTTTTGTGGATCCCTCTATTGATGGGTTGAAAATCTGGGAGCTGTTAGGTCTAGTAATATTAGGGCTAGTTCGGCACGCCCCCACTTCGAAATGCAAAATGTCATATTTTTCCGGAGGTGTGGATAAAAGATGTCCTCCAGATTTCATACAAACAGTTTGAACCACCCCCCTTCCCCAAATCCTGGATCCGCAAGTGGTAGCCTGCATTCTATGCTCTCCAACTTTAGGATTAATAATAGGTCTCTAGAACAATCCTACTCGTATTGTAGAGGTACTAAATCCGATTACAGGGAAGGTTAGGTGAGGTTGAGCTGGCTGGTATGTTAAGACTTTACATAGCCTGAAAATGTCCATATTGCTAGCAGAAGTTTCTTAGACCTGAAACGAAATTCCTAGATCCAGGATCCACGTTAAAGACTAACTCCGTACTCTTTGCAAAAAGAATAACTCCGTCCTCTTCGCAAAATGAAAAGCTTTCTAGGTTCTGTCCGACTTTCTGTTTCGCGCTCTAATAGTTGTAGAACTCCTAGAAGTCGGATCATTAAGTTAGGCTCAACGGTCTTCTCCTGCAGCCCGCAGTTCCAGCCCTTTAAGTACACCCATCATGACCATCATGGTCGATCATTTGCAACTCTTCAATACGTTTCAAATCTCCCAGTCTGATCGGGACTTCTACCCTATACTCATCCAGGGTCGCCCCACTTCTTGACCAAACGGTCAGTCGTTTCACGGTGTATATCTTGTCACTAAAGTCGCTGTCACTAGTCATAACAGTTGTACCGCGATTTTTGTTTAGTTCTATTAGAAGTTCCTCGTGCTCATTTTCAATAAATTCTCTCTTTCGTTCTCTCTCTCTCTCTCTTCCTATCAGGTGAGGGTTGTGTTGAAAAGCAACTAAACACACTGTGGCGCAACTACACCCAAAATAATAAGCCCGACATGATCATGCGCATTAAGGTATGCGCCAGTGGCCTAAAAGCAACAACACGTCAACATGGCCTCACCGAGTATTGGGCCAATCGCATCACACACTGTTGTGCACCAAAGAATTATCCGCGCATCTTTTGTTGGGTCTATCGGCATGAGGGTCGGAAAATGAAACACGAACTGCGTTGCCATGCGGTGCTCTGTAGCAAAGAGAAGGTCGTACAGGATATATGCAATACGCTGAAGGTAAGCAGCTCGTTAAACAAGTAGCTCACAGCCTTTCACTCTTACTCTCTCTCTTTCTCTTTTGCAGGAAAATTTGAAACGCGCTCTACGTGAATTTAAACGTGAGAAAATTTTGAAACAAAACGCGCGTCTCAGCTTGGCAAATGCGGCATATGAAAATCCGAGTCTACCACAACGTAAAATATTGCTATTCGTCGGTGGCAACAACTACCGACCGCCATTGGAGCGTTCCAAGTCAGCGCCCAAATTAATGGCCATCGAGGAAGCGATCGGCGAAGAGGAAGGCGAGGATGCTGAAGAGACCAATGAGCCAGAAATGAAACCGTGCTGTCAAAAAGATTCGCTATATCCCGCCATGACACTGGGTCGACGACGCTGTCGACGTGGACACTCAATAAGACGTACCGGCAAGGCACGTCCGCTCTGCAGCATGTCATTGGATGAGTCAAAACAGCGTAAGCAGAACGCTACTGATATCTGCTGTCACAACCAACTTACGACCAAAGATTACAACAAGAAACATTTGGCATTGAAGTCGTGCCACGAGTCAGCAGTCGAAGAGGAGCAACCAAATAGCTATGGTTCTGATGAATCGGATGACTTTGAGAAGCTACTCAAGTACAATGACTATGATGCGAATACTTCCTTAGCAACCGAATTGCTGCCGTACTTCGACATGCAACTCCACAAGAACACGAGCAGCAGTCTCAGCGATTTGTGTGAGCTAACGCATGATGAAGAAGAAGAAGAACCGCTTAGCTTGCCACCCACCATCAATACGAATCCAATGGCACATCCCGAAGGTGATGTGTTACCCAATGCAGGTACAGAGCGTAATGGGGCAGCTGGGGCGGATGATGAGACGCACGTTAGCCTCAGACGTGATGGCGTTTGCAGCGATGGTGAGGAAGATTTTCTCGATGCTGACGATATGTACTTTCGACAGGCGACCATATTGAATATCTTACACCGCAACTCAATGCGTAAAATGGCGCAATTTTCGCTAAGTAGCGACGAGGGTAGCAGCAGCATAGACACCAATGCCGCAACGCCACTGCAATACCGACATCAAACGCAATCATCCATATCATCTAATGCCTCCTCGAATGCGACCACCAGCAGCTCAATGAATGATGGACACATGGGCTTAGCGCCGGGTAAACGTCACAGTGGCGGCGATAGTGATGGAGGTTCAATATCGAGCGGTTGTGAAACTGCAAGCACTGTGACCGCCAATCAAGATGATCTGTCACTGCAATATCGACACGATAACAAACAGCTGCTGCAACTGCAAGAGCAACAACAAGCGTCTTTATTTGACATAGATCATGCTGGTAGATTCTTCAATAATATGCCAGCCAACGACGAACATGCAACAGCTGGCGTTACCGTCGATGAGATCTACCAAAGATTGGAGGAACGCCTGCAACGGCGTCAAAATAGTGATGCTACCACATTTAGCAGTTCAAGCACGATAACGCTCAAAATGGGTACAGGTAGTGAGGGTTCATTGCCGGACTCACCCAATGATGTAGTGCAAACGGCGCCCACAATTGAAGATGCCACCAATGGTGTGAGTGCAACGCGCGTACGTCGTCAACGTCAACGTCAATTGAGCGCTTCAACAGCAACTGCGCCGCCACGCGAACACAACGCAGACGATACTGATTCGGAGTGTAGCGATGAATCGGGTTATGTGGAGTATCGAGAGGAACGTGAAAAGACTGTTAGAGAGAAAGTATGCGATGTGGAGCGCCGTGAGCAGGCGCAGCAGCAGCAACAACAACAAGAAAACGAGCAACATCCCATAGCGCATCAACGGAACGCACAAAAGCCACAATTGCCGCCAAAGCCTATGCCGCGTCGTACGCTAAGCGGTGGCAGTCGTGGCACGATTGTCTTCAGCGATCAACGTTCAAGCAACAGCACAGCAGTGTGAGCGTACCCGAACTGTGCACAAGAGCGTTTAACCTAAATCTAGCAACGCGTCATATATGAGCTTTAACCCTAGAGTGGCGTGTGCTGCAAATATGCAAAGATTTAATTACGAAATTTACTAAGTGACTTATTTTTTGGTGGTTTCTTCTCTTTCTAAGGAACTTTAGTTGTACTGTAAACGAGAGTATATACATATGTACATTTATATATTAAATAGAAGTAGTTTATTGAATGTTTTTTTAAGGATTTCTGGTTCGTTTTATATCACTTTGGCGCATCTATGAATTTAATTTTATTTTATTGTATGTATTATATGGTAAATAAATACGACTATATTTGTAAATAAATGAAATGAGTGAACACAAATTATTAGATTAAGTACTTTGTATATGAAACATTATTTACATATATATGTATATATACATATATTATACGATAGTTAAATATAAAGTTTGTCTTAAAATTGCTAGTGAAATAAAAAAAAATTGTTTAATAACATTTTAAAGTATTTTAATAGTAATTTATATGTCAGACACAAGTAGTGTTTTCGAAACAAAGTATTCTAAACTTAGGTGGATCCAATAATACAGGTCGTATTAATAGACCAGCTAATTTCAATTTTTTTCTCGTATTTGGACAATCCGCATGTGCACATTTTTCAGTGCGATTTGACTATAAACTCACAAATTACAAAACAAAATACATGGAAAATTTGTCTGCCTGTATATTTGTCAAGCTGCTACGACTTGTTATAGTTGGGTCATGGGCACATTAAATCTGCATAGAATGTGATTAGTCTAGCATCAATTCGGGATGAGTCGCAAAGAAACATGCAACTAATGACGATTTTTAACTCTTCACTGCATAAAATCGTGCTACTGATCTCTAGAGAGAGTGATCCGGAATCAATACCTTTCGTCTACAGTGGGCTCCAATTGACTCTAAATAATCTGGCTTAACGGGGTTAGTAGATTTTAATTTCTGTAGTCTCCTTTTTGGTGTTGAAAGTAATCTGGTCCGACCGTACCCGTAGGGGAACTAAGAGAATATATCTGACACTACCCGTTTGGGCATCAGAGGGACCAATTAGTATCTTCATAGGACTTGCTCAAACAAAAGGGATCACTCCAACACATACAAGGGAATCAAAACTGGCATTGATCGCATGCTACTTTGCGACTCATCCCAGATTCATCCTAGACTAATAGCATATTTTGCAGGGTTTGTATGGATTGAATCTCACCAACATTCTATCGGCAACGGAAAAAATTCTTTTTGTAAAGCGCCTAAATGTATGCTAAATATTTGTAATGCTAATTGTTCTTTTGTACTTACTATATAACCCACTGCAGATGCTAAATGTAATTTGATTTTATTATAGAAATAGCAGATATTTCTCAGACCGCCCACAATAACTCAACCATTCTCTGTATGTGAGACACCGTAAAGTCAATTATTGTCCCTATGGAAACTAGGCCATGTTTTGAAACCTACTGTCATCCGTTGTATTTTTTGGTAACCTGTTTTGTCCATTACATCTGTCATTTTAGGATCTTTACACTCAAGCATTTCGAAATCTCTTTCTTTTTTACTAGATTAACGTCTCTTTTTTTTGCTTCCTCTCACGATAGCAATCAGTTACACCAACAACCATATCTATTATCATCGATTCTTGTTGCTATAACCATGAACAGCTGACAATTCCTGTGAGCTGATAGTAAACTTTATCATAAAAAACAAATTTCTTCCACTTCGCTGTATGATAGCAATCAGCTGTTTATGGATATGACAGAAACACCAAAATTTAATTGGTTGACTATGGTATGGCTCTGGCGTTAACGTTATGGTATGTCACCATTAACAGATTACATTGATTCCCATAAGGTTGGTTGGATCAGCTGTTTTATCTGGAGATGTCTATGTCATCATTAACATGGCTTCTAGTCGTTAACGAATTGCTCCAGGACGTTGAACGCAGAGGCTGTCAAGTGGTGGCCTATGTTGATGCACTCAAGTTTTATTTTGCAATTCGGTCACAAAAAAGTACAGCTTGTATAAGGAGTGCGATTATATTCATGTACGTGTGGGTGCTAAAACATTTTGTGAAATCCCACATATTTAGCCTGCGGTTAACTATTTGCTTATTCTCAAGTTGTTGAGCAAGTTTTAAATTACATAACAAATTTTGTAAAACCACAACAGCAAGCAAATAATTAAATCTTTGTATTTCACCTCCAATTGAATATTTTTTATTTACCTACACATCGTTATTTTGAAACCAGCATTATGCAATGCCAATTATACACAGAACTTGGCAATTAATTAATATTTAACACAGTAAATTTTATTATATTTTTGTTTATTTACTTTTTAAAGCACATCTTGTTTCGTGTTTTTTGTTTTCATTTCGCCTTCATCCCGCACTACACATTCAACTCGTGTTCACGCTGATTTCAGTCCATAATTCACTCACTGACACGCCTCATTGGCGATTCCACGCTTTTGCAACAACCCACAAACCGTGCCTAGGAAATCGTTTATTGATGCATCCTGAAGTTGTTGATTGAAAACCTGAAGTGGGTACAAAAAAAGACAGGAAAAAATGTTACATTTGGGTGATGCTTAATTCTGTTAAATAACAATTTTGTTGAGAGCGGGTCACTAATTCAGTAAAGTTTTTTTGTTTAAAAAGTCACCGATTCCAGAAGTGCCCTGGTTCCAAAAAGTAGTACTTTCGTGCTTTTTTGGAAATAGCGATTTTCGTACGAGTTATTTTTTTTCTGAACCCATGACTGTTTTGGATTATTTGAAGATTTTAGGAGCCGGTCTTTTCTTTGACCCGTAATTTTTTTAGAGGAATTCATTTTCTTAAACCAGAGACATTTTTGACCCCAATAATTTTATATAACTAACTTTTTAGGAAACAATGACTTAATAATTAAGTAAGCTGTGACTTTATGGGAAAAAGTGACTTAATAGTAACCAGTGATTTTATAGGAAACAGTGACATAATGGTAACCAGTGATTTAGAAGGAAACTACGACTTAGTAGTAATCAGTGATTTTATAGAAAACATTGGCTTAATAGTAACCAGTGATTTTATAGGCGACAGTGACCTAGTGGTAACCAGGGATTTAATAGGAAACAGTGACTTGACTGATTTTATAGGAGACAGTGGCTTGTTAGTAGCCAGTGGTTTTACAGGAAACAGTTACTTAACAGTAACCAGTGATGTTATAGGAAACAGTGACTTAATAGTAACCAGTGTGTTTATAGGAAAAAGTGACTTAATAGTAGCCAGTGATTTTATAGGAAACAGTGACTTAATATTGAGCAGTGATTTTATCGGAAAGTAGGACGACGAGACGGAATGTCATTTTCATTTGTTTCTCGATAACGGAATGTTTCCGAATCGCATTCCAATATGGTTCGGAAATGTTAGATCTGAAATAATTCCAAATAGTCCTATAATATACCTAACCGGATTCAAGTTCTGCCTACAAAGATCAGCATTTACTTGAAGTTACCCGTTCCATTTCCAGGACACTCAACAATAGAAACATTTAAAATTTTTTTTAAATATTCACACTCACCCCATCATAAACAATCGTCGGCACAAATTTTGGCGAATATTGCTTAGTCATTTGCTCAGCGTTTAGTTGCAACTGAGTACCCAATTCTGTACCAAAGCAATCGGTAATATCGTTGCTAAGACCAACCTGATCCGTGCACTAAAAATTAAAAAAAAAGGAACAATTATAATTTTCCCAATTTCGATTTCATTGTTAGCAACGGCTTACTTCATCCACACTTTGTTTATCATTCGTCACCATTTGACAGATGGCAAAGCGGACTCGTTGATCTTGTGTACTCTTCTGATTCAAAACACACGATGTCAAACGATTACCCGAACACTCGGCTGGTCCATGTTGACAATAAAACTCTCGACCAAAATTAGCGGACTATCATAGAGTTGCAATGTTAGTAATAGCGGATTTATATAATTGAATACCTACATTTGACTTTCCGAAAGGCACTAGAGTTATATTCAGGTTTTGTTTGAGTTTTCCATAAGATGGCGCTAGTTGTTTGGACATAAATCGTATGCTGTCCGGGCAGAGGGATTCATACAAAATTGTAACGTCAAGCTGAAACAAATGAGATAAGAAGTGATAAGAAGGTGATCGAGAAGAAGAAGAAGATCAACAAGATATAGTACAATAGGGAGCCCTAGAGTGGGAAACCTTAAGGTTCACTATGTAATATCAGCCGAAAATCTCCCCGTGGATCCGCCCCTGAATTCAAGCAATGTTTGCGATCAGCGTTGTCAAACGGCTTATTGATTGGTTAGGTTATGGTCAGCTATATGATCCGAGAGAAAATAATACAAAATGTCATTGCCGCCGATTTATACGGCATCCATCGGACCACAGAGGTTGAGTTAGTCATTGAAAACGAAGCGCTGACTGTTGCTAGTCCCTGAGTGTGTGGTGAAAGACATCTACTTAACTGCCAACCGAAATACGGAAGCAGGCAACGATGGCACCGCTAATAAAACCTGGGAAATCAGCTTATGTTCCTATTTTCATCCTCTAGCAGATAGAGGTCAAGACATCATTGACCATTACTGCAAAGTTGCGACTAGCCGACCAACTGCACTCAGTGACGTTTTCAAGTAGGGGATAACCTCACAGCATTCTGTATTGCGAGACTAGACTTCCACAATCTTTTAAAAGCTGTACGCGAGCTGTGTATGAATGAAATTTAGAAATGAGAATTCACATTTCAGGAGTGCTAAACAAGGGGTGCTATCTTATCCGTATCCATAGTCCAACGCAAGCTACTGTGCTATAATCGCACCACACTGGAAGATAAGTCGAGCGTACGAAAGCCACACGGGTTCAACTTAGGCCCCGATGTTAACTCAAAAAATATAACTCGGTCTCGAACCTAAATAAGTGTATACTCGTACATATTTATTAGGCAAACTTTGTATATATCAAGACCTGATATACGATGAAAATATATATGTGAGGCTCCTTTACCTTATTGGAGCCAAAGTTTGTAGAGAATTGTGCAAACGCCGTTGCAGTAAGCACGCTTGTAAGCAATAAAAGCACAACAAATTTCATTCTGACGTGATTTTTTTTCGCGCACGGTAGCTGAGTAATAAAGATTTAATTGCTTTTGTTGTTGTTGTTTGTAATGTTAAAATTTAATGTTGAAGAATAACCGAACTATTTTGTGTAATCGAACCAGTTCGATACTTTTAAAGAGTGATTCCTTTTTTTTTTTTTTTTTTTTTTTACACAAACAACTGCTTAAAACGTTAAGAGAAAAACACGTTCGCGTACCAGCACTTTTCGGATGCAGAGCTCAGTTACAGATGCCGTGTGAACCTTTCGGCGTTGAATGCACGATTGGATATTGTTGCTAGCAAAAGTTTTATCTGAAGGTGTAAATAAATATCAGCGCCAAAAAATAAGAGCAAATGCAAAAACAACAATAGCAGTATTTACTACATGTAAGCGCGCCGGCCGTCATCAACTCAGCCGATGGTCAGCTTCGTTTAAGCTTTAACACCTTGTGCTTAAGCCGGTTTCGAAGGTGCAATCGATAGGCGAGCAAAGACATTTACTCAGAGTAAATTGTTTGCAAAATTTAGTGTGCAACCGAAAGTGAAGCCGAATCTTAGAGCAGAACACTATCGGAATATATTTTCTGAGTGAGTCAATTTCAACGTATAACTGTGTGTGTATGTATTTCTAAGGCGTGAATTCCAATAGTCATTTCAACTGATTCCACATGGACATTGAACTCACGAATAACCAAAATAAATTTAAAAATTTTAAAGAACCGCGAGCCAGTTTTATCTCCTCAGAGCGCCGAAACTATTTGTACAAAAGTTACTACAACCGATGTCCGACATCTTCTATTGATACCACGAATAAATTCAATTCTCAGTGGGGTGGCGCCATTGAGTGCTGTCAAATAAAAGCTTTGTTCGCGAACAAAACTTGCAAAAAGTGTAAGTAAAGAGAGAATGACGTAAAACTCTCTCGAAACGCAAAAACAGGAGTCAGTAGAAACTTGCAGCAAAAACAGCTGTTGCCATTTTGATTGGTTAAAAGTTCAAATTTTTTAATTTTTGTTGTTGCTTTCCCTTGCCACGATCAGCTGTTTTTCACGTAAAATTTTTACGGAGTGGAGTTCCCCCAGTAAAGACTTGTTGCTCTCTCTGCCAATGAAATGTCAAAGTGCGCTCTCTCGCTGCAAGTGTTTTGTGTAAGCGAACACTTTCTCAGTAAAAATGTTATACAAATTTTAAGGTACGCTAACAAAGCTAAAATCTTGTTAGACTCAGAATCAAGGTCGTACTTGCGGAACCACGAGCCTTTCTTACCTACTGTCAACAACCCTAAAATCATAAGCGTAGCTGAATTAATACTATCAAAATTTCTAGTTATCCGAGGGCCACACCTATAGTACAGAGCAGCAAGCAAAGCCTTATAAGGACATAGGCTTATGAGCTAAGCGGCACTGATAGAGTCACCACAACCAAAGAAGAGAGGATGTCTCCGTATGGCGTCTAATATCTTCGGCAAACCTAGGCAGACATTTAAAAAACTGCCTTCTAGGCAAATGAATAGGAGAACCTGCATGAGCAGAGCGACGAGATCGTGGTAGATATTTAACAACCGTTCGATCCAACGACATTAAGAAGAAGTCAGTAATTTACTCAGTTACCTCCCGACCCGAATCATTCGGTAGCTTAGGATGAATATTTCGAACAACAGCTCGTTAAGAACTATCCAGGTACGCTTTCCTAAACTATTGTTTATTCTTTAATTTACACTTCGGCATGGTCATAAATTTTTGACTTAATTTGCATATCTTAGCTCGAACTTATCAAAGTATACACAACTTTACATATCCGCATAAATAAACAAGCATATGAACATTAGGGTGTGCCTTATTTGCATGGGGAACAAATTTTTGTTTGGAACGCAAAACGATATTTATCCTAGAAATTTCCATCCGAGGGGAGTGTCACTAGTATCCATCTTCCCATAAATGGAAAGGGTAGGGATACTCGTTCGCGGTGCACTGGAATGCTGGGATCTATCGGCAAGGAATTTGAACTTGCTTCGTGAGCTGATGGTCCAGCCCATAATCTTATTTGGTCCGTAAGGTAAGCGTCTCATCTGTACATTGAAAATGGCAACCAGATGGATGCAAGTTGAATGGCAAATTCGTGAAAAGGTAGTTTAAGCGAAAAAAGGCTCAATTAAGGATGCTCTCATAATTAACATTTGCTCGAAAAGTCAAGCGGCAATCAAGTTGCTGAACTCAACCGTCTGGTTACGTCTTTGGATGCTAAACCTCACAGTCAATTACTTCGAAAAGTTTTAGTATACAAATTAGCTAAATTTGCAACATCCCCGGCAGCAGAATATTACTTGTGAACTCAGTACTACCGACTTTGGAAATTTTGAATTCATCTAGAGTCTATACACCTGTAGTCTGTTGTTAAATTGATAGACTTCACTTCAACTGCTTCATCACTACCTTGTGTAGGGAAGCGAGATATTTCGGTCCGTTGGTGACGAACCGGAGTCTTTGAATTTACTATGGTCTATTTATACCTGGTGATGGGACGAGATATTGTCCTGTTGGAATCAAAGTACCTCATCTAAACATACTGCAAGGACTAAGTACTTCGGTACATGCTTTCTCGAAAGACTTCGAAGTCACAGTCAACTTCTCCTGTCACTCAGTCAGATAATGCAGAAACATTAGGACCTACAGAAATAGGAAACTAGAATTGAGATGTCTATCAACCAACAAAATAATACTCTAATAAAGACACTTATCGTAAAAAAATTCTGGGAAGGTTTTGTGAAGCTTTACGTTTTGAGAATGCTGAATAACGAATTAAAGACTATATTAGATCACTTTGAGAGCCCGTGTTGTTTCCAAATGGCGTCAGTTAATAGAGCTGAGAAACAACTGGGTCGCTATCCGAGAAATAATTTGAGGTGTACCACTACCTAACGGATTTTTAGCACACATTTAAATATTATACCTACTTTGGCGCCACCTAGCGGCAAATTTAGCTCTGTATATGTCAAATGCTGTTTGACAACTAAGAACACATGGCCGGGAAAAAAAACATTTGCTTTGAAAACAAACCTGCAGCAGTTTAATAAATAATAATAGCTATTCCTAGGATTATAGTTATATTACGCTTAAAAGAAGCAAAAGCAATTGTGAAAATGCCTAAGGTAAAAACGGATAAGAAATCGCGCATACACCAAGAGGTGCAAAAACAAGGTAAGCTGATGGATCCGCTTGAAAGCAAAACATTCATGATATGTCCTATGGTATGTTTTTAGGCATTATTTTTAATAAGGATTTTGGCCAGCATATACTCAAAAATCCGTTGGTCATACAAAGCATGCTAGAAAAGGCTGCACTACGCAACACAGACATTGTACTGGAAATTGGTCCCGGTACTGGTAATATGACTGTAAAAATGCTGGAACGTGCCAAGAAAGTGATTGCCTGTGAAATCGATACAAGACTCGCAGCGGAATTACAAAAGCGTGTGCAGGCCACACCATTGCAACCTAAGCTGCAAGTATTAATTGGTGATTTCCTCAAAGCCGAACTTCCATTTTTCGATCTGTGCATTGCAAATGTGCCATATCAAATTAGTTCACCACTAATATTTAAATTACTATTACATCGACCAGTGTTTCGATGTGCTGTGCTAATGTTTCAACGTGAATTTGCTCAGCGTTTGGTTGCCAAACCAGGTGATAAACTTTATTGTCGATTGAGTATAAATACACAATTATTGGCGCGAGTTGATATGCTGATGAAAGTTGGCAAAAATAACTTTAAACCACCGCCAAAGGTGGAGTCCAGTGTTGTAAGATTGGAGCCAAAAAATCCACCACCACCTGTAAATTTCACAGAATGGGATGGTCTAACACGTATAGCATTCTTACGTAAAAACAAAACATTGGGAGCTGCGTTTAAAATTAATTCGGTTATAGATATGTTGGAAAAGAATTACAAATTGCATCTGTCGCTGCGAAATCAGGTAAGCGCATATCCATTCAGGTTTTTTTACGTTTCCATGACTACGCTTCTGGTTGGGTCCTTTCTGGCCCAAGAGTCCTTTTCTGGCAGATCGACCTCCTACTGGGTACCGGATTATTACGCTGTTATTCAGTGATCCGCGCTGGATACCTTCGACCACTTCTTGTGACAGTAACATTCTTATTTGTAACCGGATTTCATCCCCGAGGTAAGGCTGAGCCGTGAAATTATCGACTCCTGACTGCTCCCAAAAACTTCCAAAGAGATCACTGCATCACACAAATACATTTTTAAATTTAATTATGTTGTTTTGTTGCCCCAACAACTTTTGTTGTGCATTCCCGAAAAAGCATTTCTTGTACCAGGTAGGGTACCAGAAGTAGGTCAATACTTGATACTCGGCTACAGTTGAATACTACTTCATCTCTTCGATAAGCATTATTTTTACCATCTTTACGAAAACTATGACTTAAATTATATTTACACATGGTCTTCTTTCCTGCAGCCACTCGAGGCAGATTTTAATATGCAAGCGAAAGTGATGGGAATACTACAAAAACTTGAAATGGAAAATTCACGTGCGCGCTCAATGGATTTAGACGATTTTATGAAATTGCTGTTGGCCTTTAATTCTGAGGGCATACATTTTAACTAAGCTACGTAGTAAATAACTTGTAAATATAAAGTATAGGTATTAAAAATGGACGCATAATTAAGTCAAAACATAAATGAAATGTTGTTGATACGTTTATTTGAGCGAAAATTCAGCACATATTGGATATATTAAGTTATATTTGGAGTGGTATGTACTTACATACGTTGTCTATTTATAGTTAAGTTTTATTATATTTTTATTTTTTTAATATTACAAATTACAATACATTTTCACACAATTACAATTTTTTTAAAATGATACCGTTCACCGTTTCGGAATTTTAAGGTATGACGCCTAAATCTCAACGGACAATTTACATCCAGCCATACATATATGTATACGTGTTAAAGATTACAATACATGAAAATAGTTTATGGGACGAAAGGAGCAAGATTTATTCTGTATATTTAGTAATGTTATCTAATCGAACACAAATTTTTAATAGCATCTTTAATAATATGGTAACTTTGAAATAAGTTACTTAATAGGGTTCAGTAGTTTTACAGCACTACTAAATCTTAGTGACATGTGAACATAGCCGCCTTCAAAGTAACAAAAACTGTTACTGAAATGCGTTTACGAAAATTATTATTAAACTGAAGAATTTTCGGATATCATACATAATTATGTACATGCCTCTGTAAAAAAAAAAACAATTCGATAAAATGGCATCCTTTTTTTTAAGCATTAAACATAAAAAGTTTGGTTCAATAAAATTACGGGACAATTGAAACTAGATTTAAAAATGATTTTCAAAAATCGTACATGCAGAGAAGTTATAGAAAATATTTGTTCTAAGCACAGGTTTTCTAACATGTTTTCTTTAAAAAACTATATCTTTTAAAAGTCCTATATATACACACATGCAATTACTTTATTGCACTTATTGCCTTAAAATCAACTTTGAAATGTATAAATAATCTTCTATATGCTTAACAAAAGTTTTTCTTTGAACTCTTGTTAATTTTACTACTGCCGATACGATGCTAGCAGTCTTGTCCTGGTCTTTGATAATATTGCCACAAATGCATTTATATTAAAATGTCTCGAATTTATAAAAAAAAACAGCATTTTGTCTAGTTATCTCCTATAGGATTTCAATTGAGAAAACTTAATATGTCTTGCTGTGATAAGGTGTTCAAATTTTTACTATCTTGCGTCTGTTGCTGCGTTGCATTCTGCTGTGGCAGAAGTGGCATTAAACTTTTCTTGCTATTTGCACTATTGCCATTGCCACTGACACCGCTTCCACCGGCGCCATTATAACCAGATGGATAAATATAATCAATAGCTGAACGTTGTACATTCGCATTTTTGCTACTACCTCCGAAAGGATCCAAGTTATCCAAAGAGGACAAATTATTATTACTGTTAGTGTTGCTATTAGTCAGTGGTGAGGCGAGTTGATGATTCATAACCAAGGGATTAGCGCTATGCCAACTATTATTCCAACTGTCATTTGAGCGTGGTTGGTTGAGACTAGTCAAATTGCTGCCATTGTTGATGCCGACGCTGCCACGTGGGGCGTATGGATTTGCAAGCGGTGATATTGTAGTACTAGGTGCAGTGATAGCTTTAGGCGTTGCAGAACTACTTAGATTTGATAAATTGGAGTTCATTAACGAGGAAAGTATGTCAGGTTTGGGGGATGAAGTATGCGATATTCTATTAAAAACAAAAATATGTATTATATTTGAAATTGAATTAGATAAATGTAAGAATTCGTATGTTTATTTACTTTAATACTTCGTTGTTTGCTTTAGATTTTAGTTGTTGATTCGCTTGTGTGGTTGCGCTTAAATGTGTCGATGGCTGTGATACGGAAAATCCCGAAAACATATCATCATCACTATTGACAACAGTGTTGGCGTTCTTGCTCTGTGATCTAGAGCTTGTGCCTTTCTCTAATTCCGTGGTCAAAATCTCAGAAGCATCACGTGGTCTGTGGAATGTAAAATGTATTTATTTTGTTTAAAACAAATTTTTTATGTAGGAAATTAACTATTGTTTTTAAAGAGAAATGTTAGACTTTTGAAAAATTACGACCAAGTATACTTGGGCTCTTCAACTTCAGATTTCTTAAAGACTAAGCTTTATAAGACTCACTTGTTCTCCCTTTGAATAGTTGACAGTTGTTCTAGTTTCTCGCGTTGTTCGTTCTCCACTCTACTTAACATTTCCTTAATCAATGCCACAATTGTATTGAATTGTGAAATAGTCAGACCATTCTCAACACAGAGTGGCATTAAAAATGGTATGCACTTATGTGCCATCACATCTTTTGTAATACCCAACTTTGTATTGGTCATAGCAATTTTATAAATACCAATTATTGCCATTATTATAGCAGGTTCACGACTTTGTATTTGTTGTAGGAATGGCAATATTTCATCCAATACCAACCATTTGTCCAAATCTTCTAAAAGCTTACCAATCGATATTAAACAATTTACTTTGACTGATACATTCGCGCTATTTAAACAAAGTTTTTTAATGCGTGGTATCACAGCATTTTTCATGGCATTATAATCGATTAAATTGGAGAATGTTGGCAATGCAGCCAAGCACAATTCTTGAATTTGTGGCATATCACATTCCAATGAACGATACAACAATGGTAAAACATGTAATTTGATTTCCTCAGCAGGCGTTAGTTTCAATAAAAGATCCATTTTTTGCATGAAAATTAAAAGTATTTGTATGGGATCAGTGAGTTTAAAAATGGGTTTAAGATGTGGTAGTATATGATCGCAATATTCCTTCTGACTACTCATCTCAGAAATAAACAAGACATTGGGTAAAACAAATGGTATCATTGGCGAATTTATAAATTCCTTCACTAAATATGGTAGAATGGAATGTAAGTTGACACGATGCGGTAGTGTTGGTATAATTTGCGGAAGTCCTTTATAAAATTTTGATTTTTGTAAATTATCCCATTGATACAATGAATCTAAATAGCTCAGCGTTTTAACACCAACATCTTGGAAGTAAGTAATCTGTAAGTAAATTGCACATAGACATCAAAGAAGTAAGAAGTTTGTGTAGCCCAAAGAGGACGAGTGGTCCAACATTTTGAAACCGCTGGGTTCCTGGGACTCTCGTTAGAAAATTTTGATGGCAATGCTAGGTATGCGTATAAGCGACGGGCAAGGGGAATTGTCACATTTACTACATTTTCTAACGGAGGCTTTAGGAAATAATCAGTTTGCGCAAGGTTGAACCATCAATTTGTTATAAAAAATTTGAATATTCAATGCTACCCGCGAAGAATTCGCTTTAAATTTCAATTTTAAAAATGTTAACCAATTATCTGAAACTCACTTGTTTCAGTTCGTGCAATTGTGGGCGCATATGCGGACTGGGATGCAGTAAAGCCTTCAAACTTTCAAGGATGTCACTAGGTATGCTGTTCATTGGCGGGTATTTACGTTGATTAAGGTCTGCTGCATAACGTCGAAATGAGCTATAGTCATTGCCAAACATTTTCAATGGTTTACCAGAGTAAATGGTAAAAATTAACACACCTGGAAAAGATATATAAACAAATTTTATAGTGAATAAAACAAGTATGATATCCACACCACATACCTAAGGAAAAGAGATCACTCTCAGTACTATTTATAGTATTTAGCGCTATTTCTGGAGCACAATACTCCAAAGAGGGCTGTGCTAGAACATGTACTGAAGTTGAGTATTCGCGACAGGGCCAAAATGTTTTTCCGTCCACCGCCGGTTGGTTGGCAATACAAAAATCAAAACCAAATAACTTCCAACTACGATTTTTATTTATGATAATCGTTTCCGCACAAATATTACGATGTACGATTTTGGCATCATTGTGCAAAAAGTTTAGACCATCAAACAATTGCAATAAACCATGTCGTATTTCCACATCATAAAGTTTTTTATCCGATCGCACCGCATCACCAACAACATTGGCTAAAGACGCAAACACTGGTTCAGTGGCAAAAGCTAATGAGTCGCGCGACTCTTCCAGCGGATGGTTCACAGTCAAAACATGCGGATGTCGTATTTTTGTTAATTGTTGCACGCCACGTCTCAGTGTTTCCAACATTGTTTCGCGATCATCTTTTGTCCAACGCTCTAAAAGTTTCTTTTCAAAAACAAAAACAGAGACTTCTTGTTTTGTACTTTTCTTATAGCCATTGTACACTTTCCACATAAGACCTATGGTTAATATATGTGCAATTAGTTGTTGGAAAAAGCTATGTAATGCTATACACTAGTTTACTTACCCACACCCGCAGTGCACACCTGTTCCAGCACTTCATATTCTCGGGTGACATTATTTCCTGGTAAAACACCTGACAGCTGGGACACTGTCGTATGTACGGTGGAATAGAATTTATTTATCACATCCATGGCCATTGCGTAAGTTTGCAAATATGCTATTTATTGCACACACTAATTATTACCACTGGTACTCTAATTTGAATAAATTATATGCGTTTTTCTATATTAAATAAAGAGCTATATAATTTTTTCCCAATCCAATGTCGACGAATTCTTTTGTTGTCTATTTTCTCTCCACTTTCTTGGGTAATCGATAAAAAGTTGCTGTATTCAGCAGAAATCAGCAAGGTTACCATATCCAATGAATTTTCCTTTTTAATTTTAAATTGTGAGTTGTCTTCAGAAATATTTCAATTTGTTGCTGACAATGCTTCTATTAGCCTTATGAATATTATTATTCTGTAAATCACCATCAAGTTCGGTAACAGTTTACGTGGGCTACCGAGCACTAATACACAAACAAAAATGTCGGAGCAGGTATCAGGAGAAGGTCGATAGAAGATTAGGTTCTATTGAACAGTGGAGAAGATGTTTGATGTATTGAGGTATGGTGAGTTTGAGTCTGGTTAGTTAAGAGTTTAGACTGTAACAATATCCCCATTGAAGCTGACGTGAAGAGTCCCCGAGATGGACTATATCTTCGTCAAATAATTGTATTGGTTGGATGTTAACAACGGTAATTCTTTACGACCACACTTAACTGCTAATACATGTCCAAAAATATCGCGAGAGGTATCAAAAGATGCGTTTGGACCTGCTCATTGCCTTAGTTTGACTGGGTTTTACATACATACCTCTTGGAGTAGGTGGGGGCTCCGATTGCGCTGTTTTGTCAGACTTGTAACTACCTTCAGTTCACTTAGATTCGGCTACCATGTTGTAGCCGTTTAACTAATAGCCGGCCGGGAAAAATCCTTGCATGTCTTCAACCACGTTCTTCTCTCCCGCACTGCCAGAAAAAAAGGTTATTTAAATTACATATTAACCTCACCAATGGAACCCATCTCCCTCTACACTTAGTCTTCCACCTGCCTTGGGATAGTAGATAGTAATAACCTAAATATAGCGTCTATGGAAGTTTCACTTGTCTCGTAAGTACCTTGCCAGATATTCATGTGGTAGGTTCCAGGGGACACCCCATCCAATAACATAACGGATGAGTTATATAACCAAAAGTGATAGATAAGAGGCGTATAAAGCAATAACAAGAGGATTTTACTTGTCCAAAATACAAACCTTTCAACAGAATTTTTGCTCGTTACAGAACAGACCAGACTATTGTTCCAGTAGCCCGTTTCTGTAACTTTGCGTTAACTTAACGAATGAGTTTTTATCGCATGGCTCGTAACGAATTCGTTATGAAAAGTGTTTCTGTATGAAAAAAATTCACCTTGCGATATGTTCGTGGTGTGTTATGTAAAAATGATAAAATGATAGCCCACAAGGCTTAGGTGCCAAATAGAACATTTGACGCACGCCAAACAATTGTATTAATAGCCTAGTAGTTGTGATGTTGCCCTAACCAGCGGGGGATTCCGAGTTCGAATCATGGCAAGTTTTTCTTTTTTTCATCTTTTTTTTAAATATTTTTTTTGTTTTTATATTTTTCTAAGAACTAACTTTGAGTAAATATTAATAACATTAAAAATTTGCACACAATGCAATTATTTTGGATTCTATGCTTGTTATCACTGCCACTATAGGCTGCGTTAATTTTATCGATCGCCGTAACGAAAATACATATCTACCACGCTTATAGAAACACTGCTCAGCGATAACTACATAACAGGGTTGCACTTTGCGTTAAAA
The DNA here is from genome assembly GCA_951509765.1 of Sphenella marginata. Classification (NCBI taxonomy): domain Eukaryota; kingdom Metazoa; phylum Arthropoda; class Insecta; order Diptera; family Tephritidae; genus Sphenella; species Sphenella marginata. Next base: position 22,791,536 of record OX608079.1, read on the forward strand.
ATCGTATCGATGGGATACAGAAACGGGCTACAGAACAGCTGAGCAAGTAGAAGGGCTGTTACAACAACAACTACAACAGACTTGGCATGCTTATTTTTTAAAAATCAGTACACAATTCAAAATACCTAAATCGTAACTCTAACACAGTTTTAATATAATACAAAGTCAGTCAAAATTGTATCACTCTCGGGTAGAAAATTCAAAAAGTAAATAAGGGTACCATTCAAAAACCTTTTTTGCGCTTTCTAACTTAAATAATTTGCTTTGGCCAATCGTAATTAGTTCAGTCTGAAAAAAACGTATATTTTTTTATTAACATGTACTAAAATTAAATTTGTATTCATCTCACCTTAGTATCGTCACAGAACTTATTCCGAAAAAAGTTGAAAAGCAAAAGTTTCGTTCGGTGCTCTACAATATCGTTAATGTTCAAGCAGGGGTTACTGTTGTATGTGATGGTACAATCCTCTATACTAATTTCGTCCAAATGATTCGAAACCGAAAATAATTTCTGAAAATCGTGGTTGTTGCGTACGTAACAAAATTTAAAATATAATACGCGTAACGCTGGTAGTAATGATATATAAATCAGTATTTCGGAAAATGTTATTGGATCCGAACACAATTTTAAATGCCTTAAGTTGTTATGCAGGTGCAAATCAATCATTTTTGGAAATATCGCTTGAAAGTCGAGTGAACTAAGTCCCTCGATGCAGTGCGTTTCACGCAAATTTACAAGCTCATTTTCGAGCGCTTCCAAGTTGGAAGTATAAAATAAGTCGGTGATCTGTAAATGTTTTAAATGTTGAAGATTTTTAATTAGTGGCGTAAAAATTGCCAACTCATAGGAATTTAAAACTAATTTGCTTAGACGACTATGTTGTAAAACATTCACAGCTAGTGTTGGCATTTTATCCACAAAGGCTGTTAAATATAATGTACGCAATGGTAGTTCGTTCAGTATCTGTTCTAAACAATTGAAATCGAAGTTAAAGCAAAAAGTTAGTTTCAGTTCTTCCAAGCCCTTCCACAATGTAAACCCTTCGCCAGTAAATTTTCCCATTGGATAGAGAATTCGTAAATTTGGAAATATTTGAAACAAGGTAGCAGCGGAGTCATGCCGCAACACCTGTGATTCATTATGAAGATCAACAACCAACTTTTGGGTGTTCGTGAATTGAAAACGAGTCAGTTCTTGAATGAGATCGAAGGACTCAGATTTGATAGTGACATTTTCAATGTTTTCGTGCACGTTACTTAGGAATTCCTTTAATTCATCCATTTCGAGGGTCAAGTTTTGGCTTAGATCTAATTCTAGCTGATTCTTATATTTAGTTATCCAAATGCTCCGGATCACATTGTGGAATCGTTTGTTTGCGCCTAATACTGCTACTTGGTCTTTCAAGGATAAAAGTTGGAAGATTATCTGCAAGCAATCGTCATTCATGGAGTCCATGTCTTTTGTAATCAAAGATAACTTTGTACTTCTTTACAGTTGAAGTATTTCAGGGTCTTTGTTTGGAAAATCCTTTGCTTCTAAACAGAATTAATTAAAATAAGAGCACAATTGAGGTAAATACAAAATTGTATTATGGATAAATAAATAAACAATACCAAAAAAATCTGTCAACAAAATATTCTTCTCAGCAATAGTGCTGCCAGAAAGATCTTTTGCGAAACACCTGCACTTTTGGCTACGCTGCCACTACTACCAATTTTGTCGGCCGAAAAAAGCACATTTATTTTGAATGAGCACCAACTGATATAAACGAACATCAAAATCGGTGGCAATGAGAGTATCGAGTATCGACTTAAAGCTCCGACCATGACTTCATAGAAACTATGTAAAATCTGCCTAACCGATTGCCTGAGTTCGTTACAAACGAGATAGGCAGCAAAAGTAGCGTTTTGACCTCGGTACAATTAAAGTTGAAGTCGGCCCGAATGCTCTCTGCTCAGAAAGGTGTTCTGCACATAAATACCATGGATTTGGTATCGGACCTCGGTCAATTTATGGTTTCTTGCCAGTAACTTTTCATTGAAGCGAAATTTTTATTTTCGCCCTTCGGATTATAGACGCGCTGATATCAGGTGTTGGCACTCATTTCGCTTAGCACAAATTTCAACGCTTTTTCCTATTAACTAAGTTTTACCCACACGATAAGTGTTAAAATTGTGTTTAGGTGTCGAGTGAGCGTTTAAAGGAGTACTCCTTTAGTGTGCCACATGATCACAACTTGAATGGACAAATATGGGTTATTTATCGATATTTCCCAAACCTAACCGATACCATTCGATGTATTGGGTTTATCTCTACTCGAAATGGGAGCAATTTTTATTGAGTGCTCAGGTATTTTCATTTAACTTGTAGAACACGTATTAATTTTGCAGAACAATAAAAATAATCAATTGTTTGCATTACGTAGAGGATCGATTCATTTTTGATTAAATACAATTGACATTGGCGCTAATTTGTTGGAATGTGCTTTTAAATGTGTAATTGGCTAGAGGCTATCGTGAGATGATCACAAGAAAATAAAATTCGGGAACGGAGTGCAGGGAAAAGAACTTGACTATTTGCAGATTACGAAAAGAATTAAAATATATATTAAAATTAATGAAACAAAAAAGCACATACATACACAAATTAGGAATTTTGCATTCGAGCACATACTATGGACTATAATGTAGACGGTGCGAAACAAAACGGCAGCAGCAATAATACCAACACCATCACAGCGGCCAGTGCAATATCAGCGGCAAAAATACCAAGTAACACCGCTGACACGACGGCGTCCACGACATTAGCTACAATAAACAACAAGAGCAATACTGGCGACGTCAAGAACATCGAAACTTGCAGTTCAAAATCATCGTTTTGGAGAAATAGTGGGCGTTTAGTACCAGGACGTCCAAGTCCTAAGAGGATTGAAAATACTCCGTATAGTGGAAATAGTGGAGTACGTGTAACAAATAAAGAAGGTATGGTGTCTACATTTCGTGATTATCAACAATCGGTAAGCGATGCTTGGGATATGGGGGATGATGAATTCTGCATAATATCTGGCGGAGCATCTGGAAATGGTAAGGTTATATCAAACTTTTATATGTAATTGAGTAATAATATTTTGTATTATTTTTCGTTAGATTCACGTATATCAAAGAGAGTTTCACACACAGCAGCACTGAATGTGATAGAGACACATCGTAATTCAGCAACGAATTCCGCCTCTCGTTTGGCAGGAAGTGATTCTGCTACATCATCACGTGAGAATACATCTTTTCGCAGGATCGCAAAGTCTACCATGCCAACAGTTCCATCAACGACACAGGAAAACCAACAACGCGACGAATTACAATATTCAGCCAATCAGCCTAGCGAAGATGCAAGCCAAATGAATGAGTCAAAAAGCGATGCAGAAGAAAGGTAATGTTCCCAGCACATACACTTGTTTTACTTCTTTTCCATAACAGGAATCGCAATTGTGAGCCAACGGCCTCATTACTATCGAATATACTCGAAGCGACTGAAGGAACGGGTTTATATCCCTTCCGCGAAACTTTCCCAAACCCTACGATACAAATTTAGTTATGCATTCATGAACAAAAATCTATTAACATAAATAATTTATTAAATTTCAGAATTAAAATTGTACGCAACTTTCACGCATATCCAGGACGTCCACAGCTGCAAAAGTTTAGCTCGAATGTACAAGAAACTGAATATGAAACAAAAATTGAAAAGTTCCACATACTATTGGAGTCGTCATTATTAGATTTAGTAGCGTTGAAGAAACTTAGCTGGTCTGGAGTGCCAAAAAAGGTGTGTTTATCTTGGATTTTGTTAAATTAATTATCTTATTAAACAAATTTGTTTGATCTTATATTTGTATCATTTCCACCTTCAGATGCGCGCCGTCAGTTGGCGCCTGCTATCCAAGTATTTACCGCCAGCTGGTGAACGACGAAATGCTGTGCTCGAAAGCAAACGGCAAGGCTATCAGGATTTGCGACATAATTATTTTAGAGTTGATAGTCAAGATGAATCACAACAGGACACTTATAGACAGGTTTGTAACATAACCAGTCTTATGAGAATTTTACAGTAGAGTCCGTACTTTCATATATAATGAGAACACAATATATCAGGTCGCAGTTCTACCCATATGTACATATATATATGATATACATTTTACTAAAGCCTTTTCTAGATCACAAAGTAGCCGAACCTCGTTTATGCCTTGATTTTAAATACACTCGTGTTTGTATGTACAACACTAAAATATTTGCATTTTTCAGATACATATCGATGTGCCACGTATGAATCCGCAAATATCACTCTTCCAACAAAAGCTCGTACAGGAAATGTTTGAGCGAATTTTATTCATTTGGGCCATACGACATCCTGCCTCGGGTTATGTGCAAGGCATAAATGATTTGGTTACGCCGTTTTTTATTGTATTTCTGCAAGAAGTTTTGGAGCCAGGTTCGCCTAAATCCAAACGAAAAGTTATTTTAGTTGAATATTTTATTGATTTAACATTATTTAATAACAAAAATAGGTACTGATTTGGAAAAATTCGATATTAGCACATTGTCGGTGAATAAACGGGACGCAATTGAGGCAGACTCCTTTTGGTGTCTCTCTAAGTTTCTTGATTGTATTCAAGATAATTATATATTTGCACAGCTGGGTATACAAGAGAAAGTTAATCAATTGAAAGATCTTATACAGCGAATAGATGGTGAGTAAAACAAAAAAAGATACAATTTAATGCAGAGTTGTAACTTATATTTTTAAATTCAGGTAATCTACATCGTCACTTACAGTCGCATGGCGTGGATTATCTTCAGTTCTCATTTCGTTGGATGAACAATTTACTCACACGTGAGTTGCCACTTCATTGTACAATACGCTTATGGGATACATACCTAGCCGAATCCGATGGTTTTGCACTCTTCCATTTGTATGTATGTGCGGCTTTTCTACTACATTGGAAAGATCGTTTGATGCAACAAAATGATTTCCAGGTAAGTTAAAGAAATGATTTATTAAATGTTTATATATGTTTCTCTTCAACTTTTAAAACCTAACAGGGTCTTATGTTGCTGCTACAAAATCTGCCAACAGAAAATTGGTCTGATCGTCAGATAAATGTTTTGGTTGCGGAAGCGTTTCGTCTGAAATTCACATATGCTGATGCACCGAAACATTTGGAGGTGAAAAGTTGACATCAACAAGAGCAAAAAAAGTATATTTACGAATATGTGGCATAGGTTTGAAGTAAACAAGCATACAAATGCAGCTGTTCTGATAGTGTTTTCAAAGCTTCATCATATGCTGGCTTATACAAAATATCTTAAAGAAAAAGTTACGTATTGCGAAAAAACGTTGCCGAACAAATTAAGACAGTCAACAAAGGCATAGACACAAATATAGCGCATACACTTACAATTCAGTTATAATAATAGTTATCAAATATTGCATCAAACTTTGTATATATGTACTTTATTGCTTAAATAATTAATGTTCTGTAAAGAATTTACATATGTATGTTTAACTACGGCAGGTGCATCACGAGTCGAAATTCAAACAAAGTTGCAATTCTTTTATATATTATAATAACAACTATAAATAAATCTAAATAAATAATAAATGTATGTTGTGTAATAGAAGGTACTCTTGGGGGGGAGGGGGTTAAAATAAAGATTCGGAACCAGTTCATAACCAGATTCAGGTGTTCATAACGCAGATCAGTAGTGCCGATAATTGTAACGGATGGCACAGTTGACTTCACACTGACTTTAGAGAACAGATAGCACCTTAAGTCAGTACTACGCTGGCGTACTAGCTCTGCCGACTCAGAAGATCTATTGATTGGTTGAGCAGGAATCGATCTTTTGAATTTTTGTAGATCTTAAAAGTTAATTTTTTTATTGTTGTTTTTAGTTTGTTATACATTTTAATTATATTTTACATAATATGATAAACTATTTTACCTAATGTTAAACAAATATGTATATAAATACAAATAACTAAAATCAGTTTCGTCCTCACACCATCCTAACTTTTAATTTTGCCTTTCGGTTAGGTGTTTCAGTTGCTTCAATACAGTGTCTAACAACTTCTTTTTATCATTTTTGCGTAATACCGAAAACATTGTTTTCTTATCAGCTTCACGTATTTTTTCCAAAATAACAATAATCGACTGTGGATGCACTAAATGATAACGATTTTCCTGCTTTCCATAATCATGCAAATATGTACTCCATTCCTCCATAATGAGTAAATCAAGCAACTGACGGTTTTTCAAGAAATATTTGGATAATTCACCTTCACGCAATCCAGGCACTGGCTCCGACGCAGCAAAAAATTCACATTGTAATAAATCCAAATTGATTTGTTGCAATGCACCAGTCGAAATTTGTTTCACCTCCTCATCATACAGTATATCGTACATTTTGTTTGCAATATGTTCACAAGTGCGACGACATGCCGTTTGTGCAATACCAGGCAATTTAAAAGCAAAACTATCGAAAGTACTTTTCAAATATGAAATCATATCAGTTATATAGGCAGATGCAATACCAGGTGGTTCGATAAGCAACCAATCATAAGCAGCCAGATCAAAGAATTCATCTATTTTAGAACAAATGCGTACACCAACTTGCTTCTCAGCCTCCTGGCGTGCAACATGAAACATAGCCGAAGGTGTTTGTGATATATTACTAACTGTATTAGTCATGTGGCAAACAAATTCATCCAAAAATGGACCTGCCTTCTCCAAATATTGTGTATCAATTATAATTTGTATAAGTTGAGTTAGAGCTACGCTGGGATTACGAAATACCATGGATAAACATCCACTAAAGCTGCGTGTTAGTAATAAATTTGCGGCTTTACGCACCATTGCTGCTACTTCATTGGGTGACAGAGTTAGCTCTTCTGCAAATTTCATGCAAGCGTACATGAATTCTTTTGCCTGATGATAAACTTCGGGTACCATGCGTGAAAAGGGAAATTTCTTGGGGAATGGCGCATTTTCCAATTGTTCAGAATGGAATGGAAAACGTTCAATGATTGACTCGTACTCCTCTACAGTTTCGACAATCATCGGTTGAAACTGCTCTTTATCCAAAATGTCACGGAAAACATGCACCCAACGTTGTAATAATACCTGTTAGATAAAATAAAATAAATTCAATATCAGAATTGAACAAATAAAATAGGCGGTTTTACTTCTAAAGCTTGCAATAAGTTTAATTATTGAGTAATCTGTAAGCAACCATAACTTACTTCATTATAGTGATCCCGCATATTGTGTAAACACTCGAAAAGCATATTGACTGTGTAGCCATAGCATTTGAAAGTATTTATGGATAACATAATTAAGTTTTTTATGCGTAACAATATGTTTGGATCAGTACAAGATGATGATGCCATGCTAATCTCATTTACGAATTTCGTTAATGATGTAGACCACAAATCTTCCAAATATGATGTTGTTACAACATCTCCAGCTGTATTCTTTACATGATCCTCCACAATAAAGAAACCAACAATTGCACAAATATATGTTTTATATGCCTCCAAGTTGTCATGCATGCCAGGTGGTGGCTGTAACACCAACTTTGATTGATCACGTCGTTGCTGTCGATAATCTTTTTCGAAATACTCACGCTGTCCCAAAACCATGTAAATATGTAAGCAACGATATATCGGTGAAAAATCGATCAAATCTTGTGCACTTAAATTATTTTCCTCTTCACGATTGTTTTGCTTGCCTTGTAGTTTATGTTCTTCAATAATAGCATTAATATCACGCTTTTGTAACTTTTTTGTATGCGTTATAGCCACTTCACCGATTTTGGGTGAGAATTTTCTTATATTTTCAAGGAATTCACGAAAGTCTGCCTCAGCAGAACGTCTTATATTCTCTTTAATAACTGGTATTGCCTGTCGAATTTGGGTAGCGAAACGGTAATTGTTTAATCCAATCAAATGCTGTGTCTCTAACGTTTCCAAAGTGCGCAGGGATTGATAATACTGTTTGTTGCTGGCTTGCTGTGTAAATTTAATATAGCACTCAAGCGCTGGCAGACAGGCTTGCAGCGCATCTATAGCGCTAGCCAAATTCGACTCAATTTGACGTGCACGTACTAAGTCTTGGCCTTGCTGTAATACAGTTGCACTTATCTGCTGCAATGAACGATCGAGCGCATGTACCTCTTCATGTAATTGCTTAGCTTGTGTGCGCACTTGCAATAACTCTTGTATGGAATCAATGAAACCTTGATAATATAGATTACATATGCGTTCGATGTCTTTATCGTGGCTACGTATACGTTGATCCAACTGTTCGGAGATTGTCTCCGTGTTATCGGCTATTATGTGATAGCGAAGCAAATGGGCGTATATTAATGGGTGGTTAACTTGTGACTTATTCTTTAGTAAATACCTTCTAATATTGATCGGAATGTGGGTCCCCAATAGTCGTCCACTGCTTCTATATCCTGCACAGTCACTTTCGACATACTTTCGTTATTTATTAAGTTATGGGCAAAAGGCAAATCTCTTCATTGACCTGCCAGAAAAATTGCAACAAAATTTATAATAACAACAGCTGATAGCCCAACTTCTTTGCAGTGTGCCATTCACAATCATCAGCGTTGCCACAGGCATTATTTTTTCCTACCACCATTTGGTAGGCAATCCATATGAAAGCTATTAAAACATATTTGACTCTTTAACCGTAAGCCTGTAACAAAACCATCCCAATATACATTAAGCATCCACCCTGTCGGAAAAACAGAAAATCAAATCAACATTAAATTCAATTAAAAATATGTCATAGCATTTCATTGGTATTTGTTTCCTTTGGCACTCAACTACTAATAAATTAGCTAAAAATATGATAAGGGTATCAAAAGACGCGTTTTGACCTCAGGATCAAGGATCCGAAGTCGAAATTTAATTTTTTTGTTCCAGTGAAAAGTTATTAACAAAAAACCAAAAAATTACCCAGGTCAAATCCCGATTTAGGGGCCCGATCCATGTTTCTTATGTGCAGAACACCTTTCCGAGTAGGCGGCCTTCGGCCGCGCTTCAAAAAATAACCCTGGGCTACGCCATTCCAACTCCGAGTGTGTGCCATAGCCGTGGCTACCGCCACGGTGATGTCCTCTTTTCTCACAGTGTAATTTGTGATTACAACAACCACATGAAAATGACAGAAAATTCGGAACTTTGATTGCAAATATCTCTTCACTGGAACAAAAAAATGAAATTTCGACTTCGGATCATTGATACTGAGGTCAAAACGCGTCTTTTGACACCCCTATCATATTTTTAGCTAATTTATTAGTAGTTGAGTGCCAAAGGAAACAAATACCATTTCATTTAATTACCCTGTGAGAAAAGAGTGGCACGCGGAAGGACATCACCGTGGCGGTAGCCACGGCTATGGCAACCACCCGGAGTTGGAATGGCGTAGCCCAGGCTTATTTTTTGAAGCGCGGTAAGGTTTTCTGCACATAAAAAACATGGATCGGGCCCCTAAATGAAAATATTGGTTGAGCGGAGCTATATTCATGCTCCTGGAACGGAAACGCGTCTTTTGATACCTCTCCCGACATTTTTGGACGCGTATTAGCGCTCGGTACCCCACGTAAACGATTACCCAAAACGCATTTAGGCCCGTTTACTCAGTGTCTGGTTATGATAAACCATATGGTATTACAAAATGACTTAGGGTAATACTTTACGGCTTACGTCAAGTGTTAATACACGTCCAAAAATCTTGAGAGAGGTATCAAAAGACGCGTCTTGACCTCCGTAACAATAATCCGAAGGGGGAAATCCGATATTTTTAGAATTTTGCGAGATATTTGCAGTTAAAGTTCACAATTTTTCTGTCATTTTCATGTGGTTGTTGTAATCACATTACCCTGTGAGAAAAAAGTGGCACGCGGAAGGACATCACCGTGGCGGTAGCCACGGCTATGGCACACACCCGGAGTTGGAATGGCGTAGCCCAGGGTTATTTTTTGGAGCGCGGCCGAAGGCCGCCTACGCGGAAAGGTGTTCTGCACATAAAAAACGTGGATCGGGCCCCGAATTTGGGAGCTAACCCGGGTCAATTTTCGGTTTTTCACTAATAACTTTTCACAGAAACAAAATATTGCTTTTCCCCCCTCGGATTATTGTTACGGAGGTCAAGACGCGTCTTTTGATACCTCTCTCAAGATTTTTGGACGTGTATTAACACTTGACGTAAGCCGTAAAGTATTACCTGACTTAGGGCCACTTTCATAAAAGCCGGTAACCGCTAACCAGAGTTTAATTGACGTATTTTGTATGGTTAGCTGTCAAATTAATCGCCGATTAGGCTTAACCGGCTTTTATGAAAGTGGCCCTAAATATGCTTGAAAAGCTAACCTACACGGCAACCCTACACCGGAATTTCGCTCCACTTTTGATTGAAAATTACATCCCTGCTGCGATAGGGGTTGCTGTACTAGCCTATTTTTTGACATTTTTCTCAGTGTCAACCGCTGATTTGACGTTTTTCTGTTGTGCGTGCACGAGTCATCAAAAGTGTGCGGAAGTCGTGAAAACTCCTTTTTTGAAATAAAATCTATATATTTATTTTTAATTAGTATAGTTTTCAATAGAAATTTGTGTAAATAAATGCTGCAATGTAAAGTTTAGTAGGCATTTTTACGCTTTCAACTGCGATTCTATGGTCAAAACGCAAAACGTGGTGCAGAGCGTCGCAAAAAGGCACATTTTGTCTAGCTTCGAAAATGTGGCAGAATTCAACGAAAACAGGAAGCATAAACGGGAGGAGTAGAGTTCGTTAATGAAATAACGGAGGAAAATTGCAGTTCGGCCAAAGCATACTATACCAAATGTGTTGAAGTAACGTGTTTGAGTGTGTATGCAGAAAATAGAATTTTTCATGTGGAAGCAAATAAAGAAAAATCAATCCATAAATATTCCAGAAGTGAAGTAGTGCATCGTGTGTAATTATATGTATAATACTGTGTAGTAAAAGTGCAGAAATAGCGCAGGTCGCAGTGTAGAGTAGCCTTACAAAATCGGCTACGATTTGTCGAAGGCGAGCCCAAATTGCAGGAAAATGAGTTCGAGTTGCAGCAGTGAAAGGTGTGTACCGTAATGAAAATTTTTGTATACGATTTTTGTTGTAAGTTCCTATGTAGGTACTACATATTTAGTTGAAAACATTAAAATGCAAAAATGTTCTACAAGAAAGTATGGGAGCGCATTCAATTCTACTAATATCAGATATTACTTATGTACATATAAATATATAATTGCAATTTTAAGATTCATATGAGCTGCAGTGTGCTCATATGTGTAGATATATCGCACCCTAAATCAAAAACAGTCACAACTCAAAATTTTTTTAGGTCGCTTTCTTGGCATAGATTGCCTAATAAAAAGTAGTGCAGCCAATACATACAATATTTTTCTTTTTGACTATTATCGCTACTCTTTAAAGAGCACAGTGATGTCAAGTTTTTAAAAATCAAATCACTTTTGTGCGATCCAGAAGCAATTAACTGAAAGTTACTCGGATTTTGAGTTGTGACTCTTTTTGATTTAGTGTGCGATATGTTCTTGTACATATATGCGTGGGGGTTGATATGGGCGGTGGTGGTGTTTTGCCAATTGAAACTGCTCCAGAGAACGGGTGTTGCCAAAAACTGGAGTGGGTTGTAGTCTACAAACATTTGTTACACAGTTCAGTATCCAATGTGAACTTTACATACATATGAATTTAGGTTTGTGGGGTGTGTTACGTTATTTGTAAGAACATAATGTATTTGTAACTTAAAAATAATCTGGAAGTATTCTAAAAAAACTAGTCACTTTGGTAGGTCTTGTCCATATTCGATATCTCAATAAGTTTCCTGCCTCCGGCTTCATTAATTTATCTTGATCGATTGCAATGAAGATGATAAAATATATGTAAATATCTGAGGATGGAACAGAAAAACAGGAATTCCCAACGACATTCTTTTATGTTTTCATTACGGAAGACGACCTCGAAAAGGAGACTGCGGGTTAAGGGTTTGTAATATGCATGCCGGCCGCAAGGGAGTACCAGAGCATACCCGGTTCATATCCGGTCAAGGACTGTCATTTCGCCATCATTGCACAAAACTTTCGGGGAGTTTTTTTAATCTTTAAATCAACATAAACCTCGAAAAGGGTAACTAGTTCTTTCAAAACTTCTGCATTCTTTTATATTTGTTGTTGATCGTGTCATTTTAACCAACGAAAGCTTGCCATTTCGTCCTAACCCAGTTTAGTCTGAGGAATTTTGGACACTTGGCAAAAACCAAATAGTCTTTATTAAAGAAATCCCAAGAGGAAGAAAATATAATTTAAAATTCAAATTTCTCCTCTCAAATTTTATTATAATATCTAGGAAACTCAAAATATCATTTGAACAAAAGATAACCAAAATGAGATGAGCCGGAACTAGGCGAGCTAAAAAAGAAGAAATCACTCAACCGGCAGTCGGGCCACTATATTAACATCATATTCCAAGTCCTAACGACGCATAGGATTTTCTAGGGGAATGGGTTTGTTGAAAAGAATAAGAACATCAGTGCAGCTCGTTGCATACGCAAAGTGCAAGAATGTGTATATTGGATAAAAGAACAGCAGAGCAACTATCAGCTCTGTAAGGCAGCACATGAAATAAGGCTATTAACTACTTGTACAAATAAGGAAGTCATGGGTATAGGAAATACGGAAAGAGAGACCAAGGAAATAAATAAAAAGGAATGGAAAATAGCAGAGCCGCAACTAAGATAGGGTGTGTGTCTTCCACGCCGGGTTGTTATAGGCGATGACGAATAGTTTCAGCGATTTCAAGACGGCGAAGGATAAATGAGCATAGACACACAAAGAAACAACAAAATGGGATAAAAGAGAGCACTAAAGAGCATACAAGTTTGAGTATGTTTTCCATTTGAATACAAAGAAGGAGTTTTATTTAAATGGATTCACAAATACATACATAACTCTCGACAAGGTTGTGTGTGTATTTTTGCGGTAAAAGGACATGTGGCATGACGGCGAAGTCTTAATAGTTTGTTCAGTTTATTGGGAAGTGGGGTGTGCGTACATGTTCGCCTAACGGAATTAATGAATGAATGTATTTAGTGGTATGAATGGGGAAACGACGAATGTGTGGATGTGTATGTGCGAGAACGTGTTGCAGGGTGGGAAATAAACGCTTGAATGAAAAGCCAAGCAATAAAAAATTCTACACAAAAACGAGTTCTCTCAATTTTCGCTGAATGCGACTGTTGCTGCTATCATACATTCAAGTATTTTAACGAAATTACAATGTTAATTTAGGTTAATAAATGCCCAAAGGTATGCGTATATAAGTTTAGTCTGAATCTGGGACAACCCAAGGAAGATGCTCACCAAGATAGACTTGCGCCAAAAAGTCTGTGAAACAAGTCCATGATACACAACGGAGTGATAGCCCTGCGGGTTGGGGTTAGAATATGCCCGCGGTAGGCGTACCAGTCGAACGGCTAAGATGGTTGTTAAGATACCCTTGACCAACGTGGGGAATAATATACCACCAATAAACGATGTGTCGTTGTATCTCTCGAGAACAGACATCTCGTCACTCTACGTCCGTGGGCTAATTTGGACTAAGAACAAAAGTCTGAAGACGATTTAGTTCATCAAATAAAATGCTGAGGACTCTTCTAGCTGTCAAGTAAAAACCTAGTGTACAAACTGATGTTAATGTTTTTTTTTTTTTTTGGATTGTATGTATCAAGCAATTTCCAGCTGCTGGTTTAACTACAAACTCATCTTCGGTAGACTTTCATGCCATAGACACGAATGCATTTACTTATTGTGGACCCTTACACTCATGCTTGCATGAAGATTAACATTTTTGGCAGCTGTGTTGCATGTGATTTTCACTTTCTTCAGAGCAGCGATACTTAAGGGTTGTGTTCAAGAGCAAAATGGATAAAATGATTTATATAATTTACGATATTTTTTTTTATTTATAATTTTTATAGTTATTCTTTTAAATTATCATTGTGGTTTTTTTTTCTCTTTTTCATATACAGAATAGAATGGGTGGAAATAATCGAACCACGTACCAAGGAGCATATGTATGCCAATCTTACAACTGGCGAATGCGTTTGGGATCCACCGGAAGTAAGTACATACCTATCTAAGCTACTTAATGGAATTCCAATAACATATGCATTTGAGCACATTTACCTACGTACATATCTACACATGAATATATTAGATACTAAGTACTTTATGAAAAATATAAAATACATTTGTCTGATTCCCCGGCCACGGGTTTCACATTAAAAATTTTGGTTCGAAGTTATAAAACAAACGGCTTTTAAATTCAAGTTAGATAGACAAACGAACAGTAAACAAAATGCCCAATTAACATTTTAACAAATTGCGTGTTGTATCAACTTAAGACACTGTGACGGGTGAGACCAAGGTTTTTTCGTTGCTGATTGATTCGTTGTATCAGTTAACATGCAACTATTTATAAATATATATAATACAGCTATATTCACAAAAAATTAAAGTAATACTTTCCACCCAACGTCAAGTGTTAATACACGTCCAAAAATCTAGGTAGAGGTATCAATAGACGCGTCTTCACCTCCGTAACAATAATCTGGAGGGGGAAATCCGAAATTTTTAGAATTTTGCGAGATATTTGCAGTTGAAGTTCACAATTTTTCTGTCATTTTCATGTGGTTGTTGTAATTACATTACCCTGTGAGAAAAAAGTGGCACGCGAAAGGACATCACCGTGGCGGTAGCCACGGCTATGGCACACACCCGGCGTTGGAATGGCGTAGCCCAGGGTTATTTTTTGAAGCGCGGCCGAAGGCCGCCAATGCGGAAAGGTGTTCTGCACATAAAAAATATGGATCGGACCCCTATATCAGGATTTGGCCGGGGTCATTTTTTGGTTTTTTGTTAATAACTTTTCACTGAACTAAAATATTTCTTTTCCGGATTCGGATTCTTGTTACAGAGGTCAAAACGCGTCTTTTGGTACCTCTCTCGATATTTTTGGAGGTGTATTAGCAGTTACGTACGGTCGTAAAGAATTACCAAAAAGACATAAATTAAGCTAAAAGTCAAAGTAATTGTTGATATAAAAATAAATTTTTAAACGAAAAATAACATAGAGCTCCCCACAATCTGTATCGCAAAAACTCTTCTAAAACTTTGGGCAAAATTTTTGCCGTTAACGCAAAAACAAACGTCACTGAAAAAAAAAATTGATGTTTTTTTTCTTAATAATGTGTCAAGTATTTAGTCGCTAACTATTTGTCAATTTCTTAGTGAATTATTAAATATTTAACATTACTTAGAGCTTATTTACAAATTCTTAAATGTCTATCAAAGTTGTCTAAGAAACTACCAAAAAAAAAAAAAAACAACAAGCTATGAAAAAATTAGCGACTCAAGAAAAATGACAACGCAAAACCAAATCGCTCAGCAAAACATCTACATACATAAACAAACTTAACTATTACGAGCAAAAACTTAAATGCGATAACGACGATGACAACTCGAAGAAACAATTTAGTAAAAAAAATTTAAATTAAAACAAAAATACAAAGCTCTAAAGAAATTTACGGTAATACTTTCCACCCAACGTCAAGTGTTAATACACGTCCAAAAATCTAGGTAGAGGTATCAATAGACGCGTCTTCACCTCCGTAACAATAATCTGGAGGGGGAAATCCGAAATTTTTAGAATTTTGCGAGATATTTGCAGTTAAAGTTCACAATTTTTCTGTCATTTTCATGTGGTTGTTGTAATTACATTACCCTGTGAGAAAAAAGTGGCACGTGGAAGGACATCACCGTGGCGGTAGCCACGGCAATGGCACACACCCGGAGTTGGAATGGCGTAGCCCAGGGTTATTTTTTGAAGCGCGGCCGAAGGCCGCCTACGCGGAAAGGTGTTCTGCACATAAAAAACGTGGATCGGCCCCGAATTGGGGATCTGACCCGGGTCAATTTTCAATTTTTTCACTAATAACTTTTCACAGAAACAAAATATTGCTTTTCCCCCTTCGGATTATTGTTACGGATTTTTGGAGGTGTATTAACACTTGACGTTGGATGGAAAGTATTACCAAATTTACATAGTTATACATACATATGTACATTAGTGCGGATCGGTTCCCATACCAAAAAAAAGGTGTTTCCAGTCCACCCCTAGGATTAAAGATACTTTGAAGGCGATCCCAAAAAAATTATTATTTTTTTTTTGCCACGCCCCCCCGATGGGCTATTTACTTTTTTTGACACTACGTCGCCATTTTAAGTCCGATTTTAATGAGCCGTACACCGTTGTTCATGGCTTGGAAGCCGCCACAATTCTTACCTTAATGTACATATGTATAACAGTTGGTAGATACGGGAGGTTAGTGGGTTGTAGCAGGTAGAACAACCCGAAATGGTGCGAAGTTTAATTCTCCAAAACGGCCTCTTCGCTTTCTCATTCAGCTACGGAAAAGCGGCAACGAGCGTGCGACAAGCGACTAAGTGGTTTTTGGTTGGTGGTCTTTTGTGGTGTTAATGACGGCGAATACCGGAAGTTTTGAACTGAAGCAACACAACCGAAATCCGTACATATTTCAGAAACGCCTAAAAAGAAACCTAAATGGCAGGTACAGTGGTGCTCATATAATAAGTAACGGTCAACTCGGAAAATAAAAACTTCTTTTCATGATACCTGAAGCAACTTTGTTGTTGTTTTTAGGAACTTATCCAGACTGAAAGGCATTAATACCCGAAAATTCTATCAAACAATCTAGCAAATACCGGAAGATTCTGAATGGTTCAAGTAGCAAGTGGTTTGCAAACGTTTTTTCAAAACGGTGACGTAGACAGTGGTGGGCAACCAGGGACACCAGAAATGAAGCTCAGCCTTAATCTCCTTAGAGCAGGAAAAATAGCTGCCTGTATGTTGCAATTACTAAATCTGACTTCTCTACAAAGTTTTTATTTACGTGTATGAAATATAGTATGTAAGGCTGAGCATCATCAACAGATCTATCCAGATTGAGAAGGACCTCTCAGTGCCATTCGAGACAAAATGAGGCTTCAGACCAGTCAACGCCGTATGCTGCAACTTAAAAGAAGTACATACATATGTATACATATGTAGTAGTCGGAAACAAATTTGAATTTTGTTTCCGTTTCCAAAAGCATGGCCTTAGCTGTAAAAAAACATGAAAGCATTTACATACTTATTTATATCATACCAATGAAGGAAACAACTAAAGCCAAAATTGAAATTAGCAAGTCAAGTAAAAAACACGAATCGGGTTTAATTGCAGAAACTAAACTTACAAGAATAAAACAAGTCTATAAATATACATAATTACAAACTAGAAAAGCCAATTTGTTTGATTTAAAAAATCCCGGTATTTTTTAGGGATTTCGGTATTTATTTAAACTATTGCACCTGCCAAAAAATTGTTGGTTAATTTTCATAAATATGTATATCTCACATTTTCTAACCCGGGATTCTAAGAGAGGTATACCGAGATTGCAGCTGCTAAAAAGGCAGACGTTTGACATCCCTAGCACATATGTACATACATACATACACAATCCGCGACAGGTACATATTTCCATATGGAGAAAAATGTCAATGTAGCCACTTTTTCCTAACTAAAAATTCAAATCACGCTCTTTACACACATATGTACATAAATCGGAAAGAGCAGATCGGCCAAAACGGGCACATGGGGCCATGTCGTTGTGTCGTTTTCCAAAACGGATCAAAAGAGGCCCAACAACGCTATGAAGTGTAGTAAAGTGAATAAGGTAATAATGAGCACGTCGAGTGGGTAATAATGTGAAACTATAAAAAATTCAAAAGGTAGCGACAGCCAGTAGCAATAATATTTACAATAACAAAAAACATGAATGTGGAAGTTAACAGCAATTGCAGTTGACAACGTGCCGATGCTGATGGTCGTGGTGCTGGTGCTGGTGCTGTCACTTCGAAAGAGAGCCCCCAACATATTCTTAGGGATGTATGTATGTTATTATAATTATGCACACGTTTGACAGCAATCCAAAGTAACGCCAACTAATGAACGACCTAAGAGTGAACGAAAGAACGGAAGTGCACAAGAAAAATAAAGAAAAGAGTGTGCGAAAATACATATTTATATTTATATCCTTAAACGGTGTTGTGTGTACCGGCTAAATTTACTTGAATGAATGAATCACTGAAGATATGATTTACATATGTATGTACACTGGTGAGCACATAAATGGCACACTTTCAATTTTTTTTGTTTACAATATTATCAATTGCAGAGAAGTTCATCGAAAGATTTATGGTTTACATCGTAAGAAATAAAACGATGAACTTATGCGATTAAGACCAAAAGATATTTACAAAGAAAAAGATACTCAGGACTAGTAAGTGTGCCTATCGACACTCAGTTTCCTCATTTACCTTCGTCTTAGCGTTTTCTAGTAACTGTTCAGCTTTGTCTAGTAACATAAGCAGGATTAATATGTTTGGATGAATTCCTGGAACTTTTCCGGTCCTTACACAATGTTTGGAGTTTCAAAGTATGTACATATGTACATATATAGCTGTGCCTTTATTCGATTAATCGAATAAGTTGATTAATAAAATTTTCAGTTAATCGATTAGTTACTTGATTAATCAAAATTGTGAGTAATCAAAACAAGCGTTACTCGAGTATTTTCAAAAATGATTAATCAAAAACTGATTAATATACTCATTTTCTTATGTGAAAGTTTGCCTTGAAATAGCTGAAAATAAAAAAAAATTAAAAACCAAACATGCTACAAAATATTAAAAAATAAAAAAATAAAAGAAAATTTTGAGGTGTTCTCCTATGGCGAATGGGCAAAATGTCGAAATCTTGATTAATCGAGTAAAACCCTTTTTCATTAATCAAAAATCATAATTAATCGATTAATTGTGTGATCGAAATTATGATTAATCAATTAATCGCACACCCCTAACTTTTATGAGAGTCTCCAGATACAAATTAATATCTCATCCCGTTGAAACTTTTTTTCTGTTTTCAAAGTACTTCACATCTTCAAAAATGCTGAAATTAGATAAATACTTCATTTATTAAGCAAACAAACTTCAACTATTTTCAAATGTATTATTTCCGCTAGATTAATTATTTATTATTCGCGCATTGGCACACTTTTTCAAATCTTAATTTGACTATGCAAACTAATGGAGCGTAAGAAATTATTGTTACCGTTTGAAAAACACCTCAGTTGTTGTATTTGTAATTTCGGAAAACAAATGAGTTAAAAACTGGAGCGAAGGTAAACTGAGTAAATCGAATGCACTGAAACAATAAAAACTAAGTAAATCGCGTTTATTCACAGTGTGAGTTTGCTAACAAATAATCGAAGCGCGCGTGTACGCATTCATTTTACAAGGGCTTATTTACTAGGGTGAGCTAAAAAAGGCGATTCTCTGTGCTTAACATGTAGTTAGATAATTTACAAATTAAATAATGGTAGTCCAATAAAGAAAATTTGTTTCAAAATTCTTTTACAATCTGTAGGATATCTTTTCAAGGACATCTTTAATTCATGGGGTAGCAATTTAAGTTCTCAACTGCATAAAATTAGTCGAAGTAAGTGCAGGAGGGAGTTTGAGAAAAAGTTTATTTTGATATGGTTAAGATTGCTATCAACGAAATTGCTAAAAATGACCTTTTTTTAAAACTATGAGAATCGTTTTATCTGTTGTTTACTTGGTTGTGTGTATAAAAAGGGTGGTGGTTGCAAACATGGATAGCTTTTTGGATGTTACATGCTTGTATACTTCATTTTATAAAAACTGAAAGTATATAGTACCAGAAGTACCCAACTAGCCATATAATGAAAACGTATTAGGATCTTTGTCTGAGTTAAATCGAAGACAATGTCGATGGAATTGATTTTTCAATGCAACACCCAGGCCCCTTCCTTCATCCACATAGAATCGGTAAACTCGTATGTCAGCACTCTCCCAGCGAACGCCATTCTTCAGGCAACAACTCCACCCGTTGCCGAAGAGAAGCGTGAACTGCCTAGGGAGACAAGGGTGATGCTGGCCCAACTTCTCTTTGGATATTGTAATAGGTTAAACTCTTACTTATTCAGACTGAACCTTGACTTGCCGAATGTCTGTCCCCCCACAACACTAATCATTTATTTGTCTGCTCAACAGAGCCTACTCTTCTAACACCCAATTTCGCTCTGGTCCACCCCTATCGAAGCCGCTAGGTTTCTAGGACTTCCGTTAGAAGAGCTCGATGACACTACTGGGTAAAGATACTGACTACTTAGGCAGGAAAAGTAGCGCCATAGCAACAACAATAACGCCATACTTAGAACTTATTTCAAAAACGGCAATTAGAACTTTTCTTAGATAAGGACTTCTTCAAACAAATTCTGAAATAGAGCGTTTTTAAGCAAATATTTTAAAATAATTAGTGTGACCTTCCACTCAAGATATGTACTATGACCTCGTGAGTTTATCTGAGTAACCTTGATTTATTGAGTGGTCAGCGGTTCGTTTATAAACTCCCTAGACAAGTAGTTTCTGTGAGACGTCAGCAAATCTCGTTTGTTGCGTCGATAAGTCATCGTTTCGCAAGTTGGGTTAACTTACGCATTATGCTCATGTGGACATAAGCTTGTATGGACAATTTACTTGGTCATTAATTTACTGTTTGGCCATACGGGTGGCGTTTCATTATTGCGTTCATTTTATTTCAAAAAAAAAAAAAAAAAAAAGACTCGAAAATATACCTCCATAAAATTCATTCATGCATTCTTTGCTTGCTTAGCTTGGTATTAATAACCGATGATGCCAGCCTGTGTATGTTGGTGTTGTGGTTTTGCATGACACATTTCGGCATATGATGGTCTGCTCTAAATACATTGTTGATGAGTAAACTGAATGCAACTAAGTACATATACATAGCTTGTGCGACATGTGGAAATATTTTGTAGACAATATTGGTGGGTTTCAAATGTTGAAGCTCTTGGTCAAGTTAGATGAATCATGTGAGGAGATATGGGGTTTTATCAGGTCACCTGAGGACTAAAATATTACTCCTCAAACAACGGAGGGGTAAATATTTAGTGATAGAGAGCTTGTGTTCTTTAACTCTACCACAAAATATTCCCAGCTTTAATGTTTTTTTTGGTCGGGAACGGCTATAAATAGGAAAACGAATGGCTGATAAGGCATTCATTAACTCTATGATTGAAGCTAAGCCGATTTGATGTAACGCCATTTTCGAGAATTTTTTCACCTTTGTGGGGACCTCACCCTTCCGTAGCTGCCGAATTCTTGTGTCGATAGGATAGCCTTTTCGTCAGATCACATTTGACCATTCGAAATATTATGACCTAGTCAGCGCAGCAGCTCATCATTAATCCGTTGGCATCATGGGAAGATCGTAAAATGTTGCGAAAAATATTAATCTCGGAAACTCAAATTTTCTTTCTACGCGTCAATTATCCTGAACCATACAGCAGTGCAGGTACGATGAGAGATTAAAAAATTTCGTCAATTTAATTTGGTTTCATCTAAATTCAACTGAGCGAATAACATTCGGGGTTTACTTTTTGTTGTGGGTGTTATGCAACAGAAGCTCGAGCCAATCATATCGTTAAATTTTTTTTTTTTTTCAAAACAGCTGTGCTATTACTTTGTGTTGACATACACCCAGACAACACTCAGCCCACACTGCATCACAGCGTAAAATTTGATAACGAACTCCGAACTCTTTAAAAAAAAAACGAAAACCAAAAAAAAAGGAAAAAATTAATGAGAAATATCAGCAAACAAATAAAAGCACATCTGAAAGCTAAACTAAGAGAAGGCTCGACAAAGCAAAATTGTACGAATATGAAAAAGAATAGTAAAATAAGAAGAAGAAACTTAAAAAAATTAGGTCATCACAAGCAATCGACAACTGAGAAAACAGCAACAACGACAATAGCCAATGTAGCAATGAAGGCTTAAGCAATTTCCCAGCATTGCGGGAGAATGTAGTTAAAAAATTTAAAAATACGAAAATTTATTTAATAGACAAAAAATTGCGAAATCGAAAGTCATGGGTAGAGAAGAAGAAAGGAAGTATACATATACATACATTAAGGCGCCT
Organism: Sphenella marginata; assembly: GCA_951509765.1. NCBI lineage: Eukaryota > Metazoa > Arthropoda > Insecta > Diptera > Tephritidae > Sphenella > Sphenella marginata. Next base: position 22,813,793 of record OX608079.1, read on the forward strand.
CACGCTCCATACAAAAAAAATGGACACACTGTTTCCATCGGAATTATAAACTTCAATGTATTCTAAGACCTTGGTCAAAATATTTCGAAAAAATATTAAGATTTACCGGAGCTAAACCGCGTTAAAAAAAACGCTAAAAATATCGTTTTTCATGTATAAAAGGAGTATGAAAAAATATTTTTTAATAAAAAGCAAGCTGGAGTACAAAAGGTAAGCATAAAAAAGTTTGAAAATTTTATCAACGCAATCCAAATATTGAGATGTATGATGCTGTTTTTGGTCATATTTCGAGGGGTAGGTTTGTGGAAAACTTTAATAACTCAGCCAATTATTGACGGTTTTGCACGATTAGGATATCATTTGAAAGGTATTTTCGAGACGTTGACATTTCTTCAAAATTTAACCCTTTCTGGTCCAATTTTACACATTGCAAATATTAGCACATAGGTATACAATAATAGTATTGATACAATTTTTAAACTTTTTTATGCTTACCTTTTGCACTCTATCATCTCAGATACTTTTTATTAAAAAATATTTTTTCATACTCCTTTTATACATAAAAAACGATATTTTTAGCGTTTTTTTGACGCGGTTTAGCTCCGGTACATAAATCTTAATATTTTTTCGATATATTTTGGGAGAGTTCCTTAGAAAAGAGTGAATTTTGAAATTCCGGTGGAAACAGTGCAATTTTTGGCGAGGCACCCTAATATACATAGATTAAGTGAACAGCTGTAATATAAGATGACTGCGGTTGTGAGAGGTTTCGCCGAACACACAAACAAAAACATTATATAGAACAGCTCTCAACTAGGCATGCTCCTCGAGATAATCCATACTAAAACTTCTACAAAAAAAAACCTTATAACTCAGAAGAGATTTTCCTTCAGAAATTTTTAATTTATTTTGCGTCAATTTTTGTAGCCACCACTGTTTACAGCTTGAACAATGTATGTACCAAGAGGATCCTAAACTTTAAGTTGGACGTCTAAGAAAATATTGGTAAAAGTTGCCTTCAAATTTATGCAGCGGTTTTTGAGTGATGCATGAACAAACATACAGACACTTAGACAAAAATTCTAAAATATTTATAGTCGGATATTACAATACCCTGCCATCTATGGGCAGCAACTTTATTGGTGAACTCAGGTCTTATCCCTAACTCGACGTAAAGTCAACGCTTGAGAGGATTATAGTGGAAAAGATTATTGGCTGGAAATGCTGTTGTTGGGCTGAGGTGATAGTTCATCTCTTACTGGTTATGAATCTACTACGTTCCCTAACTAATATTGTCAGGTAATAGTTCGACTAAAACGATTTAATTTCACCACATCAAACTTTCTATGTCGTCTCGCCGTCCTTAGTCTTTAACCAGATAGATTTTCGGAGTTGAATTTGCTTTCAAAGCAAGATATTTGATATAAAGAGATTCCTACTGGTTATTATCTCCATATAAAAACAAATCTACATGAATTTCGTACAAGCTAAAAAAATGCTAGGCATGTTGCTGACTAGGCGCTAACCCAATCCAACGCAACCCAATTTTCTATAGCGGCATCGCACTTCAAAACAACCGCAACGCCACCACCAATGCCACACAATTCAAAATTGTATAACAAAATGTCAGTGCGCTGATGATGATGATGGTGGTGGTGGGAGTGGGCTGGGCGGGTGTGTGACGTTGTCTAAAACTGTGGCAGTGGTGCCTGCCTTAGTATTTAATAACGAAGCCAATGATAGAATTCAATTAATTTAACACAAGCAATCAACATCCAACTAGCCATCCAGCTAGCCAGACAACCAAGCCAAGGCAGTCCAGGCGAGGTCGCGAGTTTTAGTAGTGAGCGTTCAACTGCCCAGCCAACCATCCAACCATCCAACCAACCGCAACCAAAGCAATATTAACTCAAATATGTAACAACAAAATGAAAACAAAATGAACTAAAAGTAATTGAAGAATTGCACAAAAACGAAGTAGCTTAGCAATAATGTTTGTTTTATTTGCTTGCTCACACACACACACACACACTTGGAGCTAATTAAAATGTTTCAAATTACACTGCAGTGCAATAATATGTATCATGTATGCTCATTATGCTCATACAGGGTGGAAAGTTAAAATTGTGGTCCTTAACATATAAAAGAGGTCATAAAGAACGATGTTTGTATATTAAAGAAAGTATAGAAAAATGTATTGGGGGTCTTTATTGGATTAATTGAAGCTGTAATAACAGTTTTGAGAATATCCGTCTGTTTGTTTGTATGTTTGTTCGCGCATCACTCAAAAACCGCTTCATAGAACTGAAAGCAGTTTTCACAGATGTATTGTTAAATGTCCAACAGGAAGTTAATAATCCTTTCTACGGCACGAAAATATCGCTGTCAACAGTGGTGGTGATTAAAGTTGACTCAAACTATTTTTATAAAATTGATTGGTTTCGGCACCGATGTGTTGCTGGCGGTCTATCATCAAACATGGAACACATTTGCATTTATGGCATCTTCCATTTCATTGTTTTTCACAAAGTGGTCGAATTTAAATTTGTTATGTCGACTCTAAAATTCATCAGGTAATGCAGTTGCAGTTTTGATAAGAACTTCATCAGCATCAAGCGATTTTTTAGTTTACATTTTTTTTTATTTTTTTTTTATTTCAATATTTTTTTTCTTTTTTTTTTGGTTTGAAATTTTTTTTTATTTGTTTTAGTTAAACAATTTTTTTTAGTTAAAAATTTTTTTTACTTTTTTTAGTTTAAAAGTTTTTTTATTGGTTTCCGTTTCGTAACACACTGCCTCATGCACCCTGTAGGTATCATATGCAACATGCTTACGATGCGCATCCATGAAATTCTACGCTATGTAGGTTCATTTGTAACAACAATTACGAAAAAGTTGTACAATCCATGTGGTACATAAGGCAAACTTTGTGTTTATTATAAGTAAATACTGGCAATTTGGCGATAATTAAGTATAATAATACAGTGTTGCACGCAAACACACATACATATGCACATATTCAATTCTACAAAAAAAAATTTGTATTAAAATTAGTTTCACAATAAAAGTGATTGAAAGCGAAAGCTAAAATCGTGCCCCATTCATTGCCACGCGATTCGTTTAAGACTTTCAATTTTCATTAATGTTAGTTAATTTCATTATTGTTTAATTGTTGTGTATGTTATCGTTTAAAATGATAACAATGAATCGAGATCATAATTGCCATTCGAAAGGGGGAGAGTAGTTGCAATGTAAATAGTCAACATTTCATTACATTGCACAGTGGGACAAATTAACATTTGCTCTTTGTAAAAAAAAATATGTTGGTGGCAATATAGAAGTTGGAATAGAACGGGATATGGACGAGAAAGTAGAAAAAGAAGGTGAAAGAGATGCAAAAGAAGATGAGGACATGGATGAAAAGCCATAGAACACAATGGTTCAAAGGTAAACTAGTGCCTACAAGTTAATAATGAAATTTATTTGAAACAGAAATTGTTTCACTGATTTCCAGAACCAGCTGACTGGTGTCATTACAGCTGAAACTTGGTTTTGTGCAAAGTAACCTTCTGTTGGCTGAGCCATTGCCTTCCGACACCCGCATTTGATATTAAGTATGTTTTACAAAAAATTAGAGCCCTCTTGCGGACTATTGGAGCCATTGCTTTTTACACGTAAATTTCTTATTTTAACCCACTGTGCGGTAACAGATTGTAGCGATAATTTGAAGGTCGAATGCATAAACCATTTCCGAATTGAATACATTAAGTAACGGCCGGCATTGATTCGGCCTCAACATATAAATTTTTGTAGTTACTTACATAATTTACATAGAGATAAGCAGCATAAAACGAACAGAAAAAATGAAAGAACAAAAAGATTACCTGAAACTGAAAAAAGTATACGCAGCATTGGTTGCTCATAAGAGCTCACAGCTGGCAAGCATTTCAGTGAAAAAGTACACTCATTCATTTTGAAATGGTAAATCAATTTTAAATTAATTTATATTAATACAAAAGAAAGTGCAATTTCTTTTTTATTTAATTCACAAAAATACGAAAACTTTTTTCAAACTTTGACTTTCCATTGGCTTTCACCTTAAAAATTCTAGAATACCGTACAAATTAGTTAAATCAATTGAATTCTTGTTTATCAAAATGTCGGGAACATGATCCAACTATAACAGCTGTTACCTAGGTCATAGCAGCTCGATAAACATACAGACACACAAAAGTTTTCCATGTATGTATTTTGTTAGTTTATAGTCAAAATCACACTGAAAAATGTGAAGATGGTCAAAATTCGATAAAAAAATAAAAATCAGCGGGCCTATTAACACGATCTGCATTATTGGATCATGGTCGAGAAATATGAATTTTTTCATTTTGTTTCAACTTTTTGTAAATTTTTCTAAATTTTTTGTACTTTTTGTTGACTTTATAAAATACAAAATGTACCCCGACGCAAAGCGAAATGTTTTTTTTTTAATTTTTTTTTTGTTCAATTTCTTTTTCAACTGTTTTATTTTTTTTTTATTTTATATATTTCTTTGTTTGGTTTTTGTTTTATTTTTTTTATTTCAATTTTTTTTTATTTTTCTTTGTCTTATTTTTTTGTTTTTTAACTATTATTTTTTATATCTTTGTTTTTTTTTTTTTGTTTGGTTTTTGGGTTGTTTATTTTTTTTTTTAATTTTTTTTTTTGTTTTTGGGTTGTTTATTTTTTTTTTTTATTTTTTTTTTTTAATTTTTTTTTTTTTAATTTTTTAAAAAAATTTTTTTTTTTTAATTTTTGTTTTCTTTTTATTTTTTTGGTTCTTTTCAATTTTTTTTTGTTTTTAAATTTGTTTTACTTTTATTTATTTATTTATTTTTTTTTTTTTACTTTTTTCGTATCTTTAAGTAATTGTCCTTTTGTTGTTTTTTTTTTTTATAAATTTTGAAAATACAATTCTTCGAAAGCTAAGCGAGATAATTTTACTGTACTGCATCTTTCCCTTTACTAGAGGCTTTGAACTTAACAATGTTCCTTATACATATGTACATATTTATAGCTATTTAAATACACATACATATGTATATTTATTTGTATTTCCATACATTGTTGCTGTTGTTGTTAATGTCACAACTGTCAGCAGTATTAAATGCGTCCCTTTGCAGCCGCCTGCCGCACATGACCTTGAACTCGCAGCAGCTCAATGACGTTGCCGTTGTTGAGGGCTGTACGAGCGACGCATTGTAAAAAGAAAACAACAACAAAACAAAAATATGAAAAATTAAAAAAAATGAGAAATAAATACAAAGCAATCAAGCAAGCTGCAACATTCACAAGGATACACACCACGTGATGAGAATCATTTATGAAAAAGAAAGAAACAGATTTAGTTTTTGCAAAATAAAAATAGAAATAAAATAATAACATTTTCTTGCTGTGAAATGAATTCATTTGGCTATGTTGCGTTTACGCTGCACTCTTCATATTTCCAGCATGCCCTTTCGCATCAACAAACACATCGTTTGCGACCACAAACATGAGATTGTCGGTTATTTTGGTCAGTGCTCCAGAATAACAGCTAATTGAAGGGTGGTGTCTCTCTTTGCCGGGTTATGCGCTGGGTTTGGAAATGCGTCTTTCTGACCAGAGCAGATAGAAATAAGATAAGCAGATAAGCGAAGTTGAGGTCGGCAAAGCGCAACGAAGTGAGGTGCCATATTTTGAAGTCGCCACGAAACCAAATTGATATTGGGCGTCCAAAGCCGTTTAGATGATTAAGCACTTTTTAATGAATGAAAGAAGGAAATTGACGGTGTCGTGATACACGCCAGACTCTTTCCATCACCATGCTTTAGAAGTGATGGGGCCATTCGAAACCAAGCTAAGCTTGTTAAAAGAAGCAGAGAAAATAAAGTTAAGGAAGAATCACTCCGATGCATGGCTCGAAATAATGAACAGCGTGGAAATGAAATAGAATGGCCCATGAAGTTTTCGTGGCTAAAGTTCTCCATAAGATATATGGTCCTTCCCTTGCTCCGAAAGGTGCGCGTATCGATGAAAACTTATGTCTTATTTTTGAGCCCTGGTTTTGACGTTCAGTGCACTGCAACTCTTAGCTTTTGTGTTTGTGGGTTGAATTTGTCCTTCGGCTTGCTAAGCGCTAAGCAACGGAAGTAAGCAAACTAAAATAAAACGTTGCTACAGCACTCAGTAAAAATGATGCCAGAGCTCGCTGTTTATTAGTGTGAGCGCGTGTGTGAGTGCTCTAAGTGGTGCAACAAGGCTCTTCATTACCAAATATTGCGAATGCCAAAAAGGAAACGAATAAAAGCAAAGCAGAAAGGACGCATTATTTTACATAAAATCCTTTTATAATGAAAAAATTGCTGATGTGAGCTTGTTGGCTCTCGAAACAAGAACAAACACCCTAACATCCATATTTGCCTTTGATAGCGTTAAATTTACAATGGGATGGCGCACGGCCTAAAAGCATTGCCATGTGAGAAGTAATTTGTAGATGGTGTGTGGGTAAAGGAGCACAAGAGCAGGTGCGAGATTTCCATTCTTCAATCAAAGTTGTTTTTTGGTTTGACCTTGAGGATTACATACATCTCTAGCCAAACAAAATCAATTAAGTAAGCCTGATGGGACGCTTAATTTACCGCTTTTCGTTTTGTCGGAAATTGCTATGCGAGGTTTTGTTTTTTGACTGAATGTTTTTGACAGAATGGACAGAATTGTCATACAAAATGCTTCCATGTACTTGCGGAACTAAAGGTATAAAAGAAACTCGTCCAAAAACTTTGAGTTGTCAAGTCATCCTATTCCTGTTTTTTTTTCTATTTTAGTGGAGGCCTCCCTTATTCTTTGCTGCCGAATTGGAGTTGCTCGTCCTTTGCTGCACAATTTAGGGAACAACTTCTCTGGGCAGAATCTCACTGCTGTTAATTCCGAGTAATTTTCCAGTCCCATTTTTCCCTTCAAGCGCTGTCGTCGTGGATTGCTACATCATCACGACTCTCCGGTGCCCCCAAACACTTTTGAAAGGAGAGACCAAGAAAGAGAAGAAGAATAAAACACAACAGCTACAAAATACCACATATGAATACACCGAGTCTTTAAGTCAAATCTCTGTATGTGTGTGTTTTATGCTGACAACGTGTTAAAGTGATCAGTGAGAAGGATGGATGTGCGAGTATGGAAATGGATTGCTTAAAATCATATTCCAGCGGCTCACATTACATCTTATAACAACAAAATTTCAATTCAAGAATCACAAAGAGTGGATTACAGCTAAAACCTTCTAAGAAACTATTTGTCCCATTCGGTAATGCAGTTATAAAGCAGAACATAACGGTTGTTTGTATCAGCTGTGTGTGGCTGTTGCAAAGCGAATACCCTAATCTGGGCTGGTGGACTCATCGTTTAAATACAGTGACTGGCAAAACCAACTAATGTAGAGTTCAAGGTGACTCCTCTGACACTGTAAAGTAAGCCAGGCTGCACCCTACGGCGAATCTTTTTTGAGTTAGTAGTCTTTTGAATAACTTTTATAAAAACTCAAACGACCTCACTACGTACTGAAATATTCGGGCCAAAGACAAAAAGGAACACATTGTGGCATAAAAAAGGACTTCTTAAGCCAGCTAGGGTCCTCAGGATGGACTGAACGTGGCTCCATGTCGCAGACTAATAAAGAAGACCCTAGAAAAAATGATGTACATATCGCACACTAAATCAAAAAGAGTCACAACTCAAAATCCGAGTAACTTTCAGTTAATTGCTTCTGGATCGCACAAAAGTGATTTGATTTTTAAAAACTTGACATCACTGTGCTCTTTAAAGAGTAACGATAATAGTTAGTCAAAAAGAAAAATATTGTATGCACTACTTTTTATTAGGCAATCTATGCCAAGAAAGCGACCTAAAAAAATTTTGAGTTGTGACTGTTTTTGATTTAGGGTGCGATATGTTCAGCTAGGAAGACCTTGTTGGCCTTGTACTTCTGTCGGTCCGCCATTAGCAAACATTGGGGACTCTCTCCAAAGTTGGTTTATTGACCAGGCAGAGGGAACAGCTGCTTATACTGTCAGAAAGATGGTTGGCATGCAATGAATGGTGGTATTGCGCTGGATCCGATTCAGTTCGCAACTTTCTATTCTCAAGGGAGATGTGAGGGGCTCATCTATAGCAGAAGTGTGGTGACTCTGTTTAGAGATGGATTCCTTCACTAAACCTAGGTTACTCTATCAGGATCTTTTGGTAGCATATTTGAAGGATAACGAGAAGAAATCAGCAGCTCAGTTGCCTATCCATTGCATGTGGTCACAGGGTTGGGAAAGAAAAAAGAAAATTAGAAACTGCCAGCGATGTAGTAATTCACCTCAAGCTGGCGTGCATGAAAGTCTCAAACAATAATTGTATTTCATTAAGAGCTGGTTTTACTTCTAATTCCTCCATGTATTTTTATGCTACCAGCTGTCGTATGTGCCGTGCATTATGTACCGCTAACCCTCACAACTTAAAATCTTCAACATGCCCACGCACAACTGTGCAGCACACACGCTGCTGAGACTGCCACTTGACCGACTCGACTCTGGCAGCAAATTAACTCAAAGCGGCGGCGAAATGAGCACATACTCGCACAATAGTTTACTCTTCCATGTCACAAACATTACGAAATTATGACTGTGATGTGTACAAACGTGTAGACTGTATTGCTTACAGTGACTTAAAATTGTGATCGTGGTATTCTGCTATTTGAATCGACATCCATGATTTTAGTTGTAAATATATTTTTGATCAAAGTCAAGAAATGTGGCATTAAATTTTTATGTGATTAGCTGATTATTTTGACTTTTGATTAATTAAAGCTTTGATTAATTAGTCGATTAAACCTATTTTTTCAATTAAATGATTGAAATGTTTCGATAAAAAAGTTTATAAATTTGTAGCACCTTTAGCTCTTTCAATATTTACAGCCATCTTTTGAGATGTTTAATAAGCCTTAAATAATCTTGACTAATCAAGTAATCGACAAAGTAAGCAATTGACTGAAACTAGTAATTCCATGAAGACAAAACCCTATTAAATCAATATGTATATAAATTGATTGAATTTGAAAAAAAAAAAAACAAAGCAATTAATCAATAAGAATGTTGAATGACAACTTTTAAAGAAAAAAATCAATAAGAAAAAAATCACATCACTAAAGGGAGTAGTTATCGAATTGAGGAAGCTCTGTCAAAGAGCAATCGATAAAAATAACACAAATTTATAAAATTCGCTATGATGAAATAAAATTCACTAGAATAGTTTTTTTGTCGTTAAAACAAAAACAACAATGCATAACAAAATCATAAGTAATCCGTAGTTATCAATAAAAATGATAACATTAATCAGGGTGTCTAAAACAAAAATATCGATAAAAAACAAATGTCTCTATAAAGCCTTATTGAAAAGCTAAATTGAAAAAATCGATAAAATTAATTTATATATTATGTATATGTAAATCGATAAAACCTAAAAGTCTCAACACTAACGCGATAATAAATCCATTCTATAGGAATAAGGGATAACTATTTTGAAAGCTACAAAAATTGGTAAAAAGCGATAAAAACTAAAATCAAAAATCGTTAACACTTTTCAATATCGAAAAAATTGTAAACTGATAAAATAAAAAGCCAAGCAAGCAAAGGATATCACAGTCTAGAAATTAAAAGTTGGCAAGCATATAAAAAAATCCAAGAAGTATGAAAAAATCGATAACTCATAATAATGCGATAAAAAAAGCTGAAAAACTGTTAACATTTCAAAATTTAAAATAAAAGTTATCGATATTGCAATAGATACACATCTATAACAAAATGCAAGAGGAGCAACAAAGAAGTGAAAAACTAAAAAAAAAAAATTTTCTAGAAATCTGCAAGAAACGCTTATCGTCATTTTCACTTTGAGTCACTGTAATTGTTGAGCAATGTATGTTTATAGTCGTTGTTGCATTTTTACGTTTATTATTGTGATTGTGAATATTCTAGTAGATATTTATAATTCCTCTCAATTTCATAAAATCTACCACTTTACCATACATACAAATGTACTATATTTTGTATTAATTTGTTGCTATTTTACTATTCTCTGCAGGATGTACCAATTAAGCGCACCGACTCATCACAGTGGTGGGAATTATTCGATACAAATACGCAACGCTTTTACTATTACAATGCGGCCACACAGAAGACCGTTTGGCATCGACCGAGCAAGTGTGATATTATACCGTTGGCAAAACTTCAAACTCTTAAACAAAATACTGATCCAAGTGATCGCAAGGAGAGTAGCACACAAACACAGCTTATCGCCAGTGCGCAATCACAATCGTTGCCACAATCACAGTCACAATCGCAATCAACATCAGCGACACAATCGCCATTGGCAGCGGTCGGAAAGTTACGTGCCCAACGTAGTGCAGCCCGTGAAGCAGCAGGATTGGCTGCGGCCATGAATAATACGGGGACAAATAGCGGTGGTAGTGCTGGTAGTGCAGCAAGTAAACGAAGTAGTGCGGGTGTAGAGGGTCGTAGTGCAGGCGTTGGTGGTGGTGTTGGTGTAATAAACACCAACGCTTTACCGCTGCACGCAAGTTCTGAGGAGAAAATCTCCGCAGAGTTCATTTCTAGTCCACGTGGGCGTCATAGTTTTCGGTGAGTTGGGTTGGAGGCAAACAAAGTATGTTTCTGATTTTTGTTTATTTTCTTGTTGTACTTTTTTTTTGTTTGTTTATCTTGGTGTTCAATTACATACGTATACCATGTTTATTTGCATACTCAAACAAATATTTTTTCTTCTTCTTATTTTCATAATTAATTTCATTTCAACTGCGGCCTTACTCAATTGGCACTTGGCGTTCATTGCCACTTGGAACATTGCTTGAATTGTACGATTCCTTTTTTTTGTGTCGTCGCGCTTAAATGATCGCTTACTTCCACACAAACACACACACACTCACATCGAAATGCTTTGGCATAATCTCATATGGAATTCTTTGTACAGCGTTGGAACGAGTGATTCATCATCATTCACCGACATGCAGCCATTCTCTTCGAGACGCTCACAAGGTAAGCTATTTTTCCTTTATAAATAAATAAATTCCTACTTTTGCCGCACTTCAATATAAAAGAAATCAAAGCAATCTAAACGTGCACATTCACACTAACAAATATATTTAAATAAGCGTGTAGGAACACTCAGTTATTGGTGCCTACATCATCATATGTTCCTACATCAACTCTCGTGCAAATCGGTTCAAGTGACTTGTCTCGTACAATGCCATCCATATTTCCAGCTGTTCGAATTCGGTGTGGCTTCAGTCAAATCAATTTTTTTTTTATATTCAGACGTTAATGGACATGCAGCTCGGCATATTATTCAAGTGAAATTAAATAGAAATAGATATACCCACCCGAAGGAGGGCGATAAAAATTAAGATTTCGATTAATCCAAGCACGATTACTGTTTGCAGTTCGAAGCACGATTACTCTAAATGAATCACAATTACTGTAACATCATTCGAAGCAAGAACATTTTAAATTACAATTACTGTAATTGTAATGACAAGTAATAAAATTAATAATCGTTTATAAGACGATTACAGTGACAGTAATTTAAATTTTTTTCAGTTTTATTTCGAGTAGTTACATATATTAATTTGAACCGCGATTACAACGTCAAGAATGGAAATATGGGAAGCGCTTTTAAATAAAATTTTAATTACTATTGCAACAATCACAATTACCTAACTAATGATCAAAGAAGAGAGAAATTATAACAAAAGTAATCAAAATGTTAGCTTAAATTATTTATGTATGAGCTTAGTATTTTAGTAGTTCAAGCAGTTTCTCTCGATTGCGATTACAGTACTCATAGTCCTTCCAACCGAGATTACGAATAATTCAACCAATTAATTGTAGATTACAATAATAGTAATTTAAAAAATTTGAGTATTCAAAATGATCTTATTTGCGTATTAAAAAGCCGTTTTACGTGTGAAAATTTTTTAATTGAATTCGGATTTGGTTCAATTTCGTGTTTTGAAAATAAATGTGAAACCTAAAATGGCATTAAAGGGAGAGAGAACGTGATAGAGGAAACAACTTGATATGATATAACGGTACGAAGGTATTTTTTTTTTATCCACTTCTAATGGAACTGACTATGGTGAAAGTCCTAAAAAGCTGCGAACTAATCTAGCTCAACTTTGTTCTTGGTATTGTGAGGTATAAGACTTTTACCCTTTTCTACTAAAACACGACATATCTTACTCTTGCCCGTCTAACAGCAATAGTATACTTTTCGTAACGCTACAAGAACTACCTACTTTAGAGTAAGAGGTCAAAACCCTCCTTTCGTAGGTTGAAGTCTGGGTTAGTGATTCTATATACTGTTCTCAAAAATGAGTAGTTTCAAAGACACGAGGTACATGGCTTCTGACCTTGGTGCCGTAATAAAAAAAATTAAAAACATTTGTGGATCAACCACGGACACTACGGCATTATCGAGACTAGTTTGATCTCAGTCAAAAAATGTAAGTCCTGTATAAACCTTTTTTTCTCTGCAGGGTATAACTACATCTAAGCATATCAAATGTATTTTTAGTTTCCCGTTGACACTTTTCCTTCCATTTCTGCTGACACAGAGCATGTAAATTCGTTCCTTAGTTTGGTTTGATTCTTTCTTTTCGCTTCTTTTTTTCGTGTTACTTTTTGTTGTTACACTAGCTCATCATACAGAACAACATTCATTTGCTGAGGATAACACACATAAACAACTGTCTGCCATATGTATATGATATATAATCAAATGAGATATATATACATATCTATATACTTGTAGGAGATCACCAACATACATACATACATACATACTTGCTTCTACGAAATTATGCGGAGAGCAATACAAAGTGGGAATAGTTGAAAGACGACTCATCTGTCTTGTCCGCCCATCTGGCTCAACTGGCAGACTTTCATAAAAAAGAAATACATGTGCCCATACTCGCTTATGCTTCATTGCAGCATTTGTTGTAGGAATTTATCATATACATATGTACATAATTGTAGCATAAAAGTAGGGGATACTAATTTAAAGAAAAGATAAGAATTGTCGAACCTAAAATTTATACAAATGTGTGTTCATTTGGCTAATCCTAAAAATGACTCACCAAAAATTGTTTATTTACATTTGTATACACATGCTTACAGTGGTGGGCATGTTATTCATTTGCCCTTCTTAATTAGACCTTCGGCGTCAAGGCGACGATTTTGGATGCAACCAAAAAAATGAACTCATCTTTTCAATATTAAAAGGCCCTATTTTTCACCTGCGATAATGTTAGTCTGGAGCGTTTTTATGTAACCAAGATATCGATGCCTAACCTAAGCAACCCTCAAAGTCCCACAAAGTCGAAGAACATTAAGCTACTCGTGTTTGATAAGGTTTTTCGAAGATAATTGATCTGCATTCTAAGGTCAATCAAATACTTTCTTAGTTATATTCCTCCGTATCCAAAGTACTCCTATATCCTTTAGTGGCACGAATACGCCATTTTGAAATTCGAACTATTGAAATCGGCTCAGTAGATTCGCTGTTTTGCTCTGACGAACAATTTACGTATTAATTTTATTTAAATAGTATTGTAAGTAGATATTCGAAACAGCAAAAATCACTATTTCATTTTTTTTTCTCTCATCTACTTACAGATTCATCAAATCATTACAAAGAGTCAGGCAAGTCCAGTGATTCCAGTTTGTCCAGTATACATGGCTATCGGCGTTTCAATGATGCCAACACTACCGAAAGTTTGCGGTTGAGCTCATTGCAAAAGCAACGCACACGTAAGGATGGCAGGTAAGCAGCTTCCATTTTGCATATGTTTGTAGATATCGCTGCTTTGTAGTGCGCCCACACTAACATATTTTAATCTATCTTTATTTCCCTTTCTCATTTGACCTACCCACATACATAACCCGCCTACTTTCCAATGCTATTTTGGTTCGTTGCTTTACTAAACCCATAATTGCAGCTTTGATTTGTTACAAGAAAGCAATAGTTCACATAATTTACCGCATGCTTCGTCCTATAGCGGCAGTGGTGGCGGTGTTGGTGGTGGTGGTGGTGGAAGTGGAGTTGCTGCTACAAACGATAAATATTTCGAACGTCAACATCAACAGGCACCAACAAAGCAAACGCATTCACCACAACAACACCAAATTTTGGGGGGACATCATTTACCAGGCTATTGCTCATCCAAATCATCGGATATTGCATCTCCAACGCATTCAGCGCACACACCACAACCAAAGAAAAAAATCTCACCCGATGGTGGTGGCAGTTTAGTGAGTGTACCGGGTGGTGGTGGTGGTCAGTTTCCAAGCAATCAATATCCACCATTGGCATATGCACACCAAAGACATTCACAACCACAGCAACAGCAAGCACAACGCGCGCAACGCAACAGTGGCGGTGGCGGTTCTGGTGGACGACACCATGGTGCAAAGGAGTATGCGGGCGGTGAGTGGCAAGAAATTGCTAATACATTGTTGTTGTTGTTAAAATTTAAAATAACTTATTTTTTTTTTTTTACTTTTTTCTTCAACAGAACAACGCGAATATAAGGACTCACTGGCTCGTTCGGGTAGTTTTATGTCCTCTTCCATAAATCCTGCTGCGGCTGGTCATCACAATAAGTCATATCGCAAATCGAGCGGTGAAGCGAATGGTGGCGCAGCTAGCGATGATTCCATGCATGAAAAATATTTTAAATCAGTCGAGAATACGCCATTATCGCGTAGACGTCATACTGGTGCCGTCAAGACGCCGAGCGGTGATGGCACTGGTGGTGGCACAAGTGGCAGTGGTAGTAATCGCAAACATTCAAGTGATTCCAGCCCACAGAGTCCAATTAGTCCTCAGGTAATTATAGGATATTTACTTGATTTTTGCTAAGCTATGTTCACTTTCAAATTTATTTTGCTACTTTCAACAGATCAAAACGAAACCCTTGAAAACTGTTAATAACTCACTTGGCACTGCTTTCACCACTAATGCGTCACTACATTCACCTGGTCATTCACCCACAGCTCCTTTGCACACCAAGCACTGCAAGCAAGATTCTTCATGTAGTTTGGAACTTTTGAATTTGGAACGCATGTCTCTAAATAAACCAACTTCACCACATTTAAGTGATGTTGTTGCCGCTTCTTCGTCGACGTCACCCAATAATTTAGTTAACAGCGCTGCAGTGGGTATGAGAAATTTCCCATCATCAGATAATATTGGTGGTATGTTGACGCATTCGTCGCGTAGCTCGAATGACTCACGTACTAAACAACGTTCATCAACGGCTACACGTACGCAACAACTTCAGCAGACACCACAGCAGCAACAGTCATCACATCATCAACAACAAAGTCAAGATAATCGTTCGGTTGGCTCATTGCGCCACAACTCAACTAGTCTGGTGAGTAACGTGACTATGTCAGATGAATAGTGCCAGTTTTAAGATTCAAAAGTTGGACACTAAAAGCCTTGTATCTTGGCTCACAAGATTTGAAATCGCTTTATAATAAATATGGTGACGATAGCATATAATCATTTTGAGCTTATTATAGATTATAGGAATTGTATATTAAAATAAAGATAGTAAATTTCTACTTCAATAAAAACAATTTTTTTGTTATTTACTTCAAATCCTTAACTATTGTTTTATTCGCAGGATAAACATGCAAATCGCCGCTCAACCGAACACTACTATGACGGCACAAGAGCTGATAAGCACGAACATCGTCGTTCACGTGGCTCACGGCATCATGGAAATCTGCTACACGCTGATAATAGCGATGTGGAATATGATAATGGCAATATATCACCACTATACAGCAATTGGGATCAGGTAAGTGCTGAGTAAATGCATTGAAGTTGTCGTCTATTAATTAACATTTTCATTCACTAAAATCAAGGAAATGCACGAGCATCTTTTACCACTAAAGAATTACATTATGGAACAAGCAAAACTGTCGGGACATTATGTATTCGGTGATCCCATTGATTCAGACTCCTATCATTCAGACAGTCAATCAGAGCACTCACTATCTGGCCATGAACCAGACAATGAAGATTCAGATGGTGGTTCTGATACGCATGGTGGTTATTTGGAACACAATTATGGCATGATCGATGACTATGCCAATATGGACGATAGCGTGTCGTATTACGCTTATCAATATCCACCATATGATCCTTCGGGACGTGAAGATATGTATGTGTTACACATATTTGAGTTATTGTTTATATTTAATAATGTAACGTGCTCTTGTTTTCACAGCTCTGATAATGTAGAGGCCGTGCTTGAGGGTATTGGTAGTCAAGGCGCGGAGCGCGCTTCTGAATTCGCACAAAAGCCAAAGCATAAATATCAAATATCCTTTTTTGATACAACGCATGCAACGCACACAAAACCTACACAGCAACAAAAACAACAATCACAATCGCATCATCAACAACAACAACCCACAACTCAAATACAAACACATCCACATCAAAATCAATTATATTCGAATACACCACCACTTGCGCCACATCATCACCTGCCACCACAACCACCGTTACCACTACATCAACATCTTCAACTCGATGCCGATACAAAACAAAAACAATCACAAACATTACCATCACCTAATCGACAAATTTCACGTATCGCTCAATCCGGTACTGGATCAACTAGCATTGATACTAATAATTCTGGTAGCGGGGTTGTTGTTGGTACTGGCGGTGGTAGTGTGCGTTTACATCATTATACCAAAGACGAGAGTGGAGGTGGCGGTAGAGGTGGCGGTAGTGGTGGAGGAGTAGTAGGAGGTACGGCTAGTATGTCACGTACCACTCGTTTGCCGCCGCCATCATTGAAGCCGACAATACAGCAAATATTTCCGCCCAGCGAGCGTGCACCACCAAATTTGGGTGGATTGCCCACAACGTTGGTGTGCATGAAAGAATGTGATATTGAAAAATTTGCCGCCGATAATTTGAATTTACATTCGAAAGGCATTTTTCGCAAAAAGGTGAGAATTTAGTTGTTAAACTAATTGCAGTGGCCATATTATCTTTGCTCTGGCATGTTATCTCGGGGATACTATCTTTGAAAGTAGCAAATTCGAAATATTTTTGAAGTTATGCGAATTTATTTATTTTCCTTTGAAAATATCGGTTTAGCACATTTTTTAAACAAATATAAATTTTTTGTATTCCTCATTAGTCTTCTGTGCGCGATATGCTTAGCTGGACTGCGGAGCCCATTAGTCGACCCATGTTGGCGCTCTCACGCGATAAAGCGGACAAAAAAACTGCTATTGAACTTTTCAAATTGGTGCAAATTTATATGGGTGATAGAAAGGCACGAGCCGGCATGAGTCTAAATTCGGTGGCGATCGATATAATTGTAGGAGCTTTGCCGCAACAACAGTGAGTTGAAAATTTTTTTATTTTCCTAAAGCAATAATTAAAATTAAACATTTCACATTCACAGACTTCGCGATGAACTATATGTCCAGCTTTGCCGTCAAACTACGGAGAATCCGAAGCGTGATTCGCTTATACGTGGATGGGAGTTAATGGCTATTTGTTTGTCGTTCGTTCCACCATCGCCCACTTTCCAGCCAACATTGTTGAAGTATATTTATAATAGAATAAATATATAAATGCATAAAAGCTAATAGCTATCAACATTTTTGCTTACAGCTACATGAATCGTCATCGTGATCCCTCTTTTGCCACATCATTCCCAGAGGTGGGCAAATGGCCCATACACGTACAGATCTCACATTATGCTACTGTTTGTTGTCGACGATTGGATCGTATTGGCAGTCATGGACGTCGGCAGGCGAAGAGGCCCACAGAAGACGAAGTTGAACAAGCGAGGGTGAGAATGAGAAAGCATTTTTACACTGATATGTTCGATGCCACTACTTCACTAATTGAACTTTTTCCATACCAATTTTTTTTATGTGAAAAGAGTACTTCAACATTTAATTGAATAACGTTATATTTTCCAGAATCAAATTTTACGCGTCAGCATGTTTGGCAACACAATCGCTGAGGTAATGGAGTTACAAAAGGATAAGTTTCCATTCCGTAAACTACCATGGATACAAACTACATTATCAGAGCATGTAAGACATTTCAAATCCGCAATGCCATTAAACTCAATTTCATAATTTTATTATTCTTCTTTACTTACCATAAAATTTTAGGTTTTGCTATTGAATGGCAAACAAACCGAAGGAATATTCCGCGTCTCCGCCGATGTGGATGAGGTTAATTGTTTAAAGAGCCGCATAGATCGGTGGGAAGTTCCTGATTACAAAAATAGCATGGGTAAGCGGAAAATAATGCTTAAGAGTATTGTGTTTTGATCGGAGGGAGGGGACAAATTAGAGCCCTTTAAATTTAGATCAGCAAAAAGGGTAGTATAGTGACCTTTTAAAAAATTTGTATCTTGTTAGTAACAATGGTAGTGAATAAAAAACAGATTTATTTCGAAAGTTACTGGAACTTCGAATATAATTCGAACTTAGAAATTGAACTGGTTATGCCAATTATTTCTTCTTACTCTTAATGTAGAATATATACATACATATATCATATCATTTTAATGTTTCTTTTTTGCAGTGGATGCACATGCGCCCGCTAGTCTGTTAAAGCTGTGGTATCGTGAATTATATGATCCTCTTATTCCGGACCAATTCTATGAGGAATGTGTCAATACGGAGGATCCAGATAAGGCCAAAGAAATAGTTGATAAACTGCCAGAACTAAATAAATTGGTAAGTTGAAAATTATATATTTAGGCGAGTCAAGGCCAAAAGGGACGTCATTTGAATATCAAAGATTGGACTAAAAGATTTAACAGGTATTTACACTCTGTCGTGATTTGGCTGATAAGACCGCTAACCACAACCTCCCAGAATGCGATGCCAACACCAGAAAGCGAAAAAAAAACGTCTTGAAGGAGAGAGCTTGCAAAACTTTCAAGACAAATTGTGATGCATTTGAGCTTACTCTACAAGTAAATCCTGTTTGAAGGACTTTAAGTGATGGGCCAGTCCTTTGCTATCTGTTTGACCCCATCAAACTTCTAAGGTGTCTCATGCTTGCTAATTGTTTGCCAAAAACGGGTTGGACCTAAGAGTTTCCCAAATATTAAATTCGCCACTGTAACTACAACAATAAATGAGTGTCATAATCACGAAGGTCTGGCTTTATATAGCGGCTGGCTTTCTAACTAACTGCAGTTTAAGTTCAACAAAGTACAATATAATCCAATTCATTGTGAAGAGCGCCGGCTTCCATTGGAGCCCCTAAAACTATTCGACTTACCATTTAGCCGGACAAGTTAAATCTGTCAGTGTTGCGAGTATTCGCACTACCTTCTTATACTGAATTAACAGAATTGACGCTTGCTAAGCTTATTATTCCAATATTAAAGGTCTAGCTGTCACGCGCCGCCGCATTGCTTTCTAAGCTTATATTAGATGATTAAAACCGTTATTTTTGTTACAAAATTAAAAACCAATTGTTCATTTCAGGTTCTAACCTACTTGGTACACTTTCTTCAACAATTCTCTCACGCCGATGTGGTGAGCTGCACCAAAATGGACTCATCCAATTTGGCAATGGTATTCGCACCAAATTGTTTGCGTTGCACCTCGGACGATCCGAAAGTGATATTGGAAAATGCGCGCAAAGAAATGGCATTCATGCGCACACTCATACAACACATGGACACTACACACATAGAGAATCTCACTTGAGAGCGGGAACAAAACTAAAATTGAAAAGCAAAAACAAAGAAATATTCAAAAAAAGTCAAAGGCGTACACCATTGTAAAGGATGTAAGGAGAGCAATTAAAGGTATGTTAGTAGAAGAAGTAGACTAGGAAGAGAAACACCAAAAATAATTTTATTGCATAAGTAAATTTTGATGAATGAATTGTGTTTTGTATTTTTTTAAGAAGGCTTTTTTAATTTAAATTTAAAAACTTTTTGTAATCAAACAATGAATTGCAATTTAAATGAAATACTCATGGCAGCATTTTGAAGACGAAGAAAAAAGTAAAAAGTAAACGGTAAATCAAACTTATACAGTTAAATTATACATTTACGTAGGTACACATAAATACATAAAAATTAACATATACATAATAGTAGTGTTATGCAATACATAGTTATACATACATACATAAAATATATACTCAATTATATGTATAAATATTGAATATTAGAATAAAAAAGTTGTATTTAAAAGTAGTTCAAAGGTCACAAAATAAATACTCATATGCTAGTACATAACAATGTAAACGCATATACAGATTAGTCGGTATATAATATATAGTCGTACACACATACATACATATGTACATATGTATGAATGTATGTACACAAATAACTTGAATTTATAAATTTACTATTATTGAATCTAAATATTTATTATTGCAAGAAAGAATTTAGTTTCCGCCTCCCTAAACATTATAACTTTAAATACTCAAATAAAGCAACAACTAAGATATAGAGTTCCATTAAATTTTTATTAAATCAATCTTTACCAAAAACAATTTGCTTTCACTTATGGCTCTAAGTACACAACTCTTCTGGGTAATTCCATCAGAAGTTGAGCGCACAAATGATCACCACAAAGCGGCTGAATATGAAATAACTTCTTTTTTTATTTATTTTGCTTATTTCATTACCAAGTTGTATTTGAAATAAACACTAAAATGGCAAAAAGTAATAATTTAATGAAATTGTTAGTATTATTATTTTAATAAATCAAAGAACAGAAAAAATGTTAAGCAAATGCTGTGTTAGTGTGACGGATATGGAAAGGATTACGTAGAAAAAGAAGTTAAATTTAAATATCGATTTGATATGGAATGACCCGTAGACAAAATAAAGTGCATGATCCAATAATACAGGTCGTGTCGATAGTGCAGCTGATTTTTATTTTTTTCTCGAATTTTGACAATCAAAATATTTTTCAGTACGATTTTGACTATAAACCCACAAATTACAAAAAAAATACATGGAAATTTTTTGTGTGTTTGTATGTTTGTCGAGCTGCTACGACCTGTTATCCTGTCGACCTGTTGGATCATGATAAAGTGTATCAATACAATATATGGGAAAATTTAAAATTCTAAATAACAGTTAAAGCATGTTTAAACTAAAAAAAAAATAGAAAAATCTACATATTTTTTTTAAATAATATCTAACCTATATTTCATTAAACTCAAAAAAGTAGTCAAAAGAAACAAGTTTAGTATTCCATATATCGTCTGCTGGTTGTCAATCGCTTTAGACTGTTCGAGAAGTAGGCTCAAACACAATTTATTATTATTTTTTTTTTTCAAAACACTTACAATATTTGGCTTAGAATTCGGTTCAAAACGCAGTGTGTTTTCGAGGAAAAAATTAATATTTAAAATTGTTTACTGAGTACTTCAAAAATATTTCTGTGTTTCCGAAGCAGTACGGTGCTGATTAAAAATCGTGTTTTTTTGTGAACTGGAACTTTTCTAATTAGAAAAACAAATTAATAAACATGAATATATTTCCGAATTTTTTTTTCAGTGTAGCTTTAAAAAGCTCGAAAAATACGTTTATGTATGTATGTACAAGTACCAACTATGTATTTAATAAGTAATATTAATTTTTTACTCAAAATACTTTAATTTTACAATAAATTTAGCTAAACGCTAATAATATAAATAATATTTAAAAAAAAAAAAAGAACCGAAAAATTATAAACCAGTTAAAAATTTAACGTTAAAAAAAATTAAACATTCAAATGAAATAATTAGCCACCAAATGTTCAATTAATAATGTTGAAAACAAAAAAATTTAAAACATTAGCTAAGGCACAATTAAAAATATCTGTAAAGGCAATAATACTTTAGTTTTTTAAGCTATCTAAGCCTTAAGCCATGTTCACAGTATTATACTTTTTGTAAATTACACAAAATTTTCGAAAACAAATGATTAATTAGTTTATACACGCTGCTTAAGAAATGTGTTTAAGAAGGCATAGTTTATTGTTATATGAGAAATTTTGGTACTCCAAAACAAAAAAAAAAAATTGAAACGATTTAGTGATCTCAAAACGCATTTCTTATATTCCATTAAGTATAACAATTGTGAACATGGCTTAAGCAATTCGCGCAAAATCTTAATTTTTATATACATACATACCTATGCATGGAAGTAACAACTGACTTCAAATTCTTCATTTTGAGGTATACAGAGACAAGTTTCGATACGTTATGACACCGCGGTGATATTTTTGTCAACTAATATCGATATTTTTTGCTAACAGATATCGATATTTTATATCTGCCTATGCAATCGATACCCATATTAACATTTTTTTTATTTTAAAATAACTAATACTCAATTTCATCATCTGCGAATACTGCAATCAGATTCGTCATATTTGCAATAGATTACTTTAATCGTAAACATTTTGCCAAGGCTGGAATTCCGTAACATTTAATTTAATTATCTGTGATTACAATAATTGTAATTATTACTGTAACTTTTTTGTAAAAACCATTACTGTAATTGTAATCTCTAAAACCGTAACTTCACATTTTCTTTAGGTTTGGACGACAGTGGTTAACGTTTTTAAAATTACCATTCCTGTAATTGTAATAATGGTTCCAACGACTACACTAAGTAACAAAAAAAAAAAAAATTCTCAGTCCTTGGGATGTAATTGTTATTTTCTAGTCTGTTATGCCTTAAAAGCATGGAAACCACCTAATATTCCTCGGAAACTTTGCTTTTGTGACCAGGACAATGTGGTTCATTAAAATATGCTAAAATGATGAGAAAAACGTGTTTGAGTCTTTCACTACAGAGAAAATCATACAGAACAGTACATATAAATCAAAACTAAATTTTATTAAAACTTCAAAAAACCAAAAACATAAAAGTAAATCAGAAGCGGGTGGTTTTTCGACATTTGCCTTTAAACTGCGAGTCACTTTCTCTAATCAATCCCCAAATGTAATCTCCCATCATGTTCTCATTGTATTGTCCTTGGTATCGCCAGCAAAAGCAAAGTTATCTTGCGACAATAGCTGTTTTCTATACTTTTGGGACCTAACTGATTAGGAAATAACAATTACAACCCAGGGACAAAAACCTTGTTACATAGTGTTATGATTACTGTAATTATAATTTTAAGAGCAGTGAAAATTTATATTATACTAGAACTGCTCAAAGTGTGAATAACAAATGTGAGTGGTTAGATTACAATCTTGCTTCGTTAGCATATCTGTTTCTTTAATACTATCAAAACATTTATTTTGTTAAACACCTGAATCTTCCAGAGCATTTGTACAAGTTCCAAAGATTATTGTTGATTCTGTGATGGGTGGTTTTCTCTTATTTGGGGAAATATCTGAGCCTAAGCACTTTATTTTCTTTCCAAACAATTCGCATTTATGTCGTGTGTACTTAAAGGGATATTCCTTTTGATTATATTACAGAAAAGAATGTATCTTATTGCACAAATATTCCGTTAATATCGGTTAATATCTGCAATTGTTTATTTTTTAAATTTGGGTTTAATGTCTTTATGCTCTTCAGGGCGCAGTGTCAAGTTTTAGAAGGGTTAGTTCGGGATAGTTCCTAGTAGTAATACCTAGTTTTATTCGGGTACATATTTTCTAAAAAAACTGTGCTTAGAGGTTTAGTAATCTCTTTTACCACTATTGGAACGACAGACAGGAGTTTCAATCTTCCAATTTGAGAAATTGATTTCTCTTCAAAATTTATACAATTCCTGAAGAATTTATTTGCTATGGAAACAATGTAGCATTCGTCATCAAGAAATTATTAAAATTTGTTTGAGGAACAGGGGTCATCAAAACAACCGTGATGTAACCGCCTGTTATCGTCCCGGCTTCGAACTCTAAATTGATTGATAACGAAATTGACTGGTTATTTTAGAGCGTCGCCTTATTGAACCGTACCAAATTATTAGACCAATCCTAACCATAAGAAATAGAAAGACATTTGAAGTCCATAATGTGATACTCTGGATACATAGATCTTCTTGTATTTCATTTACATGAAATTTATTATCGACATACAGTTATTGTAAACATAGCTTCACGTACTGGTCTTAGTAGTTCACGATTAATGTTTTCTGAGAACTTCGAAGACATTCACTTCTGCCCTTCAATGTAATCGTCATCCTTTTCAACAGCGTTTCAACGTTAAACATCCCTTATCCCTAGTTTTACAGTGCCCCTTGAAATGTCTAAGCGAGCCACCAGTAATACTTATGCCAATTCCCCAGTACTTGCATTTCATTTTCTTTGTATCACCACTTAAACATAATTTAAGCACTTCCTGTTGCATTTAAATTACTAATCTTGCGGAATAAGATAAATTATAAAATTTTGCAAAATTGCCGCATATTTCGATCAGCTATTTCGATGTATGACAACGAATTGAGTTGCCAACTTAAATGAATTTAATGTTATCCTTAGATGTTTTGTACATCCTCTTCTTTGTATTTTTTTCACTTTGTGTGGCGATTCTATTGTCGACGATTGTTTCTTCTTTAAATACATTTCGGCTTCTTTTGGAGTTAATTTGTTTGTTGGAAATCAACACTTTCTCTCCGCTGCTAATTACCCAGTATTTGCATTTCATTTTCTTTGTATCACCACTTAAACATAATTTAAGCACTTCCTATTGCATTTAAATTACTAATCTTGCAGAATAAGATAAATTATAAAATTTTGCAAATTTGCCGCATATTTCGACCAGCTGTTTCGATGTATGACAGCGAATTGAGTTCACTTTGTGTGACGATTCTATTGTCGACGATTGTTTCTTCTTTAAATACATTTCGGCTTCTTTTGGAGTTAATTTGTTTGTTGGAAATCAACACTTTCTCTCCGCTGCTAATTACCCAGTATTTGAATTTCATTTTCTTTGTATCACCACTTAAACATAATTTAAGCACTTCCTGTTGCATTTAAATTACTAATCTTGCGGAATAAGATAAATTATAAAATTTTGCAAAATTGCCGCATATTTCGACCAGCTATTTCGATGTATGACAACGAATTGAGTTGCCAACTGAAATGAATTTAATGTTATCCTTAGATGTTTTGTACAACCTCTTCGTTGTATTTTTTTTCTTTTTGTGTGACGATTCTATTGTCGACGATTGTTTCTTCTTTAAATACATTTCGGCTTCTTTTGGAGTTAATTTGTTTGTTGGAAATCAACACTTTCTCTCCGCTGCTAATTACCCAGTATTTGAATTTCATTTTCTTTGTATCACCACTTAAACATAATTTAAGCACTTCCTATTGCATTTAAATTACTAATCTTGCAGAATAAGATAAATTATAAAATTTTGCAAAATTGCCGCATATTTCGACCAGCTGTTTCGATGTATGACAACGAATTGAGTTCACTTTGTGTGGCGATTCTATTGTCGACGATTGTTTCTTCTTTAAATACATTTCGGCTTCTTTTGGAGTTAGTTTGTTTGTTGTAAATAAACACTTTTGTCTCCAGTATGGCGTCTGACCTCTTAATTCATAGAACTTAAAGGTCAGTTTGTTTTCTTCAAACATTTTTATGTACTCTGTTTATTTTGTTTTAGAATATTTCACTAGCCCCAGGTGCGCACCTTTAAATAAATCCCACAACTCATCCAGTCTATCTGGAAGCTTCAAAATACACCCTATCCATTCACTTAATTCCTTAAGTGAATATTTCTAATTTTATCTGCTAACTTTATTTGCTGCTCCATCTTTGTTTAGAAGACAATAGTGGAGGGAATTTTTTTTTTTATGAAAATTATTTTTTATTAAGATCAGTTTATATTTCACTTTTAGAAAAATTTCACTCTTTTCTTTAAAAGACAAACTGTTGAGTCCCATATAATTTCACGTTCCTGAAGTTCTTCTGTAGAATAATCAAAAAAATTAATTTTAATTTCTTTACAGCTCTTTATTTAATAATTGAAACTATTGACAAAAAAACAGTGTTAGTATTTATTTTGTTACGGGAGCGGAACTTGAAGTATTACCTGGGAAGTTCAACCTTGCCTACTCTTCCCTGGGGAAGTCAACCTCGATATCTTGCCACTATCAGCTTTTCAACTTCACAACCGTTCACTTCTGTCGTCAGTTTAGAACTGTCGATCCTCCAACCAACCTGCCAAAGTGACACCTTATTTGTTTTACTAAATTGATTGTTTATCGTTAACGTCATTTGACACTTTGTGTCGACGATTCGAAATATTTGATGTGTTGAATATCATCAATATCATTTGACACTTTGTGTCAACGATTCGAATAAGCTATGTAAGTGTCACAAATTAAGTTCCCCAAATTTCATTTATTAAAAATCGGCGTCACCAAATTCGTGGCTGTTGACGTTGGCGGTGTACTAACTGTAACTGCTGTAACTACATATATGACTCCAATTAGTGCTAATGCGCCGCTTTGATACCAATGAAAACTATAAAAGAAGTCTGGCAAGATCCAACTTGCCAATTAAGAAAATTGTCCACACATATTACTTCTTGAGTATTACAATAGATTGTCTTAGATTGTTGACTACAACTGGTTTATTTCACAAAAATGTTGTTCTATTTATACAAAATTAATACATAACATATACATATTCTGGTCGCACGAGTTATGTTTACCTCATAGGGGTAAACAGGGGCTTGAGGAAATTTGCGACTTACCGGGGTGTTGTATCGACCGATATAAAGACCAAAGCGAACACGACTATTTTGTTACAAATATATTCGACTTTATTTCATTTTTAATCGTAATTCTTGACCCAGACACAACTGGGTCGACGGAGGTATTAGCGGCAACTGGCTTTACAATATCCAACTCCGTCTTTCCTAACCCATAATACATAGCTATGGTCATACATACATAGCTATGCTCAAAAATACATAAATTATTTTCTTAGCTTAAAACATATATAACCTAACGTACATAAATGCATATACATATGTATGTATGTCTTCATCGTCCAGCCCTATTTGCTTACTCAGCATTCCCACGGATTTTGTAAGCTATAGCATTCAAGTATACCAGGCATACTTGAATGTTTATGTAGGTGTGT
Source organism: Sphenella marginata (assembly GCA_951509765.1). Lineage (NCBI taxonomy): Eukaryota > Metazoa > Arthropoda > Insecta > Diptera > Tephritidae > Sphenella > Sphenella marginata. The sequence goes on from OX608079.1 coordinate 22,841,010, forward strand.
ATGTATGTATACACAAATGAATTTATATTTGACGATCAGATACCTACTTGGCTTTTGATGTCTGTAAATATATATGAATATATATGAAATTAAGCCAGACTACATTGTTGCTGGCAGCAATAGACTTATTGCAAGCCTAACTATTTATTTATACAAAATGTGGAATGCCGAGTATTATATTTCTTCTATTTTCCCAACAAGAGACCAAGACTCAAAATATACTTGGTGTCTTGTTAGGTTTCGTGGGTTGTGGGCCATTCCACATACCTCGCGTTAGTCGTACCTTCTAATAAAATTGGTTTCGAACCTTCGATCATCGATAAGGATACTTTACTAACATTGTATTTGTCAAGTGAGTCCTCTTGAATCGGGTGAATTGTTGGTCTAAAGTTTCAATGTCCCTGGTATCCGCGTAATCCTCTTCAATATTTTTTCAATCGGCATCTAGAATATTTTGGAAAACAAGTGCCTAACTTTACCCCTAATGTGCCTAAGAATGGCTTTGTATATTGGCTTACGTCGTACAAGCTGGTAGTCTTTAATTATTTGCTCTACACTTTGCATCCAGGTGGAATAGTGTTCCCGAGATCTATCAAATATCTGGAGCACCTTTACGCAGTCTGGCAATTTCGAGATTTCTTTCAATTCGTCCTCCGTTTGGCGGCTCGTGAGTGGTACCTCCACCGGTTGTGGGCAATAGAAATCTGCCACGGCCTTTGATTCTGCAAATTCATTTATGGTAGACACCCGCTTAAAAACGACGTTGAAATGTGTATTTTGACTGGGCCTCTGTTAACCGGGTTACGTTGTCTTATATAGTGCGGACCACTGTTAACCGGTATTTTAAGACCAGGAGATTCGAATTACAATTATTCGCAATGAAATAAAAAGGATTTTGCCGGCGGGAGAAGAGCTAAAAATACGAGCCCAAACTATGTCAGTGACACGTTCCCTTCATCAGAATTGAACTGCATTTTACGTCGTAATAATGGTAGTAATGGTGGGTTTTTATTTCCTATAAACGAACATTTCTTTGAAGGATTATACATTAAATATCTATCTACTCTCCTCCTTTTCGTTCCGGCGCTCGTCTCAATTGCAAATCAATTATTCTCAACATAGAGATCATAAGGGGCCGATTTGCTGTTCGATAAATAGTTCGATAACAGTCGACTTAAAAATGACATGAATGCACTATCAATATCTCATAACGTAATACAAACATAAAATCTCGCCAACACCAACTAAGTTCTTAAGCATAAGAAATATTCTGTTGAGGTTGGCGTTCCCACTGATCGGCTGCATTCCACAATCGATTTGTTGAGCGTGTACGCCCATATTGCTTGCTAAAACCACCTGACATGCGCTGGAGAACTTACCCACCATCCATTCATCGGGATGATGGTCGGAAAGGTACTTGTCCAGTTCCTCTCCGTACATTTGCCAATTGGCATTCTTAAGATTTCTGTGCGCTTCTCGAGCAAAGCGTAACTTCCAGAACCTCCCCTCTACTTTTAGTAACAAAAGTAGGCTCCTCGCTCCTATTGCATATAAAAGATATTCTGTTGTTGTATAAAATCAAAGAGTGACTCACCTCTTTTGTTTACATCGCTGCTACCCAACGCTAGGTTATGTGCCCTTTGCGCCATATACGTTGAGGTCAATGTACATACCTTTCCATTGACTTCTATTTGAATGGATGAATGGATTGGGTAAGAAATAAAGCATGTGTATTAGGTTTTAACAGGATACAAATTACTAATCACCGTCTTTATTGTATTAAATAAAACCAAATACCTTCAATGCTTGTTATAAGTTTATTCAAGAAACCGTTTGATTTAGAATATCAGTTTGTAGCTATGCGAGCCTGACAAAAGACTGACGACTAACTTTACATTCATTAAACACCAAACCTAGGGCGGCAGCGAATGCAGTAGCGTTTGTAGTAAATGTTGTTGTTGCCTTTTTGGTATTTTTATATTTTGTCACGCGCACATCACAGACATAGTGTCAGCTTTTTTGGTGTGAACGGAATGTTCACTGTCAAAGGTTTCATGTTCGGTATCTTATTCAAAAGGGAATGTAATTTTTCCCATGAATCTGCTATGGGTGCTTCGCAGGTTTTAACTTACATGCCCTAGTACTTAAATCATTGGAAGCTTTATTGTCATTAAAACGGTACTCGTAAGTCGATGTCCACATTTCTATTGACCCATTTGTTAAGAAAGTATGTCGGGATGAATGTCTTCTTTTGTTGAATAAACCTCCGGTGTTGCAGTTGCTAATTTATCTCCTTTAAATTTAAAATGTAATAAGCCTAAACTGTAATAAACCTTTCAAGTCAAAGCGGATGTAGCGATGGTCGGGGAAGGAGTGCTCATCGTATACCATCCAATTTCTGACCATGCCTTCTGCGCTTCTCGAGCCAAGCGTAACTTCCAGAACCTCCCCTCTACTTTAAGTAACAAAAGTAGGCTCCTCGCTCCTATTGCATATAAAAGATATTCTGTTGTTGTATAAAATCAAAGAGTGACTCACCTCTTTTGTTTACATCGCTACTACCCCATGCTAGTGTTGTGTAACCGTTCGCTATATAATGCTGCTGAATAATAATGCTCTTATGTTGTGTGGCTCAGTGCCGAATAATAATAATGTTCTTTATTATAAAATTCAGGCTTATTTATAGTAAATTAATCTAAACATTTTATTATACATATTTACTCTAACTCTTACATAGCTAAGCCTAACATAAGGCATGAAGCCCAACGCACGCTCACACATATCGTCGGTGATACTGCAATACGTGCTATATCAGGAAAACCAAACTTTTCAGGAGAGCGAAAAAACTGTACAAGTTTTTGTATTTGTCCGCTATGAAAGTAATACTCTTATAGTTTCATACTGCAGTTAAAGACTATTTTATAGTATGCGAATGAGTTTTGTGCCTAGCTCCATTTAGAAGAAAAGATGACATAGCACGTATTGCAATAAATTTTCTTGACATGGCACATATTGCTGTTTTGGAATCTTTTCGGATTTGATGGTCTATATGATTCTTCACAGGATGTAAAATATTGATTTATAGTAAAGTTGGAAGTAGTACTTCTAAAAACTCGTGATTTTTTATATGAGCCCCTTGAAGCAGAAATGGCATATGTCCAATTTTCGTGTTTTAGTTAAATTTACAAAAAATGTGTTCTGTTTAATGCACTAACCGTGCACGTCCCAGCTCCCATATCAACGTTCTATGTCACCAAAACCAAACTTAATAAAATCTTTTATTTTTTTACAACGCACGTTAAATTCTTTTAGTGTCACACTGAAAGCAAGGCCTAGACTATAGTAAGTGAAGGGACTTTTTCCCTGCTTCGAGTTAGGACATACCACAATTGTCAAGAGAAATATCTGCGGATTTGAGTATTTGTTTAATAAAACACTTTGTTAAACATAACATATTTCTTTTATATTTCAAAATTTAACTCATAAGGCACAACTTTTACAAAGTAAAAAAGTAAAAATATGTATTTTAGCGTAAGTACTATCGAACGTGATGTTTCAATACTTGTACAGCCATGTTCTAAATTATTATAAAAAAAATGATGATCGGATGGGATAAGCACTTTCATTTCTTGAAGATGTTCAAATTTAGTAACTTCAATAGCCAGTGGCTTCGTATAAAGAGGGGGGCGTTCACTTAAGCGTAACGAAGTGACCGCTTTCGGTTTTCTAGGCAAATACTCCCAATCCTGACCAAAGTCTGTCTTATATTTAATTATACCATCGTTTGGATCATACTGTAAAGCTACAATGTCTATAACACACGGATCACCTTTTTTATTACCTGGCCTTATGCTTTTATACTTTCCTTGGGAAAATCTGTGAAAATCTTTGTAATTCAGAAAAAATACCCGGTAAGGCTCAGGGTTTTGCCTAGCTGATTTAATTAAACCCACGTAATCTGCAGGAACAAAAACATCTCGTTTGCGACCGCTTTGACAGTTACATATTGCTTTTTATAATTTTTCTGTCTTCTCATTGGCAAATCAAAAAAACTGGTTTGTAGGAGTGTGTAGGAACAGGTAAAATGTCATAATAAGGAATAAAACAAAAATTGCTTTTTTTTTTGATATGGCACGTATTGCAGTATCACCGACGATATGTTTCCAATAATGTTTTAACCATATTAATGTTTCTTTTTCTTTCTTACTATATTTTCTTAATTTTCTAGCTTTTAAGATTGCCTCGAGTGTGCTTTCACATTCTAAATTTTCAACAACAATATTTATAGCCTCGTAATCGAGGTCATCGGGCAATGCGCTTTCTGTGTTTACAAAATAGTCAATATTTGTATTCATTCTTATATTTTCTTTATTAAACAAACAATTTTTTTTTTTTTCTAATTCTAGACATTATTGGCAACATTTCTTATTATTTATTTTCTTATTTTCTACTTCTTAATTCTGAGATATATTTTTTTCAAATTTAACTTTTCTTCATAAGAAGTGGCAAAATTTAATAAGTTGTATGTTATTTGCCAACTCCTTTTTTTTTGTATCTTTTACCACCCCGTGTTTGTTTCTTATGTTTTACTGGGGCTGGAAATTTTATTTCCTCCTGCCTGTTTTGCTTGTACCGTCGCCGATACTCTTCAATGGTTATCGGTAACGGACCTTGCTTTATTACTTCAGAGGTTTGAGGAACCTCTTCAGTGGCAACTTGAGGATTTTGATCCTTTTCTACAAAAAATTTATTCCATCTTTCAAAGATAGAGTCAAACTCTTCTTTGGTTGGCTCCCGCAATTACAATAAAATATGTCCTAAGCAGAAACAAGTCTGCTATTTGGTGGGCGACCTTAGGGCGCCAAAGAGTTCTAATATTTATGCTGATTGTCCAGTAGTCCGCTAAAGTCAGCGTTCTATTCAGCTACCAGCATTATTCAGGGGCTGCAGGATCTCATCAACAAGTTGAAAGCGACTTAGTATCCTTCCAGTTTTAGTTAGTTTTGCCCAGGATGGCAGGATCGCCATGTACAGTGGAACCAAAATTAAACAAGGTATGCAGTTCGGTGCCGAATTAAGAATGTTCTCTTTATTATGAAATTCATGCTTATTTATAGTAAATTAATCCAAACATTTTATTATATGTACATATTTACTCTAATTCTTACATAGCTAAGTCTAAAATAACCCGTTTCTGATATTGTTAGCTCAGCATTTTAATATTGCGCAAGCATTGTTTGGATGTTTGTGCTATGTCACCATTTAGCGTAGCTGAGTGCCGCTTTGAAGTGGATATGCTTAAGGCGGGTGAATTATGATGAGTAGTCATATTTCAGGCGACTTACGAAATTAATTGCTTTTTAGTTGTTTCTTACAGAAAAATGTTTTGACTTTGCATAAATACATAAATTGTAATTTATGACGTGCGATCGAAGTAGGGTAGGTGATCATGTTAAAGAAATGCAATGCTTTTGCATTTATTTGAGTTGACCGAATTATGAGTGATCATATTTCGGGTAGAATTCTTTAGAATGATTTTACTTTGTTGTAAGCAATTATTAAGAAGAATTTATGGGCAATCACTATGAGCAATTTATGGGTGAATAATTTATGGGGGTTGGATCGGCTATTTTGTATAAAGATATTCTGTTGTAGTATAAAATCAAAGAGTGACTTACCTCTTTTGTTTACATCGCTGCTACCCAACGCTAGGTTATGTGACCTTTGCGCCATATACCTTGAGGTCAATGTACATACCTTTCCATTGACTTATATTTGGATGAATGGATTCTAATTTATGAATGGATTGCGTAAGAAATAAAGTATGTGTATTAGATTTAAACAGGATACATGCCCTAGGTCTATCTATCTAAAATAGTACTTAAATCCTTTGAAGCTTTATTGTCATTAAAGCGGTACTCGTAAGTCGATGTTCACATTTCTATTGACCCGGTTTCATCGCCACTCATAAACCTCATTTTATTTTGTTCAGAAAGTATGTCTGGATGAATGTCTACTTCTGTTGAATTAACCTCCGGTGTTGCAGTTGCTAATTTATCTCCTTTAAATTTAAAATGTAATAAGGAGAAGGACGGTAAACCTTTCAAGTCAAAGCTGATGTAGCGATGGTCGGAGAAGGAGTGCTCATCGTATACCATCCAATTTCTTACCATGCCTTCTGCGCTTCTCGAGCAAAGCGTAACTTCCAGAACCTCCCTTCTACTTTAAGTAACAAAAGTAGGCTCCTCGCTCTTATTTCATATAAAGATATTCTGTTGTAGTATAAAATCAAAGATTGACTCATCTCTTTTGTTTACATCGCTGCTACCCAACGCTAGGTTATGTGCCCTTTGCGCCATATACGTTGAGGTCAATGTACATACCTTTCCATTGACTTATATTTGAATGGATGAATGGATTGGGTAAGAAATAAAGCATGTGTATTAGGTTTTAACAGGATACAAATTACTAATCACCGTCTTTATTGTATTAAATAAAACCAAATACCTTCAATGCTTGTTATAAGTTTATTCAAGAAACCGTTTGATTTAGAATATCAGTTTGTAGCTATGCGAGCCTGACAAAAGACTGACGACTAACTTTACATTCATTAAACACCAAACCTAGGGCGGCAGCGAATGCAGTAGCGTTTGTAGTAAATGTTGTTGTTGCCTTTTTGGTATATTTATATTTTGTCACGCGCACATCACAGACATAGTGTCAGCTTTTTTGGTGTGAACGGAATGTTCACTGTCAAAGGTTTCATGTTCGGTATCTTATTCAAAAGGGAATGTAATTTTTCCCATGAATCTGCTATGGGTGCTTCGCAGGTTTTAACTTACATGCCCTAGTACTTAAATCATCGGAAGCTTTATTGTCATTAAAAAAAACGGTACTCGTAAGTCGATGTCCACATTTCTATTGACCCATTTGTTAAGTATGTCGGGATGAATGTCTTCTTTGGTTGAATAAACCTCCGGTGTTGCAGTTGCTAATTTATCTTCTTTAAATTTAAAATGTAATAAGGAGAAGGACGGTAAACCTTTCAAGTCAAAGCGGATGTAGCGATGGTCGGAGAAGGAGTGCTCATCGTATACCATCCAATTTCTTACCATGCCTTCTGCGCTTCTCGAGCAAAGCGTAACTTCCAGAACCTCCCTTCTACTTTAAGTAACAAAAGTAGGCTCCTCGCTCTTATTTCATATAAAGATATTCTGTTGTAGTATAAAATCAAAGATTGACTCATCTCTTTTGTTTACATCGCTGCTACCCAATGCTAGGTTATGTGCCGCCTGTGCCATATACGTTGAGGTCAATGTACAAGAAATGCAAACACTTTAGTTCACTTGTTTTTTATTATTTCCCTGACACGAGTCAGGCAACCAATTTGGTTCGGTGAGTTATTATGACTAAGTACAAACTTTCGGTGACCGCATCTAAATGCCTACTTCCCTGATCGCTAGTGCTGCCCGTGATAATGATGATTTGGCATTTGCCGTTCATTGGTATGCTCGAGTTTCATTTGCATTATCGTGAGAACGCCCTCAGCTAAGTGTTCACTTGCTGACTAGGCGTCTGGCTTACTTAATGCTGTTGTTGTTGGCATTATTGCTGGGTGCCAACTTTGATTTTGGGTTACAGATGTTGTTGGCATTATTGTTGGGTGCTAACTTACATACCTTTTCATTGATTTCTATTTGAATGGATGTCGTTTCCTCGTCAATAAATTGGGGAAGAAATTAAGCATGTATATTAGATTTTAATAGGATACGTGCCCTAGGTTTCCATACAGTAACTCCACTTACTAGTGTACGAGTATACCCTGCTGCCTTTAGACCGCATATGTTGTGCCCAACCATCAGCTGTCCCCTTTAATGCCAGAAGGAGCAGCAGCGCAGTTCTCTTCCCATCCCCTTCAGTCGGCGTACTTTCGATGATTCCAATGACTTATACTACCTCCCTATTCCGCTGGTGGTCAATTTCAATTATTTCATTCAAGCAGCAACGTGATGAGTTGCTTCAAATCCCTTCTAATTTGAAATTCAATCATCAGATATAAAATAGGTTTTTATCAATTAATTTATTATATTAAATACTGAAAAATTAAAGCAAGTTCTTAGTAACCAAATTTGTTTAAAAATACAATTTACTCTATTATTTCTACTTGCAATTTTCGTTGTTGCAACATCATAAGGATTCCTTTGGAGATTCGCGGTTATTTAATTTTTGAAAATGGCTTTTCCCAATTGCAATTACTGAACCCTTGAAAATTAGAATAATTCATGATAGTCTACACAGTGTAATATTCTTTTACAGCGTTCTTGTCAGGAGTTAGTCCATTTCCAAGGACGGCGTTGGCGCAGTTATTAGTTTCTTTGATAATAAACCAAAAAAATATAAATTTATTATCTTAACTGCTACTTACCCATGCTTATAAAGGAGTAGCTTCTCCGTTTGTGTATTGTAGATAGAGATGGCTAAAAAATAAAAGTAATCGATTAATTAATCATATGATTAATTGCAGAAGTAACCCTTGTAGAACACTGACAGTCATATGATCTATCATTTGCCTGGCAGTACTGGCGTACTTGTTCGGTCAGAGCGCAGTCAGAGGTGACTAACCAACTTTAGCCATTGCTGACCGAATCTTTAAGCAGAGCTGACTGATCAGCTGTTTTCCGTCTGATCAGCTATGAATAAATAGAGGGTCATATCAGACTGATCAGCTGTTAACTCACTTTGGCCACTCTGACTAAACAATGTGTCAGAGGTGCATGGTCAGAATTGATATAGAAAAACGGCAGAAGTGGTTTAAATTTTAATTTTTTATTTCATGTATGTAACAAAAGTTGTAAACTCATTGCATAGTATTGCTTATAAAGTAGTGTTTCATTACGATTTTGTTAACATTTGCTGGTACTTCAATTCTTCGCTTGATACCTGCGCTGCTTTAGTCGATGGTGGCTTAGCTTTATATAATTTTTCACAGCTTTTTCAAAGTTGTGTGACGAATGGCTTTTAAAAACGTCTAAACAGTATAAAAATTAAAACAGTTAGTTAATAATTACAGCAGGTACATATACTTTACCTCGCAAACTCATATCCACAATTTTGAGCTTTGAAAAGCTCTGTTTGTCTCAGGCGCCATTCCAATTGAAGGTTAAAAGTACGTCATCAGTAAAAAGTTGACGTAAAACGTTTTCTATGTTATTTGATGCTCCTTTTACTTTTTGGAAATAGGTAGTCTATAGAAAGAATAAAACGGTTAGTATTATATTGTATAATAACCAATGAAAAAACTATTGCTACTGCCGGAGCGTATGAATCATTTGCCATTTTGTCTTCAATATCCATAAGGGAGGGTATTGATTTTAATGGAAAAAATGCTGCAAATTAGTCTAAAGGTCGTCACGAGCTTCACCAGTCATTAGAGAGATGGATTTGTCGATATGCTTGAGGGTTACTTTAATTTATCTCAATATTTGGTTTTCAGCCATGAATTCCGATTTTTTAACCATCTGTTAGATAATAGAAAAAGTAAGTAAGGTGTGTTGACAGTTTACAGATGTTTCAATGATGATGAACTTACATTATTCTCAAGTTTTTCAATTTGCTGATAAAGCGATCCTTCGCACAAAGGTTAGCTTGCTAATACAACGGAAAAGAACAAAATTAAACTCTAGCTAGGTTTATCAAAAGGACAAATGTTTAATAATACTTACGTTGCTCTCGATAGTAACCAGCTGTAAATTAACAACATTTAAGGCATCGAAAATATATGTCATAAAAAACATGCTTTTCAATAAACAGAATAAAGAAAGATCAAGTGAAAATGCACAAACTTTTGAGTGTCGTATCTGTTGTAGCTGCTGGTGCTGGTGATGTAATAGGCTCTGTTGCAGGTTGAACACAAGGTCCTTGTTCATCGAAACGCTTCCGTGAGAGTGTCGATTGAGCTACTGAAAATAAATAACATTTATAATAAATAGTCTTTCTTACCATTTATTTGGGACTCCTCTATAAACGAATCGCCCAGTATGTTACTAGAATCCATTTGTATACAAAAATTATTATTATTTAATTTTATTTTATAATAATATTATACATTAAAAGAAATCGTGAAATAAGTGATGTAACAGAGGTATCAGCAGATATTTTCCATCAAAAGGAACACAAAAATATTTATAGTTGATGTCTTGCATGGAAATTTCCAACGTTTCAACAGTTAACGAACTTGCTACGACTATTCCCAATGTTGAAAATGAACAAACAGGTTCCGAAAAATAGCTTTCAAGCTTTTGAAAAGTTTTGCAAACAGCTATATCCGATCCTGTGGTTTTTATAATCTTTACTATTTGAATTGGACCCGTTTTTTCACATAAACAAAAACTATCTTTTACTTTTTTGGCATTTACATCAAAGGAACCAAACTTCTTTGAATTTCCTTCAGTTGAATCAAACATTTGCCTTTCCGCTAATCTCAAAAATAACTGCTGTAGGATATCTTTAGGATATTTTTATTAGTTTTTTTATATATTGTATATAGTTCTCGAACTTATACGCCGAGTAAGAATCAAGGGGACCAAGTTGTTTCACAGATTCAGATAAATGCAGAATCCCATGAATATTAAAGCTAAGTTGTTCTTCGCCATACAAGCTACCAAAATAGGTTACAAATTCCTGATTTTTTGCTCGAAAGAAGTCTGATTCCACTGTGCAACAACAAAAAATGGTAATAGCAGTCGTCACTGACAATATTCTTTAAAACAAATATACGCAAATAAAGGAGAAACTGGCGAAACTCTGTGGACTTCCAATTGGAAACCTCTTCCAAGGATCTAGTCAGCCGACTGAATTCCGATGGAATGAAACGGGACACATAGCAAAGTCTTTCGTTGATTTTTCGTGTATTAGATCTTGTAGTGACCTGCCTTAATATTTTTTTAACTACACCCAAATCAACTAAATGCATAGAGTCGAGGGGAAATTGCGAAACCATCCCGAACCCAACTTCCTCTCGGTTGTATGAGCAGAGCTGAGAAGATCTTTGAATCTTTTTGAATTAGATGCAAATGACTTCTTTTCCCTGCTCATACAATTCTGAAAATTTCTTTTATTCATTTTCACACTTCTTTTAATACTTATCTTTGTCCGTTTGCTTTCACTTATTTCTTTTCTTTTGCTGCTTTATTTAATTTAATGGTTAGTTTTATATTATTTCCCGTTGTTTTATTAAAGGGCTATTTCTGTATTTCCACTTTTAAATTGGCTCTACACTTTTTGCTTTGCACTTTAATTATAATTCTATTTGCCGCATTTTGCTGCAATCTGCTAGTGAAGGAAAAATATTGTAAGCAAAAGTAGTCGGTACATGGCGCTCCGTTTTTATTTTTGTTTTACTATCTCTTATATGTGTCAAATTAATTTAAATAAGATTGAAAATGCATATTTTTTCACGAAAAAGTTTGATATGTTAAGTAAAAATGTTTAATCCCATTATTTTATCCAAAAACGAACCCGCATTTAACGGATACTCAGTTCTTTTTCGAGTTTTTTTCTGAACATTTTATTTACAACACAAGAAAATGCAACCCTGTCACCGATTTAAAACTCGAGTAGGTGTGGGTTGTTGTTGTCGTTGTGGTGGTTGTTGTTGGTGTTGTTGGTTAAAACTTCTTGCCTGGTAATTGTGGCTCTGCATCCTTACGTTTGGCTTGTAGTATCGTTCCTCTCTGTGTTGTTGTGAGTGGGTGTTTCGGTTTGTGTTGTGTTGATAACGTCTGTTGTTACTTCCTAGCCTGGGGCGTGTCTCGAATTCCTCATTCTCGTTATCATGAAGAATGGTACAGGCTATCGCATATGCCGATTCCAAATTCTCTGGGTTATGGCTGTACAATGTGCCGCTTGTATATTTGTTGAGTTTAACCCAAGAATAAACGTCCTCACTGCTTCCTGGTTAGCGTATGCTATCATCCCTTTGTCATTATTGGACATCTCAATTTTTGATAGGGCTAAATTGAGTGCCTTTGAAACCTCACTGTGGAATTCTGCAAGGGATTTTCTATCTTGTGTGATTCGCTTCATTTCATCAAGAAGCACATATAGTGGGTGTTGGTCTGCATATGTATAATCCAATCTGTTGATGATTGAATAAAAATTCAATTTGGTGTTGTGGTTCGTTAGCAACGGGTCCTGTAATTTTTGTCCGCATTATTCCCAGGGCACTATAATATTTAGGGTGATTTTGGAAGATCTTTATAGCTTCCATGAATGCCCACACTTGTGATCTCCATGATCGGTATTGTTCTTTGTCCCCGTCAAATTTCGGTAGGGATTTGAATAGCTCCAGGTCGATATCCTTGGCGTCAGTAATATTTAGTTTTACTTCTTCGTATAAAACTAATTCTTCCGGAGCGTTTTGTTGCTCTAGTGCGGCAATTCTCTCCGTGAATTCCGTTGTTTGTTGCTGCATCTGGTTCATCAGTGTGGTGAACTGGGCATTTAGTTGGGCCAGTTGTTGCTCCATTGTAAATTTATTTAGATTTCTGTAGTCTTCGTAGGATTTTTGCTTTTTTCCTCTCCGAAGTCTCCGTAAAGTATCCAGGTTTTTCACTTCACTTTGTTTAAATTTTTCACAAAATTTATCATTTATTAATTTTTTATACACTTTTTTCAAATATTTAGTGTTGGGAGTCTTATTCGCGCACTTTTTTTAAATTTTTAGCTAGTCTTTATTTTTAAAATTTTTTAGAGTGATACGTACTTTTTCCGCTTGGATTAACACGAGTCCTTACTTTTTGATTTTCAGGACATTAGTTGCATAAAGGCGGGTGAATAAGCTTATATGATTCACTGACGATCCCGCTTATACTTTGAATGGTTGATTGGTTCCCTATGGGGGATAAGATTTCCTTATTACTATCAATTTGTTTTATTTAAACCTTGCGCTTTTCCACTTGAATGAAAGCACAGTTAACACGCTGATAGTTTTCGAAATATAAACTAATATTGCACTATTTACATACATATTAATACAAATTGGATATCGCTTTTTTAAATATTGTGAATATCCAATTGGCGGAGTTCACGTTTATCATTGCTTCATTACAAAAACAATACGATTTTTTAAAGTTAATTCAGATACATAGTTACATAAAGACACTTTTCGTTTTATTTTAAAATTTTAATGTTTCTTTATTGATAATTAGCACTGGTGATGAGGACGGTCTTGAGGCAACTGACTATGCTAGTCTCAAAGCCGTCCTTGCTAGCCCTTAATATTCTAAGGCCCAATTTCACAGTGCCGAGTTAACTTGCATTCCACAGTTAACTATCGATTCACAATTTTATTTAAGCTTTTTTGATAAATATCTCTTGCTCAATATACAATAGATAACCTTATGAGCTCTAACCCGAGGTTAACTGCCCAATAGTTAATTCTTATAAAAAAATAAATTTTTATGTGACTACCCAAAAGCACTGCATAAAATTTTGAAAACGTTTTCATGCCTTTTTTGCCGTGTGTGCCATCAACGTTAAAGTTGATTATTTCTTGGCTTATGATGTTTTTAATATACTTCGTTGCCGAATGTGTGAGCAGTTTACTGATTGTTGACACCTGCAAAGCAATAACAATGATACAAATACAAATTAAGTAAGCAACCAAAGATATGCACTTACATAAACATCGCTATTTCCTGGTATAATTATTTGTTCAAGGACCGCCAAACCGTCACCTAAGCTTATCGGAAAAAGCTCTACAATAGGCGCAGTGAGAGATTCTTGGCGAATTATCGTGCTCGTTTGGACCTTTTGCTCTGCCAATGCTACCATAATAGTCTTATTTTGTGTTAGTTGATTTCCTGCAAAGGCAACAAATTATTAGTACTTAAATTTTTATTTACAATCTACGCCCATTACTTTCGTTTTCCTCGAACTTTGTTTTTATAAAAGCATGTAAGTTGTCCACAGCATCTTGACACGCATATGTATTTTTACGCGATACACACACGGTTACTTACTCTTGTCAGGATTCCGGATAAGTAATCAAACGAATGCTATTTTAATGTTTTAATGTCAATTTAATGAGTTATTATTGAATATTAATTGAATTGGTTAAGTTACACTTTAATGTATTTCATACGCCTTTTCGTTTTGAGTGCTCGCGACAGACTTAATTCTCTTTCCTCTCCTTTTCTATCTTCCCTTCGTTATTTCGGTAGAGTTGCAATCTTGTGTTTATTATCGTCTTGCAGCAAAGGGGATAGGAAAAATAAGAGGCGTCAGTTCGTTGATATCAGCGAACTGCTCGCTGAAAGTGACTAAAAAAGATTTTGCCGATTTGTCTCAGGGTTTCGGTCATTTTCTTTTGCGCATTTTCGTGAGTTTGACAAGTACTCAATTTTTGTTTCCACTCACGAAATTGACTTTTGTGGGGAATGAGTTATATTTTTATTTGGAGCGTTTTAGTTATTTTGAGTAAATTATACATATTTGTTTTGAGCCTTTTGCGGCATGGGAGTTTCTTTCAAGTTTGTGATACAATTTGCTTATATTGTGCAGATATTTCAAATTTGTAAAAATTATAAAGCCTTCTATTAAAATATATAACTTGTGTTTTTGTATTATTTATGTCAGTGTTTTCTATAATAAATTGCAAATAATCAGTTTATTAGTACCAAAATCAAAACATAGTTTTGCCGACGGCAACTACAAAATTCATCAAAATAAAATTTATTTTAAAAATCTATAAATTTTATCTTATTGTTTTATTTTGGTTGTAAATGGGATGGGAATGGGTGGCATATGCATAATTTTTCTAATTCATGATATGAACATTGGTTTCATTTTTTATCAGCCAAATCTTATGCAAAAGCACCGGACTCAAGCAAACAAAAATCCACCCTTATATTTATGCGTGCAAATGTGTTCATATGTTATTGCTTTCAGTTGCACTGGCAAATATAAATTCATACATATATGGGAATGACTTTGATTTCGTGTTTGCCACGAGCTTTGAGTGAGTCGTCGGTGATAAAAAGTGTTGCCGCACACACTTTGTTCTATCTTTCAGTCACTACCAAAAAATGGAGTATTTTTTCACTACTTAGTAACTATTAACTTTTGTTTTTTTCATTCCGTAATGTCTTGAAAATATCTTAAATGGTTGCAGATATTAATTCCATATTCTTATATACATTTTAGACAAAGAAGTTTTTCTAAAGTCGCACATAATTTTGTTAAGCAGTGAAAAAGTTATAATTTCAGTACATAGTACTATATTGAAAGGGTACTTTTGTGCCATCACGGCCACACTTGGTCCAAAACAAACATGGTTGACCAAATTTCGACAGATTTTAGCTAGAAGAAGAAGAAACACATGAGTCACTCCAAACACAGGTGAAAACGAGCCACAGCTTATGCTAATAAGCAAACTCCTTACGAATAAGGGAAAGTTTTAGTGAATTATTTACGACATGTAGAGAAAAGCTTTCTTAATTATTTTTTTACATAAGTTTGGGCCTACTGTTAAACAAAAGTTATTGTTTTTTATTTGTTTCCATTACATTCTTGGTTTATTGATACAAACTAAAGTTTTGCACTTACTTTTGTTCGCAATTGAAGGAGCGCGATGTATGGAATACCCCGCATGGATTGAAGTTTCTAATTTATAAAATCTACAAAAATTGAATTTTTGTGATTTTTGCCAATATGCCTTGTTGCAACATTTCATTTCAGCTTGTCGACAAAATATTCTGTGTTGCAACATTTCATTTCAGCTTGGTGGACAAAATATTTTTTATTTTCATGAATGAAAGCAAGAATGAAGTTTTTGTTGTTGGTTCGTAGCAATGGCTTTTTGTTTTTGTGTTTAGATTTCTGATCAGACAGCATGTGCATGAATAGGGCTTTGCGGTGATGTGAGGAAATACCCAGCAAACATTAAGGTTAGAGGACGATTAGAAAACGACTCGAATTCTAATGTTATTCTCTAAGGTAGAAGGTTAGAGAACGATTTGTGAAACTGTCGCGAATTATAGCATTCTCGACAAAAAGGGGACTTAGTTCTCGATATCGAGGAAAAGGTTAGTTATCGATTCGAATTCTAACCTGAAATTCTAATGGGATTCTAATGAGAAATTTCTAACTGAAATGAAATGAAATCCAATTGTTCTTGTTTAGTTCTATTTCGATAAATTTATTGCTTTAAATATGTTTGACATGTTTTAAGCTTAAATGTCCAATGGGAATAAAATTCAAAGTTTTTATACCTTAGTTTATAAATACAATACTTGACAATACACGCATCTTCGCTATTCGAGTGTTTCTCTAATCGTTCTCTAATCGTCCTCTAGCCTAGTTCTCTAACGTGATTTTCGATTAGAGATACATTAGAGAACTACATTAGAATTCTAATGTAAAACTACAGTATTTCTCTAACGTTAGAGGCTGTGTTTGCTGGGTAAATACAAAAGGATTTTTGTTTGTTTGTTTGACTTGTTGAGGTAGGTTAGTGTTTATGATTTTATTGGGGTAGGTCAATGATCGTAACAAAGCATACATATGTACATATATGCCAGTATGTTAAGATATATTCTCGTGCATATTTATGTATGTACGTTTGAGGAGTAGGTTTGTTTACATCTTGTAGGTAGGTAGATTTGAGAAAAATGTTTGTTTACATTTTATCATAAGAGGGTTGATGATGATAATGAAGCTATTTATTCCGAACATGGGTATACTTACCATAATACATACTATAACCAAAGAAATAAAAACAGAATTTTTACATTATAAAATTAATTGATTATTTATTTTTGATAATGCCCAACGGTTAGTACATATATTTAGACCAGAATTACGAAATCGACAACATGTGACAATTTCTCACACAACTTAACCCAAAAAGGTTAAGTATTTGTGTTTCACCTGTATTATGAAAATATTATATTGCATTAGAATTGTCTACTACCCATTCAAAAGAAACCTGAAAAGAAAGAGAAAAGCTGAAAAGAAAAAAACCTGAAAAAGAAGAGAAAAGCTGAAAAGAAAAAATAAGGAACCTAGAAAATATAAAGAAAAATATGTATGAATGTATATTGTGTTAGTTAAACCTACGCTCGAATTCCTTTTTCTCCTTTAATTGTGGAAAGGAACCGATCAAACATTTGGGTTTTTGTCCTTTTGCTTATATCGCCACCAGGTCTTCTTTCCGGTATCTTCCCTTGTCTGCTTATTAGCTTCTTCTTCTTCTTCCTGGAAACCATCACCTTCATCTTCTTCGTTGTGTGCTTCTTTGTTGGGTGCTTCTTTGTAATATGTGTTATAACCAGTCGGCACGTTCAGCTTCTTTAGCTTGGCAACATACCGCTTCCTCCGTTCTTCCTGCTCCTCGGCCCTCGCCATCCACTTGGCATTTTTATAGAGGAGCACGGTTATCATGAAGCCCAACAACTTCAGCCGATGTTCCGCGCATTCCCCAGTGAACCAATCCGGGTACTTTTGATCGGTCATATATTTGATGTGCTGTATAATTTTTTCCTTTACTGAGGGCAGGTGTGCCGAACAGCGGAACATCTCCAGGTACCAGCTCAAGTGATCTGTACTTATTTGGAAGAATCTGTCTGAGGGGTTTACAAGCCTCAAATCTTCGTAGGGCTTGTAGTTCTTTGCCCGTATCAGTGCCTCCGAACTATTTTCGTGTTCAACGGTAGGCTTTTGCATGATTTCTATGCATTTGTGGCAGTCGATTTTTCCCAGTACCTGTTTATAGAGGGCATATCCGGTGTAGTATCTCTGTATTTGCTTTTCAGCAATCCTCTCTGGTATCTCACAAACGAAGAGGTTCTCGGGAACTGTTGGAATAGCCTCGTCTTCGGCACCATCTACGTGAGTATGAGGGTGTATTGAATTTTCGGCTTCTTTCACGGATGGCACATCTTTTTCGGCCGACGGCTTCCGATTCCACTCTACGAATTCGTCGTCATCATCTTCGCAGTTATTCCCCTTTCCTTCGAAGTGATACCGCAAAATCTTCATTGACATCAGTCGAGCATTGATGTATTGAATCTCGAACACAGTCGGATGCATATTTATTCCTTGGCTAGCCCTTATGGAGTAAAAGAAGTTCTCAAGGGCGTCTTCATTAAGTTTGCCAAACATAATAAATTTTAGTGATGGGTATTCAATGAACAAATACTCCGACAGATTGATCATTGATTGGATTGTTAATATGAATCCCTTTATACATTTAATCATGCCATCGTTACCCAAGCTGACTGTTTTTAAGTACTCTATATGATCCAAGAGTCTTTCTTTCTTGGCATCGCATCCTCTATTTATTGGCCTTTTTAATGGGTTTTTGTCGAACAAGACCTTTGAGTCAAGCTCGTCAAACAAATCATTCATTCTCTTGACGAATATTTGTGTTGGCTTGACGAACTGTAATAAGGCGGGATCTTCGCCAAAGAGGTTTAAATCCTCCATCATTTTAAGCCCAGCGTATACGGAATAACTTAATAGTTGTGTAGCCCGCGATACACTCATTTTTTCAAAATTGCTGGGGTTTATGTGCGACATAGTTAATTTTGGACAAATTTTGTAATTTTCGTTACCTTTGTCTATGTCGTACAGCTTTTGGACTACGGCCTTACTGACGTTTCCATCCCTTGTTGTAAGTTTTTTCTTACTCACAAAGTGGTTCCTTACATTCTTTATGAGATGGCAGTAGTCAAACATGAAAAAGATCTGCTCGTCATTATAGGTTAAGGCTGTATTCGCGGCGCTTATATTTAGTTTATTAAAAGCACTTACGTTCTGTGAGCCCTGATCACATACAGCCACTTTTACTTTAAGTCCAATACTACGTGCCACGTCGACATTTTTAAATAAATAAGTTATTATATCTTCAGGACTGACGCCATTTCTCGACACGTAGTACACAGAGAAAAAAAAGCTGGTAATATCAACCAAAATATGGGTTAATTCAACCAAAATCACGGTCAATTCTTATCCATTGTGGGACACTGTTAATTCAACAGTTTTGAAACTGTTAACTGCAAAATAACAGTTTTTAGCAGTTAAAACTACAGAAAACCCGTTGAAATCAAATTAACAGTGACTCTGTCAAATCGACATATTTCCGTCACTTTGAAATTGACTGCCTGAACAACAGTGATTTCCGTCACTGTGAAATTGACCGCCTGAACAGCAGTGATTTCTGTCGTTTTAGAAACAACAGTATTTTATGTTAAGATAAAAGAATTTCCGTCAACATGAAAACAACCTTTTTCACTGTTCAAATAACAGAAGATCTGTTAGCTTTAGAACGCCAGTTAGTGCTGTTAAAATAACAGTCACACCTGTTGCTTTCTGAGCAACAGTAATACCTGTTGAAATAACAAAATGCGGTTAAATACAGTTTTAATTCAATTCATTTATTTATACAGTCGGACCTCGATTATCCGTGATGGTCGGGACCAGAGGCGATACGTATAATCGATTTTCACGGTTAATCGAATAACAATTTTGATTATAGTTTTTTTTAATACTTTTATTATTTAACAAGTGAACATAATAACTTGTAAATAACTTGCATAATAACTTGTAAATGCTTCTGGCTCATCGTCAAACAAGGGAATTCCCCGTTTTCATGTTTATTATACATACATATGTATGTACATATTAACAAAAACACAATTTTCGCTGCCATCACGGATAATAGAGGTAATCACGGTTAATCGAAGCAAACAATTTGAAAACACTGCAAAAAAAAAACAATAGACTGATCTTTGGCCATCACGGTTAATCGGGGTTGCCGGTTAACCGGATCACGGATAATCGAGGTCCGACTGTACATGGTTATAGATACATATAAATAAAACAAAAATTATACTGACATTTTTAATTAATACAGTATTGCACATATAAATAGCATCATAAGTCGACTTAGGTTGTTATTTATTATAACTACGTAATTCTGAGTTGCTATTTATATGCACAACACTGTATTTACATAAATAAAATGATACATTAAACATTGTAAAAATGTTGAGATAAATATTAAATTATATTGTAAAAGTTATAATGTTTTTAGTCGTATGTAAGATAATCCATTAAACATTGTGTGAATATTAAGCGGAAAAGAAATAAAATTTTGTATTTCATTTAGAGCTATTACTTTACTATTTTTTTTAGTAATAAAAGCTTGGTAATGTTCGTCAAAACTGTGGACTTCTATTTCTGATGAAATAACATATACCTTTTTATTTAAATCGATAGCTAAGTATTCAATTTTATGCACATGTAACTTCTCATTCAAAAATAAGCATAGATAAAAATTACTTTTATATGAAGTGCCTTTGTATACAATTTCTTTTAACAATATAAGGTTTCTGACATCGAAATGCAGTTGTAAAAACAATTTTATACGTTCTGAAACTTCCTCATAACTAATGGCTATATTATACTTAAATTCAAGTGGAATGCTACACTTAAGTAAAAAGTTAGAAAACTGAAAAGAAATTTTTTTAGCGAGGGAGTATGCGGTATTACGTCTGGAGGTAATATTACTCATATACTTTTTTAGGGATTTATGCTTTGCTTCAAATCGCATACACCACATTTTTCTCAATGGGCCTGCCATTTTAATAATACTCGCATAATGCACCATAAAATGGTGTTTTGGTTTTAACTTTCCGAAACATTTTATATAAAGTTTGTGATGTTTGAATATATTTTTTTGCAAAGCTTCCAAATTTTCATCATGAAAAGAAGAGAGAAGGCACAAATCAGTTATCTTTATGAGAAGAGTTATAAGTTTCCATACTTTATCATATCGAGGAATTTTATCGCCAATAATTAAAGGAAAAAGATGTAAAAATGTTTTCGCCTCTGATGCTGTCATCCTAATATTTCCTTTCTTCAAATTAATTAAAGTTAAGGGACAAGGAATTTTAACTTCTAACCCATAAGGGAATACCCTAATTCGCATGTTTAAAAAATCTAAAGAAAAGTATTTCTTTTCTAAAAAATATAAAATGCTTTTGCTTAGTTCGTAACGACATACCCCTTCAAAAATGTCATGCATTATATCTGCAGAGTAATTAGAAGTTACATGAAAAGTTTTGAGATCATTAAATATAGAGTTTTCAGAAATGCCTGTTTCCTTTGTATCATTCGTTTCTAAGTCAGACTTATAATTCTCTTCATTTCTTAAATATGATATGTATTCTTTTGCATCTTTTTGCATATCTTCTTTTGTTCTGCTACATAAACGGCAGTATTTGTTGGAACTGAAAGATTTAGAAAAACCGAGAATGGTTTTAAGACCTAAATTATCTCCTAATATTAATCCTAGAACAAAATATACATGAAAAGTACTTCCATTGCTATTAATTTTAATTCCCTCCTCTTCTAATAGCCTTATTTCTTCTTTAAGTGCATACAACGTTTTGTTACTTCCGTAGGCTTTAATCAAAGCCGATTTCAAAAGGCTTGCCACAAATATAAAATTTAAATTTGAAACTAAATGATCAGGAATTGTCGGAAAAGATAAATATATTCCACATATGGAATCTTTACAACTACGGCTGCCTAACGGATTGTTTATTTCAAAGTCATCTGCATATAAAAAATATGGTATTGTTATTTTGTCGTTATTTTAGATGAATTTTCAAAGTTCGAAGTTCTAATTTTATAAAAAAAAAAATTCTATGAAGTTCCAAACTCCTTTGCAATATAAAGGGTATTGAAAATTAAAAACATGAAACATTTTAAAGCACATATCCAAACACTTCAGGAAGGATGAAAACTTGAACTTAAGCCCGTCGCAATATACAAAAAACTCAGTAAGTTGAACTAAACTTTCACCAACTACAACAACTATTGGCTGCAATGTACCATTTTGGCGCTCGAAACGTTGCCTCATATTTAACATTTCTTCCTCTAACGTTGACGTTGACAAGATGCGAAAAACAAAACAGTTCATAGCTTCACTGATGGTAACCTTCTTTATTTTCCCATTATATTTATATTTCGCCGTGGGAGTGATTAGTGCATTAAGCAATAGTGCTATAATGCAGTTTTTTGAATCTAGATTTAAGTAAAAAATTAATAGCATTAATCTTTAGGGTTTATTGTACAAAAAAATATTACTAACTTTGGTCTATTGTTTTGTAGTCGAGCTTAGCAAAGAGTTCCCTAGAGGCTTTGTCCTTTATTTCGTCGTTTAGAATTTTGTAAACGTGTGGCAAAACTTTCTCCCACGTTGTAAAACAAAAAAAAGTTGCTTCTTTAAACATGATTTGAAAATCGCATTCAATCTAAAATTATATAACATAAAAATAGATGATACACAATATGTTTGAACTTATATAAAAAAGTATAGAATAACTCTGGCCTTCTGTCAGGTCCCGAGTAAGGAATTCACCACTCCATGACTCCATAAAAATAATATGAGACAGCGTGGTGAATTATGTACTCGCCAGCGGATTGCAAGACAGCCTTAAAATATTTACCAGCTTCGGCCCTAGGGTGGCATTCTTATAGAGTGGCCACTCGGAAACCAAATCTGCAATATCCAAGTTGATTATGGTTTTTATTCTTGCTGTATGGGTTCGCCTCCACTTTTGCTCTACTTCTTCTATCGGCGAGTCATTGTACTTGAGCCAAGTTTTCATAATTTGCAGAATATTGTCATCTACTTCATCGCCTGAACTGTCGCTGTCTTCAGAGAAAGACTCAGTACCGACCATGGTGCTAGAAGAACTTGTAAGTGATAATCTACGCTTCTTACGGACATTGAAATAGCGGTCGTAAAGTTTTCCCGACGGTTTTTTACCACGACGACAAAAGTATGTAGCCTGTTAAGCAATACAGAGGTTGTGTGTTATCTTAAAGTTACAAATTTCAGCCATAGTGTTATTAAAGGCTGAATCCACAAGAAAACGTTGAGGAAATTTTAGCTTGATGGGCATTGCACAGAGAAAATTCTGTGAGAAATTAACATACAAACATTCAAGTAAAAATAACGTCGAGTTTGACTAACTCAAATTGGTTTACAGGCAAAATAAAAATATTTCTTCAGCGTTTTCTTGTGACTTGGATTCAGCTCCCTAATAAAAATATGTATGTACATATACATACTCACCACATTTTCTCCACGAAACTGTGCACAGATGCAATCTGCCAAATAGTCCATGTCTTTAATCAATAGTTTCTGACCACCGGCAAGGCAATTGTCTATTATGCAGTTCACAATATCTTGCTGATGCTTTGGCGCTAATGTTTTGTTGTTGTCGTAGTACTCTAAAGCATCTTGACCAGCTGGTGTTTTTGCCAAAATGGCCCTCAAATCCTTACAAAGGTATAAGCATAACGTTATGGTGATCAAATTTTTTTTTTAATTTTCATAAAATACTTGCAACATTGAAAATAATACCTGGAAATTAAGAGAGCTATTGCGGAAAATCGGAAACTCCAGGTTACCATCCAATGAGTTCTAAAAAGAAATTAGCAAAATGTTTTATTTCACTTATGGAGAAAGAATGCACACCAAAAATCAAAACGGTAATGCTAAAATACGTCTAAAGTTTTCGGGAGAGGTATCAGAAGACGCGTAAAAAATTTCTGTAGTTTTAATAAGATAGTTCTAAACAGAAATATAGGGTGTCTCGAAAAGTGCGAAAGTGTGTTCTGCGCAGAAACTTGAATACACTACAAAACTGCGTAACAAATATTTTCATATATACATACATACTTACGTTCTTTAGAGAGCGCAGTTTGGACCGAAACTTGGCTTTAACTCCTAAATCCTTCACTTCAGGAAAAATTTTTTCTAAGTCGGATTCGGTTAAATATCCTATTTCCTCTCTTCCAATGCCCGCTTCTGTGTGAGATTAAAAATATGTGTACATTAAGGTGCCTCGCCAAAAAAAGTTGCACTGTTTCCACAGGAATTATTTTATTTGTGAAATAACTTACCTTGAAGAATAGAGAACACACTCTCCAGCCCCCACCGTTTCAACAGATCCAAGAGATCTTCTCGTTCTTCCATTTCTAAAAAAATAAGAAGATTTAATTTTTAAACTATTTGACGTTGCACTTGGTGGTTTATTTTCTACCGCCTGCCAAAACACGTCCAAAATGTCGAAAGGAAAGAGTACGTCTCCGCTTTATAATGATAATGATCCCAATTATTTCCGCGCAGAACACAATTTTTGCATTTTTAATCACATGAAAATCGCAGAAAATTGTGAACTTTAAGTGCAAATATTCTTCACAAAAACAAAAAATCAAAAATCTGATTTCGGATTATTGTTAATGAGGTCAAAACGCGTATTTTGATACCTCTCCCGATAATTTTGGACGTGTTTTAGAAGTTGTCTCCTAAAGGAAACAAATACACACAAATATAAATTGCAAAGCAAGTTCAAACGCGTAACTTTGGTTTCATTTGTAGAAAAATATACATATACACACTACGCATGGCCAGGCGAACGCGATTGCACTTGCTTAACATATTACATATGTATATACATATGTATGCGCAATAGCTTGCAACGAGCCGGTGCTTCATTGGCATAACAACTAATATGTACACATTTTACACTATCACTTTTTCATATTTTCGCTTCATACTTACCAATATTTTATTAAGGAAATTAATTAGGCACAGTGATACAGTAGGAAAACTCTGGTGAAATTACATCCTGGAGGTGAAATTTTCAGAGTCGAAATTAATTGTAGTATGCAATTACTTATACCCACGGTTGCATTACAGCACCAAAACAAAACTAAAGGAGTAATTTTAGGAAAAGTGTATTTATTGCACATATTAAAAATAGGGTGTTTTTTGTTCTATTGCAAGTATAAAAAGTAAAAGTAAAATGGTAAAATTCCGCAAAAATACATATTACTGACGAATTGCTGTTAGCGATGACCTGAAAAGCAGACTTTTACTGCTTGTTGATTTTCAAAAAGTGGAAAAAACATTGGGGTTTCAGACTATACTGAGTATGATTATAGCTATAAATTGAGTTTTAGCTCTATACCATATAGTATTTGAGTAGACACTTCTGGGTAGCAAGCCCCCTTTTGCAAAATAAAACCACATTTTCTATCGTGTCGATATGGGCGCCTCTATTAAAGCAATGGTTTTTTAATCATAAAATCTCTAAGCTGGACTAAATTTCATGTCTGGACTATATTTTTTATTTAAATCTATTCAAAACTTAAATCACACAGAAATCGCCATAGTAAAACGATCAACACCCTGTGACAAGTGTGCTATTGGAAACATAATATATGCCGAAAAATCATCGCAATCCTATCACAGATCAATCTAAAAATAGATTACCTATCATTTAAAACAACTTTTATAATTTTTCGTTTGCTTTGCGGGACTTAATTTTACTTGAATCTGTGTACACACGCCACATTGTAATTAACATTTAACACAAGTACTAACATATGTATACTTTGACAACATCTTTGTCATAATTATAAAGCATTATGTTTCTTAACCAACAACCGAAAAATATCTAGATGTACTTTTAACAATTTTTCTTTTTTTATTCACCAAATTAATTTTGCAACACACAACCCTGAAATGCCAAAAAAGCGTTGACTGCCACCCCGTGTACAGCCTGGCGGTGAATATAATCAGCTGATTGGTACAGAGTTTTACTACTGTATATACTGTGAATTAGGTTTCTGCTACAACTTTGCGCGGCGATTTTAATATGAAAACTGTGCTTGGAATTGTGTAACACTACGCGGCGTTGCGAAATGCGCTCACGCCATGACGCTATGGCGCTATGAGGTGAGCCTCATTTTCTTTGCAAAATGGATGATGCAATAAATTTCAAATGACAGTTTCTTCGCTGTTGGATTAACTGGTGAAATCTGTTGTTTTGATACAAAATTTAATTAGATCAGCCAAAACTATTCTAATTCAACCAATTTTTATCAATTAAAAGTAAAAAGATCTACAGCTAATAAATCAACAAACGAATCCAGTTGTTTTAGTTGAAATAATAAATAATGACTGTTCCTTGCTGTTGGATTAACTGGAGGAGTCTGTTGTTTTAACAGCAAAATTAGTTTGATCAATAAAAACACTGTCAGTTCTACCGAATGTCGTCAATTAAAAATTGACAGATCTGTTACTGTTGAATCAACAAACTAATGCAGTTAATTTAACGGAAAACTTAGTTGAATCAACCAAAATTTTGTCAATTTGACAGAATTTGGTTAATTTCAGGGCAACAGTATGGAATTGTTGATTTTACTAGTGTCTTTTTTTCTGTGTATGACAGCACATATTTCCAGCTGCTGCATATGCCCTTCACCATAAAGAAAAGGCATTTGTCAGCAATCTTATTTTCCCGACAGCCTTCTCCGCTATCCACAAACCCATCGATAGCATCAACTGTAGCGTTATATGCCTAGTCCTTTTTTACGGTAATTTCATCCCACATTATCTGGCATATGCGGTGAGTATCGGGCATTGAGGCACACATAATTCGCAAATTTTCAATGACTTTTTCATCAATGCCCGGGCGGATATATCGGATGGGTCGATCTCTTAAAAGTGTGCTTTCACTGGGTAAATGAAATCCCAGGTCATCCTTCATAAATCTATATGCCTTCGACGACATATAGCATATGTTTTGGGCAATTTTCTTTTCTTCCTCCTGATACCAAGTATCTTTGCTGCCAACTATCATTTTAGCGAATATTATGGCTTCCTTCGCTGCTCCAGGGTGGGGTATTATAAAGTCATCCCTCGGAATTTTTTTTCATGTTTTAGTTTCAGCATTTCCTCCTTTAATGCTTCAATTTTTCTTTGGAGCGAGTCAATTTGAATGCTCTTTTCCTCATTGGACTCCCTGAGCTTTTGGCCTATTTTAATGTACGACCGTTCCTTTTTGGCAAAAATCTCCAGATCATTTGCTCTGGCGGTCTCAAGATCGTCATCTAACCCCTCGTAACTATAGGGTATGTCAAGACGTTGACGCTTCTCTTCTAGGTCTCCGTAGTACTCAAATTCTTCAAACGTTAAATCAGTTGGAGGAGAAATCGATCTCTTAACTTGTTCTTTAACTAGAATAGGAGCACTTCCGCTTGGCATATCTACATCTTGCCCTCCAAAAATGGTTGGATAGGCTTCGTCCTTAAGCCTCCTTCCAACTTTATGCTTCGTAGCAAAATGTCCGTCGCATATAAAAAGACATTTATCGGCCACTTCCGATATCGGCATGTTGCATGCATAAATCCAAGTATTCCTGAGGATTCCTGTTTTAGGGAACTCGTGAAGAATGGCTTTTTTCCCAGGAATACACCCAGTTACGCAGAAATACCGCTGAACCTTCCGAACGTACACGAACTGGTGTTTGGTAGTATTCTCGTGTCCTTAAAAAATAATACCAAAAGCAGTTCAAATCTACTGCTAAATAATTTTTACAAACAAATACGCTAACCCTAGTATGCTTATCACGACAAGGTTACGAAAACGTAAACAATAACATCACACACACAAAAGTATATGAAAATGTGCAAACGTATATGAATGAACATACATATGAACACATAGAATGAACATACATGCATATGAACACAATGTGAGGAGGAAGAGGGTGCACCATTATTTTGTTTTTTTGCAAGCAGAAGAAATGCTTATTTATACAAAAATTGTGTACTAACTTTTTTGCAGACGGACAAATAAACAGTATAAACATGTAAACATTTACATACATAACAACAAAAGAATATACAAACAACTATAAAACACACGCAAACAAAAAAGGCCATTATTTCAAAGTTGCATGGGCTAGGTCTTTAAAACAATGAGCGAACCCTCGTACATGCTACGAAACAAACACACATCCGCACTCACACAAACATGCAACAATCAAAGCAAACACACCCTTACAATACCCAGCAAAATTTTTGGCAAGCGCTTCTCCTAACATCGATTACAAAATGAGTTCCTATGTAATCAAGAAATACTTCCCGATGATTATTTCCATTACCAGTTACAATGGCAGCATTGCATTACATAATCGATTCTGAGTAATGCATAAGAGAAGCGAGTAATATAAAAAAAGAGATTCTAAATATGCATTCCAAAAATCCTTCTCAGTGTTCCACAATATTCCTTGGATTACAGCTCCGATTCTAGGTAAGCAAAAATTTTGCTGGGTATATATGGACATACATATGTGCACACCTGACAGTGTAGAAATGAATATCACTTGTTCCAATTAGATTCACTTTGGATTTATTCCACATATGTATGTCCACATTATCACATTACACTTATCACACACTTATCACAGAACAAACTCTACTCACCTAACATCAATGTTGGGACAGCATCCTCCTTTAGGCGTCCATCGCCCACAGCTTCCTCCTCGAAATGTGTAGCGCACACAAAGTTCTCCTTCCTCTCGAATTCCTGAATCCCCAGGTTCTCCTTCCACTTGGAAGCGAGCTGGGGATTTGATGGCACTGAAAAAAAAGAAAACCCGCGATTGGAGCGCGTATTTTTTACACAACCCGACACGCAACACTTTCAAAAAGACGGCATTATTATAAACGTAGGTTTAAAAAGGTTTGGTTGTTTTGAAAAAAACAATTTGTTGTATTAATTTCGCAATTAAAACAGAAAATATCGAAAAGCTTCTTGTCGCCAGGAAATCTTCAAGATATTGAAGTTTTGGCGCAATTTTGGTGTATTTGCATGAGAGGATTAACTGGACATTTTCTTAGAACGGTTAAAAGTTTTCACTCATCTCCCCTTTTCATGATGAAAACAAAACATTTATGCATGCATACAAAATTGCAGAGATTGTAGTAATACTACTGCAAATAATGTATGGAATGCATATCCGAATATTTTATAAACTTTTCACATTTTCAGCACATCAATGCACATTGGACACTTCCAAACACACGAACACCACTTTTGGCCAAAACTTCTTCACATCACAGCACATACATCACTTTTTCCACAAATAACACCTTTTTTAACACAACACAGTCTATAAACCTTAAATACATTTACAAAACACTAATTCACTTCACTTTTCTTTATTATTTTGATAAATTTTCACAATTTTTCACACAATTCAATATTTACCACTTTTTCTTAAAATCGCACATTTTGATGTTTCATGAAGCTTTGACAATCACTCACAATATTGCTTTTTTACTTTTTCACTTTTTCACTTTTCTGCAAAATCACTCAGCCGACACTCAATTCCCCCAAGTTTCTTGCTCAAAATTGAACTCAAATGTAGGACAGAAAACAAAGAGGAACGGCCGAAACCCTGAGAGATATCATCGAGTAGACAGAAATCAGCGATCAAGAAAATTTTTCCATTCGCCGAGTAACGAGTTATTTTTCTATCCTCTTTGCTTGCAGCATAGTCAGTGTGCTGAGAATTTGTTGTTCGTCATCACTGTCCATTGTTTAGTGAATGTTGTAGGTAAATACAATGGACAGTGATGACGAACAACAAATTCTCAGCACACTGACTATGCTATGTGTGGATGAAGATAACTTACTTTGGCTTTTAAAAGCATGCAATTTTTATTTACTGTGTCCAGCAATTGTTTATCTTCGAAATTTGTTGCTGCTAACGTTTCTATGTTGTCTGCAATCAGAAGGATCGTTTCGTCGTAAGCTGTCAAATTTATAAAATGAAGAACTTTATTGTACTGGCTTATGGTTTTCTGCGCTCCAATCTTAACTATATCTACTTATATCCGTGGTTGTCATAACCATAGTCATTTTCGAATAAATTTTTTTTTTTTTTGATGGTGGATTGTCCGGCGCTGCTGCTTGTCTTCTTGTCTTACCACCGCCGCTGCTTGTCTTACTTCCGATGCTGCTTGTCATAAATATTATCTTAGGTCCGTGTTCAGTAGGGAGTAAGACCCTCTCTGCCTATTTTCTTGCAGTACGTTTTCCTATGCCGCGGGCTGGTACTTTATACCACCGGTTTGCTTTGGCTACTACAGGGCCCACTGCTATAGTCGCGAATATTACTGTATGTCGCATGTCCTTTTTTTCACAGTGTTGAACGTTGTACCTTTGGTCGGTACAGAGTTGGGGGATTATATATGGCAAAAACGCTTAGGCTTGCATTCATAATTTATGAAGTGCGATCGGACTGGGGTTAGCGATCATATTACATAAAGTGTTTTGGGAATTTTATTTGGGTTGGCCGAAATATGAGTAGTTGTATTTCATATTTCGGCAAAACAATTAAAGAATTTTTTGTCAGCTATTTGTTTAGCTGCAAACAATTTATGGGACTAATTTATGATATGGGAACGACTAGCTTGTGCTAAGCGGACAACGCGGGTGGTATTAACTTGTTCCAAGTTAACTTGCATAGATGGCACATGTATGTGAAATCTATCACTACACTGGTACGATCCGTGTTGTTTACTCAAGTGTGTCTCATCTAACGGATAGCCATACTTGGGTCCCATCGTTATCATCCTAGACGACGTTATTCTATTAGAAGTAGTTCTTTGTATTTCGCTTTTATTAATACGTTTCTTTCAATAGCTGCCAATCGTCTGGGTGAGGGATATTAATCACCACATTCTTCGCTTCGTCCTGGATAGTTCGGTAGAAAACCATTCTTGTTGACTCTTTTTTCTCGTTTTCGTTTTCTATTGTTGATAACAAATATTCTATGCTTGAGAAGAAAGAGTTTACTGATACCTCTGCTCGCCCAGTAATAATTGGTATCTGAGCGATGTTTTTCGATACCCGGTCCGTCCTCGTATGATCCGTTCTATACTGCAACTTCAGGTACGCTGTCCTCAATGCCTCCAACTGTTGTTCTCGTCGGGCGAGCTCCTCAACCAGGTTGACGGGGGGTGATCGTAGGATCATGTGGGATATTATATGTTTGTTTATATTATTCGTATCACTATCCTTTCTTCGTTTGATGAAAGGACAACCGACTGCGCCAAATTTGTCGTGGCTAGCAAAGGGCGAATTTTTAAAAAAGACTTACGACAATTGAACTTCGTCCGGAGGGACTCAAATTCAAACTGAATTCTTTTCTTTATTCAATATCAAAAGAAAGTGTAAATGAACAATAGTAAAAGTGCTTATTACTAATCAACGTAAATTGTTTACTTAAATTTGCAATGCTTAGTCTAGCTATAATTTTGTATTGGGCCGGATGTTGTTTGCTACTTAGTTGCATTATAGTTAACAAGAATTGGGAAATATTTATTGTTGTTGACTCTGCATTTTATTTATTAGTTATTGGGCCGGAAGTTACTTTTACTTATTTTGTTATACTTAATATGAATTTGTCAATGCCGTCTGGTGCTGAGTTTGCACTTACATAAGTTGACGAATTATTGGTAATTGGGGGGTTATTGGTAGTATACATAACTCGCACGCTGCGACTTGGTTGTTCGGTCCTTTCAAATCAACTGCTGCTTGTCGGTTGGTTGTTGTTCGTGGGCGTCGATTCCGACACCGGGTTGCATTTGGTCAGGGTTACCATCGGTTTGCTCATACTTCGTGGACTCGTAATCATGCTGTATAGCTTGTTCTTCCTTTACATGTGTCCAGAATTATAGCTGCCTGGATTATGTACAATAAAAATAACAACTATGTCAGTACAAGTCAAATTTAGACTACCATTACACTTAAAAAAATTACTTAAAAAGTTACCATCAAACTGTAATATTCGTCGTTTCGGCTCGCATTCAACATGTAAAGCAACAATTTCATTGGCGTTTGCTCATGTAATAACCTCATTTTTCCGAAAAAAGGTTCATGAGAAAACGTCCTGAAAATTGTAATTTAATTGTTTCTTTTACAATTTAAAAAAGAGAAATATATTTGTTTGAGATTAGCAAGCTTTTTTGCTAACTTTAAGTATGCCAATGTTCGTTTATCAAACGATTAATAAACACACATTTTTCTGAGTTGATTTACAAATTTTATTTAGAATTATTCTCTTTATGTGTTTAGCCCAACAAAGAAATTTAGATTTAATTCACAATTTGTTGTGTTTAATACACAAGATATTTAAGTAAGTTCAAATTGCAATGTTTTAATGTACAATTCTTGATTGAACGAATTACAATAGATAAACTTGAATTTTTGTTTATAAATTCCGAACAGGTAAAGGTTTCGTTTACGATTTTATTGTAACGATGTGCTTAGCACCAAATCCACGACAATGCTAGCTCGAAATATTTATTGACTCTTTCATCAAAAATACAAGGCAATTAAAAAAATTTAAAAATCTATGAAAAAAATAAAATAAAATAAAGAGTAAATAAAACAGAACTCGTAATAAAATAAATATTGAAAATCATCAAAAATTAGTTAAAAAAATATGAATGACTTAAGAAAAAATAAAAGAAACAATAGAGGAAAAAAATAAGTTCATAAAAAACTTAAAAAAACATAAAGAAATTCAAAACAAAATAAAATAATAAATAAATAAATTAGAAAAACAAAAAATAAAAATTACGAAAAACCACGAAATCCTTTAAACTAACTTCCAACCATCGCATTGGAGCGCATCTGAATTAACGTTGTTGGGTTTAGTTATCCCGGAACTAACCAATTACCAAATCACCAATTGTACTCCGATTATTGAAATAAAACTCCAGCCAAATCTGCTGCAAGTCGGTAGATCACCGCTTTAGTTTAATTATATTTCAGTTTAAAAACACTTTTTCACAAACTAAGACTCGCTGCAACTCGGGGTGGAATATTAATGATGGCTGGCAGGAACGCGATATTGTACGAAGCCGATGTTTCATATATCATGTCGTTCCTGTCAGTCATCATTTGTCTCTTTTCTAGGCATTCTACAGGTGCATGCCATCTGTCGTGTGATACCCCTCTGGCAAAGTCTACACTCACTTTGCCAGTACAGGGTGCACTACATAATCACACAACAGGTGGCATACCCCTGTTGGAACTCAGTGACCAATGAGCAGTCATTACAACGTTGCTAGAATTGAAAAACCGTATTTTGCGCCCTTTTTTACTGCTTCTACTGAAAGCAGTTAAGTCGAGAATGTCTCGATTTCTTGATAACACACCCAAAACAATTATCATTGGGAATTTTATAAAATAATATTGGTAATATTTGCAGTTCGCCCACCACCATGAGCTGACCCGAAATTGCCTATTTCCTATAAGGCAAAAGCCTTAGCAGAAAGCAAATAGAAATCACTAAAAATCGACAGATGAACGTATGGGTTTCTCTGTCGAGCTAAGACTAAAATCATCAATACTTAACTCCTCTAATTGCCTCTTCATCCTGATATTTCGGAAGATATGGAATTTGCAGGCGTACAAATACTTTTGCCCGGCAAATGTGGTAAAATAAAAAGGATTTAAGTATTTAAATTACTATTACAAATCTACGCAGGATCGCGTATATTATCACCAGGATATTATCATCCTTTTGATTCAAAAATTTTGAATTCAGTACAATTTTAATAACAGTAGGTAGTGTAAAGTGGAAGCAGCAGTACAAATGAAAGACGACGATTTATGCCTTTTTGAGGTGTCAAACATGAATTCGCTTTATTTAAATAATTCTAAACCTAACGACTTGGTTCCCTAGTCATACCTATACACTCCCAATATTGTCTTAACCATAATAATTTAAATTTTTAACAATAGTATTGATGGCCTCGTAATCGAGGTCGTCGGACAATGCGCTTTCCTTGTTAACAAAAGAATTAATCTTTCTATTAATTTTTACAATTAAAACTTTATTGATTTCTCTTTATTTTCTAAGTCTAGGCATTATTAGAAAAATTCAAGTAATTTTAAATGACTTATTACACAGTGTTACAAAAAAGAAAAAAATTTAAAACCCTGGGAAGTGATACCATTTGTCTTGTAGGTCTTGAAATTCTAAGAACTACTGCATATAAGATTTTTCGCGTACAGCTCCAAATCGTGAGTTACGGGTAAAAAACCGGTTTTTTTTACCTTTTGACACTTTTGAGCTCATAACTAGTTTGACTGTTAACTGATTTGGATTTTCTCTCCAGATCTTATAAGAAGAGATTTTGACCTTTCCAATGATATATATAATGACTGGGAAAACATAAGCCAACTGTCAGAATTTCTCCAACCAACAAATATTTTTTAACCTTTTTTCGGGTTTCGTCAACTTTGGTGCTGTCTGTATGCACTAAATTATATAAAGACTATACCAACCGTGAACTACATCTAAAGTGGAATTTAATTGTGAGTGTAATGAGTGTTAATTTTTTTATATACGTTGAAAACTGCCTTAGGTATTTAAATTTTCTTGAAAGTAAAGTGAAAAAAAGTACTTTTATTTTTTCAAAATTACTCAAAAATATTTACTTGGCCTTTTGTTGTCTCAGTTTACAAACACACTTTGCAGACTAATATCGCTTTAACTTATGTACATAAGTACCATTCGATTTTAAACCTTTTGCCAGTTTTGGATAGACAAAACTTCATCCTTTAAAATGACGTATGCATTAATTAGCATTTCTTTGGACATAAGTGAGCATTTACCCAACAAACAACATTTTTTAATTTTTGTTTTATGTTTTTCTTTACTGCTCCGCAAGTTTGGGTATAACTAACACACATGTTTACATATTGTGAGAAAACTACCACTAAGATTAAACATAGAGTAATTGACTGTTTAAATACATTAAAGTGTCGTAGAAAAATGTATGGATCTTAAGCAGTAAAATGTTTGCTTGAACGTTTTTTTCTTATATCGACGTCATCAGTTTCTCGCAGCAATATTCTGAAACCAAGTTTATTTTATTTTTTCCTTCAAATCGTGTTTCCATCAGAGCAATTTCTTGATGGAAGTGTTCACCCTGTTCATCACTGAACTGACCTAGATTTTCTGGGAAAAAGGTCAAATGCGAATGCAGAAAATGAACCTTTATGGACATGTTGCAACCCATTTCAGCATACGCATCCAAAAATTCTTTAACTATTTCTTCATAGTTTTCGCTTCTATGATTTCCCAAAAAATTGCTGCATAATTCTTTAAAACTCTTCCAAGCACGTTTTTCGACTGAGCTTAGCTTGTTCATATACTCTAGATCCTTCATAACTTTTGAAATTTGTGGTCCAATGAAGACGCCTTTAATGAATAAAAAGGGATAAATGCTTTAAAAAGGGCAAGATGTTGGGACGCACAAATTATTACCTGCTTTTATTTTAGCCTCACTCAATCTCGGGAATACTGCCAAAAGGTTTAAAATCGAATAGTACTTACATAAGTTAAAGCCATATTAGTCTGCAAAGTGTGTTTGTAAACTGAGACAACAAAAGGCCAAGTAAATATTTCTGAGTAATTTTTAAAAAATAAAAGTACTTTTTTTCACTTTACTTTCAAGAAAATTTAAATACCTAAGGCAGTTTTCAACGTATATAAAAAAATTAACACTCATTACACTCACAATTAAATTCCACTTTAGATGTAGTTCACGGTTGGTATAGTCTTTAAATAATTTAGTGCATACAGACAGCACCAAAGTTGACGAAACCCGAAAAAAGGTTAAAAAATATTTGTTGGTTGGAGAAATTCTGACAGTTGGCTTATGTTTTCCCAGTCAATATATATATCATTGGAAAGGTCAAAATCTCTTCTTATAAGATCTGGAGAGAAAATCCAAATCAGTTAACAGTCAAACTAGTTATGAGCTCAAAAGTGTAAAAAGGTTTTTTACCCGTAACTCACGATTTGGAGCTGTACGCGAAAAATCTTATATGCAGTAGTTCTTAGAATTTCAAGACCTACAAGAAAACTGGTATCACTTCCCAGGGTTTTTTTTCGTGTCACACAGTGTTATTTATATTTTTTTCTTATTTTCTACTTCTTAATTCTGTTATATACATAGTTTTTTAAATTTAATTTTTCTTCATAAGAAGTGGCAAAATTCAATAAACAGTATGTTTTTCCACCCCGCGTTTGTTTTTTATGCTTAACGGGGGCTGGAATTTTTATTTCTTCTTGTCTGTTTTGCTTGTTCCGTCGCCGATACTCTTTACTACTTTAGAGGTTTGACGAACTTCTTCAGTGGCAACTTGAGGCTCCTGATCTTTCTCTATAAAAATTTTATTCCATCTTTCAAAGATAGAGTCAAACTATTCTTTGGTTCCTCCTGCTTTTAAAATTAAATATATCCTAAGCAGAAACAACTCTGCTATTTGGAGGGCGACCTTAGATGGCAAAGAGTTCTAAAATTTATTATAAAATAGTTTCAGCAGTCTGCTACTTAAAAAATGTAGCAGTTTGCCTTGCTAAGCCTAGCAGGATTTCAGCAGTCTGCTAGGTATGATATATACCAGTCTGCTGATTGTCCAGTAGTCCGCTAAAGTCTAGTTTTACACTGGCAGGATTTTAACAGCCTTACAGCATCTTTGTTGGCAGGATTCCAGCTACCAGCATTAAGTCGTCAGGGGGCTGCAGGATCTCATCAAGCGGCTTAGTATCCTCCTAGTTTAGTTGATTTTGCCCAGGATGGCAGGATCGCCATGTAAGGTGGTTTCCTATTATGACCTTGAGTCGAAATGAAAGACAAAACACGCGTTTTAATTATATGTCTTTATTCTTATGTCGATCTATTCGAAGTGAGAAGTTACATCTTAGCAATAATCGAGTAACACTCTTTTTATACATACAAAGTAGGTACATATGTACATACAGTGTAGTACATACATATGTATGTACATATTATGATACTTAGTGATGCGTATTACATTAGTGATGTATAGTTTGATATTTCGGGACTATGATATAAGTATGAAGTATAATATAAATAATAAATTATGTGATGTATAAATACATAACATTTTCCCCTTTTTTATTGGTTTCATTAATATATAAATTGTAATTCATTAATTTCAATAAATTTCAATTTGTAATTTCATTAATTTAAATGCTCAGTATTTTTACAATGTATATTATTAAGATATTTCATAGATATGATAATTTTATATTTTCCAATTGGATTCAGTTAAATTTATTATACATTTCAGTTAAATTTAGTTTCTATTTTCTATCATAACAAAGTTTGTTTGGGTTTTTGTCTGTTACGCGTAGATCTGCGAAGGCTATATATTTTTTCTTTTTTGATATTACGGAATCAAATTTTTCCGATTCAACCTCTTGAGGTAAGTTATCCGGTAACAATGGATGATATTTGTCTTCTAATGTAGAATATCGTTGTTAAATCCAGATAGGATTTGTATCGAGAGGGAACAAACTTACGTGAACGGGAGGGATAATTATTTCCAAGAAATAATGAGATGTACGATTTCAACTTCAAGTACAATATTTTATTCAAAGAAATTCACTGGCCTTATGGGCTAAACTTATTCTAATTGGATAACGATATTATTTTATATTAATTATGTGAGGTAGAGACAATGGGTAATGAGAAAATATATGATTATACTCGTAGAATATGATGATGATACTTAGTTGCTTTGTTCTGCGACTGGTCCGCTCGACGTCCAAAGTAAAAAGAGGCAAAAGATAGAGCGCTCAGCGCCCAGCTACGACACACTGGAAGCCAGTTCCAGTACGATTCCAATTTTAATATATTACGGCGCTCAGGGTTGCATGATTTGGTACGTCGTCTGCTCAGTACTAAGTGACGCCCGTCACTTAGTCATCGCGGCCCCTTTGCACGGGTGCAACTAATTCGCGTAGCCTCGTCAACTCCTTAATGATTCTGTCGAAGCTCTCCCGTACTTCGAGCTGACGGCGCGGTGGGGGAGCGACCTGGTCTGCCTGTAGACGGTGTAGCAGAGTGTGATGGCGTTCATCGCAGATACGACACTTGCCGGCCGACTCGCAATCGCGCACCCGGTAGTGATTCCGCGCCAAACAGTTGGGGCAGTACTCGTGCCGCTCCACACACCGCAACCTTTCGTTCACCGTCATGCTTAGAAATTTGGCACACGTACGTAATGAGTGGTAGCGCATGCACAGCATACACATCTGCAGCCTGGGATTGAGCGGTGGGTAGATCGGAGAGGGCAAGCGTGGTGTACGTCTGTAAAGAAAAGGAGCTTTAGTACAACATATATATGACATTTGGCAAAACATTAGTGGAGATGTGTGAATGTGAGATATGTGTGTGTTAGAGATTAATGGGATTAGTGGGGTTAGGCAGAGCAGAAGAAGTTGGCAGGGGACACAATTTGACGATTGGTCTGGTGAAGAGTCCATGTTGGGTCCGAACGTCCGCCACTCGGACGCGGCTATCTGATCCTTGGTAAACCCTTTCAATACGACCCAATCGCCACTCCTGTGGAGGTAGTAAATCGTTCTTGATAACGACGAAGTCACCCACTTGTAGATTTTCCTGCGGCTGTTTCCACTTGTATCGTTTGTGTAACTCCTTCAAATATTCCTCCTTCCATCGCAGGGCAAATTGTTGATGAAGAATCTTCAGCTTCTCCCAGCGGTTTTGAAGCGAAATATTTGCCGTTTTCTTGAATTTCTTCGGGAGATGTTAGTTTCATATGATCCATGGAGATATATTCTTCTAATACTCGCTCATATTCGTCTTTGAGATCTGGTTTTTTACTGAGCGTATGCTCCATACGAATAGCTTGTCTCATTGCTTGTGAGCGAGATGGGCCTAGAGAGAGAAGGGAGGGGAATGCAGATTTAAAGGGTAAACGTACAACATACCGTCCGTCTTCTTGCCGGAAAGTAGTTTTTTGATACAATTCTTCGCAAACTTGATCGTCCTCAGATGCTGGATGGCATTGCTGTACTTCTTCCAATTCCCAAAAGCGCTTAAGTTGGGAATTCAAATCTTCATTCGAGATCTCCGTCGCGTACGTATGAAAACTGGAACATGTGTTTGTGGATAAGGGCCCGCTTAAATACCAGCCGAATATTGTATTTTGTGCTAACAAGCTCCCAAGCACTTGGTGTTTGATTCCTTGAAGTAAAATCTCTGGTATCAAGTCACTGCCAATAACGATGTCAATTTGCCCGGGAGTGTAGAAAAATGGATCGGCGAGGTCTAGGTCCTTAATTTCGCTGAGATTGGGTTTCGGGATTTGGAACGAGGGGAGAAAACTGGTGAGTTGCCTGAGAACTATCGCATTGGTGTTGATGCGGGTGTTATACCGTTTCGACACAAGTGTAAGTTGGCAAACCCGGTTTGCATTTTCCACAATTTTTCCGCCCATTCCTGTAACTGCAAAGCTTTCCTTGTAGGTAGGCAGTTGGAGAAGATTTTGAATCCGCTGAGAGATAAAAGTTTTTTGGGACCCCTGATCGATCAGTGCCCGTAGCAGATGTAGAGAACCCCTGTGCTCGATATGCACTTGGGCAGTAGGGAGAAGGGTTTTTCCTTTATTGGAAGATAAGTTTGCTAGGATTTTGGATTCGCTAGCAGGGGCATTTTTTGAGGTAGATGGAGAGTCTTCCCAGTTTTCTTGAGACAAATCAAAAATTGGATGTCGAGACTGTTGAGAAGATTGAGTATGCAACAGATTTGTTGTACTTTTAGAGAGAGAAGAAGTCCTATTGTTTGCTTTCAATGCAGGTTTGGTATGGGATTCAGCATGCAACAAGGTGTGGTGATTCTTCTTACAATGAGCACACCTATACGTACTCGTACAATTAGCGGCAGCGTGACTATATGCTAAGCAGTTGCTGCAATATCGATGTCGCTCTACGCATTTAGTACGTTCAGCAACACTCATCTTGCG
The DNA here is from genome assembly GCA_951509765.1 of Sphenella marginata. Classification (NCBI taxonomy): domain Eukaryota; kingdom Metazoa; phylum Arthropoda; class Insecta; order Diptera; family Tephritidae; genus Sphenella; species Sphenella marginata. The sequence continues at coordinate 22,880,770 of OX608079.1, forward strand.
AAATTCTGGACATAATTTCAAGGGATGATTTAAACTGCATAAATTGCATTTTACTGCGGGATTAACACCTTGAGAATGATACGCTTGGACTTTGAAAGTAGATTTTGGTGGGAGAGAGGTGCGAGGTTTAGCGACTTTATAACCTTGTAGGCGTTCAACTACCTCATACCGAGTGGTTAAGAACTGGTTCATTTCGGATCAGTCGGGAAGTTCTTTTCGGGACTTTAAAGACTGCTCCCACAGGGAGAGTGTTTCCTCGGGAAGCTTGGAGGAACAGAGATAAATGAGAATGGGGTCCCAATCCTTAACTGATACTCCTTGAGCCGTGAGAACTACTAGACAATCGTTGATGGTGTTTTGAACCTTTTGAAACCGATTTTTAAGCGCCTCCCAAGCCAAAGAGAAGTTTGCATCGCAGATAGTATATTGTTTGACAATGGCACCGGCTTTTCCTCGAGTTTTGTTTCTCAGGTGGAATAGCTTTTGTGCGGGAGTGAGCCTAGGGTGATTATAATAAACAGCTGTGAACATGTCACGAAGGCGGGGCCAATCTTCATACGTACCGTAAAATATCTCGGTATCACAAGTAGGTACCTTTATGCAAGGCATGGGATTGGGGACAAAAGAGGTGGAGAGAGACTGGCGGCCGGTGAGATTATCTGCTGCAGGTTGGAGAACTTGTACCTGATCTAATATGTGCGCCTTGCAGATATAAAATGCTTCAGAACACAAATGAAATTTATTATTGGCTTCTTCTTTAAACTCCTTGCTAGCGGTTGTCTCTTCAGCCAAACATACTATTTCGTAAGATTCTTTTAGCATGTCCCATCGGTTCTCAAGCTCCTGCAATTTTATATTTAAGAGAGTGGCCGTTTGCTCCTCTGATTTATCAGCTCCGAAAGCACTGCACAATTTGACTACATTACGCGCACCAACTTTTCAGAACTCGGCAGCTAAAAGAGATTGTATCGACTTCGAAAATTTTTGTTTAGGGACCTAGAGAGGGAAACAGGAATGAAATATTGAAGTAGTAGAGATTCGATGCACTGGATCAAGACAAAACAATAAGCGCGTTGATAACGTCCGCTGAAGCAAAATTATTAGGTACAAAATTACTGTGTACTCTCCCAAATAATTTGAAACATACCCTACTGCAATCTTTAGGTAATATTTATTTACGCCTTTATTAGCGATTTTCTAAATTTCCGCAATATTTTCTCACTTTATAACTATTGCTTTTCGCTAGCATTAAAAAGGTGCAAGGGATCGAAATGGTGGGTTGGGTAAAATCGTATGACCCACTAGCTAGCTGTTTTTCATACATATGTATATAAGAAATATACCGCTTTCTTGCCGGTAAAACAGCAATACAATGCACAAAAGACAACTCGACTTATTGAATTTAATTTTATGTAGCGGTATTTATGTTTGTAACTATTATTGGTAATTTCAGCACTCACCCAGACATTTTGCTATATGTATGTATGTACTATTGGGAAAGCGTGTTGGGATCGGGATTCTACTGCTTCCTTGCGCTGGCGTGTTGATCTGTTGGTTTTGATCTTTACTCCTTATTTTTGTCTGCTTTTCGATTGATTTATCACTTTTATTCGCTCCTTATTGTTGTTTTAATAAATTTTTCCACTTTTCCAATTTTGCACTTTTAATGATCTCCACTTGTTGTTTTTTTTGCTGAGAAAAATTATATGTTTGTTACGGAAATATGAGTATGAAGTGGGAATGGAATGGACTGGGTTTGTTTGTTTAGCGCGCGAGTTAAGTTAATACACTTGATTTACATAAAAATATAATTTTATTAAAACAAAGATGTATTTAAAACAATTCTAGACTGAAGTTCGTATGTTCCAGTGGAATAGAATACTAACTTATTTCTATGCTTAATCCTCTATTTATAGGCTTAGGTTTCTATTGTTTATTGTTTAGTGATAATCTTCAACAGGAATATTTTGTTTGCTGATAATAGTTTGTTTACTGACAATGTTTTGTTTGCTGATAAGTATTGGTTGCTGATAATAGTTTATTTACTGACAATGTTTTATGTATGTGTGGTGTATTTTCTGTTACACTAACTCTCCTCCCTCTTAAAATTAAATGTCCTCATTTACAATTTGGAATCTAGAAGTTTTCGTTTTCTTTCTTCATGATCCTTTTGACATTGTATTAGTGCTCTTTGATAAAGTATATTATTTCTCCTTATTCTAAATTCTAATAATAGTTTGGTTACAATGATTAAAAGGGTTATAATTAATATAGTTATAAATGTAGCCTTAATTGGATTTTGTTCAATTGGTACAAATATGGATGATATTTCGTCTAGATTATTGAACTTGTATTCTGATTGAGATTCTAAGTATTCTAATATATCTAGATTTTCTTTATGTTTTTTATGGAGTATTTTTACCATAGTTTCTTTAATGTTTATATATTCTTCATTATTTAATGTTATATTATTCTTGAAATAAATTAAAAAATCTCCATCTAAAGTATCGTTGTTTAATATATTTAATCCGCTAATAATAATGTTTCCGTTACCATAATTAATAAAGGGTGGATTCTTTTCTTTTATCATTTTACACTGAGCATTATTTTTCTCTAATATTTGTATTGTACATTCGTCTCTTTTATTCTGCTTACATATAGTTTGATCTATAAAATCTTTACATTTATTTATTCTTACATATTGATTTCCTTTGCATAAAGCAATATTTTTATCCAAAACTAATTTTCCTTTTTTTGAAGCTAATGAGTATATATAGAATTGTTCACATTTTTCTTTAATTTTTGGGTATTTGTAAACTGTTATAAAGTTTTGTTTGATTTTAACAATTTTAATTTCTGCATATTCTAAAATATTTATAGTTAAAACATTTGTTTTTTCTTTCGCAATGATTTCTGTGATTTCTTCTAAGTCTAATGAAGTTGACAGGAAATTTTTATTTTTTGCTAGATTAATTGTAGTTAGGAGAGTAATTAGTTCATTGTAGACTTCTGTGAGTATTAATTTTTCAGAGAAATTCTTGGGGTTTAATTTCCTTAACATTTTTTCGAAATTACTATTAATTATTTTTTGTATATTATGTCCCCCAATTAACTGATTAATTCTTGTCTGTATCTCTACTTCATCATCATGGTCTGGTGTGCCCGTTACCCATTTTAATATTGTCCCTAATGCGTTTAATCCTCTTCTAAATCTAGTAACTGGATTTAACTGTTTTATTAATATTTCAATTTTTTGGTGTAATATTCTCATTTCAGGATCTGAATCTAAATTATATTTTGAGTTTAATATATTTTGGTAAGGTGTTAATATTTTAGTTAAATTTGTAATGTGATATAAGTGATCGTAGCTATCAAATATAAAAGCTGGATTCGTTTCTATTAATATATAATCTTTTCCTTTCAGATTTGTAATATTTGTGTCTGCACTAATTCTGTTTATGCACAGCAAGATTATTATTATTATGAGTATCATTTCTAGTTCGTACGAATGTTATCTTTGTGTATTATTCTATTATCAGTTGTTGTGACTGTTCTACCGTTATCCTGCTCAATTATTTTTTTTATAAATCTATCGTGTTTTTTATTTCTTCGGCTTGTCTTAACGTAAATAGTATCTCCTTTCTTATAAGTAATTTGTTTGTTTGGTGCCTTCTGCTGAGTGATATCTCTTTCTTGATTGAACTGAATTCTATTTCTGATGACTTTATAGTCGTATCCCCCTCTGTTGAAAAACACGTCCTCGGGTTTATGTCCTGTGACCGAGTGAATGGTTTTATTGTACTGTCGTACTGCTTCGAATATTACCTCTTCGTGTTTACCTTTGGTTTCTTTTACTAGTAGGTTGGTTAGCTCCACTATTGTGCTGTGCGTCCGCTCTACTTGACCGTTCGTTGTCGAATGTTGTGGTGGCACTGCTGTGTGCTGTATGTGTAGTCGATCGTATACAGATTTTGCTACTACGTTGACGTATGTCGGGTCGTTATCAGTTGTTAGGTTCGTTGCGTATGGGAATATTTGTGATAGTATTTCATTCAAATATATGTATGAGTTTTTCCTATCTGGTATTTTTCTTATATAGCAGAATTTTGAGTATCTGTCTACTGTAGTTATGTATATTTGGTTGTCCATAAAAAAGGTATCCATGTGTAAGTGTGTACCTACTTCATTTGGTATTGGTGTTTTTCCGTAAAGTAATTTATTCGGTCGTCTGTCGTATTTACATTTTTTACATGTCTCACATATTTGTGCTGCTTTCTTTGCCATATCTTGCATGTTAGGCCAGTAATAGCTCTCAGAAAGTTCTTTTATATTATTTCTATAATTTCTATGTGCTCTTCTGTGTATTTGTTCAACTATCTCATTCTGTTCATTTTCGTCAGTGATGTCTCTTACTAATGCATTTGCTATTACAAAATTAGTTGTTGGGAAATTTTGTACTAGTGTATTTTTAATTTGATATAAAATTTCTTCTGTAGTGATTATGGCGTTAATATTGTGTGGGTGTAATACGCCTTTAATATCACTTATCAATTGTTCTATAGTGGTGAAGTATATGGTATGTCTAAATTTTCCGAATATATTTTTACTTTCTAGTCTTACTAGTCCATTGTTATTTTGAATAATAATGTGATTATTAAAATGGTTTAAGCTAGTGCCTACCCTTCTTATGGTTTCAGTGGGTGAGCTAAGTTGAGAGTGCTGCGATTCTGAGTCGGTTAATTGATTAATTTGTTGCCGACTTAGTGCGTCTGCAACTATGTTTTGAGAACCTGGTTTGTATACCAATTTGGCACCGTATTCTTCTATTTGGTTTTTCCACCTTTTTAGTTTATTATTAGGGTTCTTCTCTGAAATAGAGTAGGTTAAGGACTGATGATCCGTGTAGATTGTAAGGTCTGATCGTCCGTATAAATAGTTTCTGAGTTTTTGCAGTGCCCAGATTATGGCTAATAACTCCTTTTCGTTCGTGCTATATTTTTGTTCCGTCTCGCTTAGTGTTCTGGATATAAAACAAATGGGATTTCTACCTTGGGATAACACAGCTCCTATGGCAAAATTACTTGCGTCCGTGGTTAAATCAAAGGGTTTATTGAAATCGGGTTGAAAGAGTTCGACTTGTGCTTGTAATTCCCTTTTTAATATATTCATAGCTTTTATGGCTTCCTCATCTAATTTTATTTGCATTCTTTCACTTTGACTTTTCTTTACGAGACCGTTTTCTCCTCTTAAAAATAATGTTAGGGGTTTAGTAATCTTGGCGTAGTCTTTGATGAATTTTCTATAATATCCTGCTAGTCCTAAAAATGATCTTAATTCTTTCAGATTCATAGGCACCGGGTAATTTTTTATAGTCTCAATTTTTTGTGGGTCTACGGTTATTCTGTTATGTTTAATAATATGTCCCAAATATTCTGTACTGTCTTTAAAAAAATGAGATTTTTCGTATGAAATCTTCATATTTGCTTGACGCAGTGCATTTATAACAATTCTTATATGTTCCATATGTTCATCGTGTGAGGATGAATATATTAACACATCGTCTATATATACATGCACGAATTTTCCTATGTAATTTCTTAATATGTCATCTACGCATCTTTGAAATATTGAAGGTGCGTTCTTTAGTCCAAACGGCAGTCTTAAGAATTCATATTTTGCTCCATTTATACTAAAGGCTGTCTTTTCGGTGTCTGACTCTTTGATTTTTATCTGATGGAAACCTGCTTCCAAATCTAGGGTTGTAAAAACAGTTGCTTTACCTAAATTCTGTATTGTCATGTTAACGTCAGGTATGGGATATCTATCGGTAATGGTTTCGTTATTCAATTTCTGGAAGTCTATGACCATTCTTCTCTTAGGGTTTCCTAACTTGTCAGTTCCTTTCTTTGGTACTGTCCATACGGGTGAGTTATAAGGACGTTTAATTATATTATTCTCTAGCATTTTCTTTATTTCTTTATTTATAAAATTATTGTCTGAAAAGGGGTAAGGGTACTGTTTCGTCCATATTGGCTCTTCAGTTTTAGTGCGGATCGTCGCTTCAATTGTTGTTGTAAATGGTAAAATAGGGTTTGTTTCCTCATTGATTCTCATAATTTCTTCAACTTCTTTTTTATATTTGCTCTCATCAATTGTGAAATTTACTTGGCTGAAATCTGTTTCTTTTTTCTTCTGTTCTGCTCTCCTGACATACGTCATTTTATATTCGAACAGATCTATCTTAGCTTTCATTTCTCTCAAGGATTGTTCTCCTAATATCATATCAAATTCTTTTAATTCTTCGATTTCATAAAATAATAATTCTTGTCCTAGCATTCTAATCTTCTTGGCTGAGTTTATTATGTTTGAACCATTCAGAGTTCTACTAACAAATTGTTTAACAGGGAAGATCTTTCCATTAGGAATATTTTTTCTAATATAATTTAATGTCGAACCCGTGTCTATTAAAACTAATAGTTTTTTGTTATCATGTAAAATAATCTGAAGACACGGCAGATTATTTACTCGTATAAAAAAGTAGCCCTATTTTCAAATTCACTTTCATCTATATTTACCCATAATGACTGATCACTGTTATTATCCGTTATTTGGTTGATTCTTTGCATTTTCTGTGGTGCTGTATTATATCTGGATGACGTTGGTTGGTGGTTTCGCTTTACCTGCTCTTTGTAGTTCATAGTTGTTTCTGAAGGGATTCTGTTGTTGTTGATACTGATTATTAGTGGATTGCCGGAATCTTCCTATTGATGGATCCACGTCCATCGGTGTGGGTTTTGATATTTCCATGCGGGGGATAGGTTGAACTCCTGGTTGATACCTCCGTTCGTTTTGTGGGTGTTTGGGGTAGTTATAAGCTTCTCGTCGTATCGGATTGTTCTGCCTTTTATAACGAATTTCCGTGGCAATTGCGTATGCACTTTCTAAATCTCTTGGTTTTGCTGCATATAATGTGTGTTGAGTGAATTCATCATTTATGCCATTGCGGAAGCAATCTATGGCCATTTCTTTTGTTACCTGCTGTAGAGCGTGAGTATTCCCTGGGTAATCGATTTCACATTTAGTCATTGCTAAATTAAAGATTTGACACAGCTTGCTGTGGAATTCAGATAGCGTCTGCCTTCCTTGTATTTGTCTTTTCATTTCCTCTATGAGGGCGTTATAGCTTCTGGTATCGGAGTAGCTGTAATCTAGGCGATTGAGTATTGCTTGTAAGTGAAATACTGTGCCATGATTCTGTAGAAGAGTAGCTGGTTCTCCTTCGATCTTCGTGTGACGTATTATAAATAATGCATCGTAATATGCTTTGCTATCTCGAAAGGCTTCTATGGGACTCATTGCTGCTATGATGGTTGCCCTCCATGTCCTGTATTTGGATGTGTCTCCGTTGAACACTGGTAGCCGTTCGAATAGTCTCAAATTTATTTCATTGGCATTGGTTATCGTGGGACTTATCGGTTGAAATTCTTTGATTTCAGGAACTTTCGCTTGCTGCAGCTGGGCTAATTGTGCTTCTACAGCGGCACAAGTTTGTTCCAAGGTTGCTAGTCTTGCTTCCATGATGATTCCTCTGCCTTGATCAAAAAATTGTAATCGCCTTCTTCGGAAGTGGTCCAGTTTTATTTTTGGTTCTCCTTGTCCGCTTTTTCAGGACGTGTGGAATTTAATTTTTTAGGAGTTCCTTTTTTCACTATTTTTATGGTTCACTTGTTGAGCCCCCAGTTAAGTTAATACACTTGATTTACATAAAAATATAATTTTATTAAAACAAAGATGTATTTAAAACAATTCTAGACTGAAGTTCGTATGTTTCAGTGGAATAGAATACTAACTTATTTCTATGCTTAATCCTCTATTTATAGGCTTAGGTTTCTATTGTTTAGTGATAATCTTCAACAGGAATATTTTGTTTGCTGATAATAGTTTGTTTACTGAAAATGTTTTGGTTGCTGATAATAGTTTATTTACTGACAATGTTTTGGTTGCTGATAATAGTTTATTTACTGACAATGTTTTATGTATGTGTAGTGTATTTTCTGTTACACTAACTCGCGCAGCTAAGGCCAGTGTTGTTCACGTATAGTTTTTTATGAAGGGAATTTTTTGCTTGCCAATCTGCTGATTCAAATTTGGCTCGCAAGGACCAATGTTAAATCCAGATAGGATTTGTATCGAGAGGGAACAAACCTACGTGAACGGGAGGGATAATTATTTCCAAGAAATAATGAGATGTACGATTTCAACTTCAAGTACAATATTTTATTCAAAGAAATTCACTGGCCTTATGGGCTAAACTTATTCTAATTGGATAACGATATTATTTTATATTAATTATGTGAGGTAGAGACAATGGGTAATGAGAAAATATATGATTATACTCGTAGAATATGATGATGATACTTAGTTGCTTTGTTCTGCGACTGGTCCGCTCGACGTCCAAAGTAAAAAGAGGCAAAAGATAGAGCGCTCAGCGCCCAGCTACGACACACTGGAAGCCAGTTCCAGTACGATTCCAATTTTAATATATTACGGCGCTCAGGGTTGCATGATTTGGTACGTCGTCTGCTCAGTACTAAGTGACGCCCGTCACTTAGTCAATCGTAACTGATTTTTGTGTACAAATCTTATAGAATTTTCAACATTAATTATTTGCTTATGTAAATTACACTGTTCTGTTTGTGTGGGGATCACCTGCTCCTGGTGATCGGTTGATTTCCAAGTACGCAGCAGACAGTGGTAAGTTGCTCGTAAATAATTACTATAGTACTTTTGTACTATTAAAATAACTTTTTTTTTGAGTAAATTGCAGCCGTGTTAGCGGCTTGCTGGCTGGATCTTAAAACTATTTTCCAAACCTTAAATACCTAAAGCTAAGCTACGCAGATGGCTGCACCACTTCTGCTCCGCTGTTGCTGTTGTTGCTACTGTTGCGACGCTGTCGTGGGAACGGTCACTGTTTACATCAGCTGCGCATCTGGCTAGTAGCTTCTTTAATTAAACGCAACCCAAACAATCAAATGGTCGGTTTGTTATTCAAAGGCTGTTTAATCAAAAATACTTTGTTGACGATCCAGCAATCTTGCTGGATAAAATCATGCCAACATTCGAAGAGGATGGGAATATTAATTAAGTATCGATATTGTCAACATTCAAAGATGCATTTGACTGCACATAATTTTGCTGCCAATATCTGGGGTTAACTCCTCCCTTCCTTAGTGAGGTTCGTCCCCGATCCTTTCTTTAATTATCTCAACTACACCATCAACAGCTCGTTCCAGTGAACGCTTTCTGAATGTGTTGAAAATAAACTTCGCCACCACGAAGACCACAATGGTAGTTAGCATGACAACGAAAATTATGGATTTTATGTTAACCCCCTGTTGTAATGTGTTAATATGATTGACATTATCAATGTTTATATCATGAAGGTGGCTTAGGCTAAACGTTTCTTGATGCTTTGAAAAATTTATTTCTTGGATCATTGGTGTTTCTGGGGAGCGTTTAAGGGCAGATTTTTTATTTTGAAATGCGGTACCATTTATTGTGATCTCTGTTTCAAAGGTCACCAAGTAAGTACCCGTGATAGTTTTTGTCTCTGCATTTTCGCCCTTTATCTCGACTGTATCATTGCTGACAATAATAATTCCGTCATCGATTTCATTGATGCCTCTATTATGATATGTTATGGTAGAGCAATTTGCCTTTAAGCCAGATATTAACTGTTGTCCGCAAGTGGATATGTTTAGTGTTTTACAAAATACAGCAAACGCAGATTTTTCGCACTGTACAGCATGGACCTTTTTCCCACTTTCCGCCACAGTATCGAAATCCTTTAAGTTCAATACACGTTCTTGATGTGGTACAGCGAATAAGGTAAGTTTCTTACATATAATGTTAGGTATTGGATACTTAATTACAAAGTACAAACTATTTACATTTTGAAAAACTTTTATTTTCGACATTCCCAATAAATCCATTGTAGTCACATTCATTGACTGTACATTTATTATTTTATTAATATCAGCATTATCTAATATTACCGGACTGACCAAATTTAGTTTAGCTAACATTATGGATGTTATGACATTTTGCAATTCAATAATTGTTATTCTGTTTCTGGCCAAAACTATTTCAAAAAAATTTTCTGTAGCTGCAACTGTTTTATTTTGAGAAGAGATGATACTGTTCAAAGCTTTAGTTATTTCCAAAATTTTTTGCTGAATTTTGGTATTTATCCTATATTGTCTGTTATTTGAGTCAACTAAAACGTCCTGTCTCATCTGTAGTCTCTGAAAATCGTCGAAGTCAGGTGTACCAGCCACAACCTTTAACACGGTACCCAAAAAGTTTAAACTTCGCGCATGCCGGTGGTGGAGGTCAACGGTTCGTAGTAATGTTTCAATGTGCGTCACGTCTGCGTCTACTAATTTTTTCATTTGTGATCCAAAACGTTTAGAAAGTTCTTCAGTCTCGTCATTCATTATTGAGTAAGGAGTTAGGTTAGTAAAGTGCGTCAGATAACCGTAATGTTCCCAAATTACTGTGTCTCCGTCAATAATCGGTATGTAATAAGAATTAGTGTAGTCTATGAGTTTTTCTGTTAGGGCTGTCGTCGTCCGGAATACCAATATTATTATTCTGTAAATAGAGAAGATGTTGAGTAGTTCGTCTACTCCGTTTTTCTTTAAATTATTCAGGTTGAATGGGGAAACATTTGGACAACCCTTAAGGCATGTGCTGATCATCGGTGTCTTAAGTTTCCGGTCGCTCCGCCATCGCTTTCTTAAGGAGTTTTTGATAAAGGTGATGCCTGGATTTGCGTACGTGTGGTCTTGCATCACCTTCTAACGAATGTGGTTTGCCTACCCCCAAAGTTTAGATTTGTCTCTCTCACTCTTATTACTGATGATTCAAAATAGTACCAGCAGTGATGTCAGTGATGATACCTTACTAAATCAGTGATGACTTCTATGAAAATTGTTTATATCAGTCGATATGGAAAATAATATCACCGCTGATTATCACCAAGGACATCGTTTAAGCTCAGCAGTGATGCCAGTTCAGACTATAAATCATCTTCACTGCTGATATTAACGTTCAACAGTGATATGACCGCTGATTAAAAATATAGGCAGCAATGACTACCACGCTGACAATATTTTTGTACAGCGATGACATCAGCGCTGTCAATATTTTGGCTTAACGATGACATCAACGCTGATGACTTACTTCCTCAGCTCTATAACTAGCGCGTTCAACCATTGAAATGAAATATATCTGTTTATAACATTTTTATTTTATTTAATTGAAACTCATGGTATGTACATATTTGCTTATTTCTCGTAGGGTATGTGGCCACCTTTGATGTCCCACATGGGATACTTTACTTTGGTGCTGTCAACTTTTCCACCTTTTTAGACTTTTTATACTTTTGTTGCAGGACCTTATGGTGGCTTAAATTTAAAGCCCTCTTTGCAGCTTCCGCAAAGCTTACGGCACTTATCGACTTGAATATGTTTGAAAAGAGAAAAACATTTTTGTTACATGGGTAGTTAAGACTCAGACATAAAAATGATCATACTTTGCAATACTTTAACAACTAAATTTAGCATCCTGAAGGCTCTTTTGCCACCTATTCCGACCCAGTTGAATTGAACGAGTACCTCGTCGCTAAACACCTTTTTAATAAGGTTTGTTGCATTTTCTTCGGCACCCTTTACCTTGAAGCAGTCGGTTGTCTATAGGGAAAAATACATTTGTAAATTTACATTTTTTTTTTATTAAAAAAATTACCATCGCCTGACAAAACGCTTCATCATTTTATTTTTCCTCCACCTCCAACAGGGTGACCAGGGAAGCGATTGGGATCAAGCTTGCAACTTCCCTGATTAAATGGTCGGTGCTTTCCCCAGTCACCTTGCAAATTTCGCGCTCAATTTTTGAGGCCATAACCTTGACCTCCCTTAACACCTTTGTTTCGGCCATACCATCTTCCTTCTTGAGAATCTGTAATTACATATGGATAAAAAGTAGATTTCAATAAAATGTAGCTACAATACAACGTGAAATATACTTACATTTGATTTTAAGTCAATCATATGATTTTTTATAATCATCTGGTTATGGGCTATATAGAGGAAAGAAGGAAGGAAGTGGTTTTTTCTAGTAGCATGCCAGGAGAAAGAGGTAAATCCATGCCATTATTTCTTAGTATGCACAATAATTCCCTCATATTCTCAACAGAAGTCCTACTTTTTATTTGCCACTGCCCTAAATCCTTCATGAGTGTACTTTGTGTATGGTACAAATTCACTAGCTTGAGGTACTATTTCAACTTCGTTCGCTATTTCTACATCTAATACTGATGTGGAATTAGTATAGTCTCCTTGCGTAGTTAATCCTGATAGAGCATTCGGATTATCTATTCGCGGAGCTTTATTTCCTGCATTTAGCAGTCTTTGGACAAACTTTTGTCTTTCCATTTGTCTAAGTCGTCTAGTGTGACGTGCACTGTATTCCATTTAATTTTTTCTTAGTATTTAAGTCTTTTTAATATTATATTTGTTTTATTTATTTACCAATAAAATTCACTGAAACTGTTCACTTTGAAACTCTCACGCTTTTTGCAATTTCGCTCTGAAAATTTCTCTATACTACATAGAACCAGTTGCACTGTTGCATTATACCAGGGTTACCAATATATAATGTTACTAAAAATAATTTTACAAAATGCTTAGATTGACTAGTTGTCAATCCTTGTCAACTTTCTTTTTATCAAAATTTAAATAAAACGAATACCCAAAAACTATTTATTATATTTTTCTATAATTCCATATATTTACAAATTTTATTTCAAGAAGAGATTCTGGATGTAGCGCGTCCATTTAGCAACGATGTTGAAAACTTAACTCAACTGAGTCGAACCGCACTGAGCCGCCAAACTTCTCGGCGCGTGATTGATTTATATCAAAGATATAAGATTTATTAATCTAGGTTGAAATCGTATATCAATTGAAATAATGTTGATTGCCCGGAAATATTAACATTACATTGCTAAAATTATTTATGAAAACTGCATTTCACAATCACAATTAGTCAATCCTTGATTATTCCAAAAGGAAATATGATTTTCTTACAAAATTGTTTTGACAAATGATCGTTTCGTTTCCACTTTTCTTTTGAGCACTGCCTACTCGTTGTTGCGTAGGAAATATTAACATTACATTGCTAAAATTATTTATAAAAACTGCATTTCACAATCACTATTAGTCAATCCTTGATTATTCCACAAAGAAATATTAGTCAATATTTATACAAAAAACACTGCCGAAACTTATTTAATGTCTTTATTATCATGATTATAAATACATTAAATCATTAATACATCTACTTACTTCCGGTGAAGCAACGTATGTTGCATCCTATGACAAATACGACAGCTCTCTGCCGACTGGCAATGGCGTACGCCGTACGTTGGCGTGGTTCTTGCTAAACTTTAATTGGAGCAATAGTGTCACGTGTAATGCAATGTGATCACAGGGTGTGGCATTGGTAAGTTTGGTGGTATAAGGCAACATAACTTCATAATAATCAAAAATAAAACTGTTTGAAATGACTATGAATTTTTAAATATTTAAAATGAAAAGTTGTTGAATCAAACAAAATTTAATGTGAATTAAATGTTAATTTGTTTACCCTTTCCATAGCTAATAAAAAGAGGAATTTGTTTATATTTATTTATTATCACACTTTTTTATTAAATATATTAATTAGAAGAGCGTTCATTTTTATGTACATACATATTAGTGTTATCCATTAAAGGTACTTGTTTCGTATGTATGATTTGCAGTTGTTGATTGTATAGATATGTATGTAGTGGAGGGCTGAAAAGAAAAAATTGTTAGAAAATCAAATGCAACAAGCAAACTATCTTCAGTACAAGGGTCATCTTTTCAACGCATCTTTTCTTTTGAATAGCGGCTTATAGAAAAAATTAATTCACAAAAATTGATTTTTTACAGGTTCTGATTTTCAGCTGTTGAAATTAATACAACATTATGCACGCAAGTTACGTCTGCTTGGATAGTCAGACGCTGGGCAGGGTACTTACGTTCTTTTTTCTTATTTCGGATTTAGGTTTTTATTCAAAATAATCTTGTTTTAACTTTTTTAATTCTATTTCATTTTATTTATTTCATAATTTTAGGAGAGGCATGAATTGCCGCTTCAGGCTCGAAGTGACAACTGACTTTTTTGACTTCTTAAAATCTATCGCTTAACCTAAGCTTATACAAAATCTTAAAATGTACATATGTACCTATTCTATTTACCCTACTCAGCATCGCACACATTCCCACTTATTTACTTGGCTGCAACATAGTTGCGGCCATCGTTATTTGTTTATTGTACTTTGTTGGTTCTCTTATTTCATTCAAGAATCTTTTGGATTCCTGAATTGGACACCAATAAGTATGTTAATTTGTATATATTATTGCATTTGTATGGTTCTCAAGTGGAACCATAGGCAAGGCTTAATCTTGCTGGTTAATGTGTGGGTGATATTATGCGGAGTGCTGAGTGAGCATAACTATATTTATTTTAAGCCAATAAGTGTATCTCAAAATACACTTATTTTCCCTTTTTCCTCAACCCGAACGGCATAGGGGGCATTCCACATAACTCGCACTATTTATTAAAATATAGTACACGACACACTTACCAATTAAAATTGGAAGAATTACCATTAATCCTCAACCATTTACCAACTCAGTCAAATTAACATCTTCCATCTTTGCGAATTATGTATACTGTATTATGCACAGCAAAATTGGAGATGGGCTGAGTGGATACTTTTCGGTGCTCGCTACCGTTTTTAACAGTAGGCAATAGTTTTGATATTTGGTACCGAGACGTTCAGATGTCGTGCGAAGCGGGAAATTTAAAAACAAACTGGATTATAATTTTCGAACATTTTGAGTGTAACACAAAGTTTTATATTTTAGATATAAAACCTGTGAAAAACAAAAAAAACCCCTATAGAGATAGGAGGAACAGCCAGTATTGAATAAGGATTATGTATGATAATACTGGCCAATTCAATCACATTCCTTATTTGGGTCTTTCCACACATTTTCACAAGGTATTCATAAGGAATATTCTTATATTGAGCTGACATTTGGCAGATGGCAGATAGTGCAGCAACATTTGGGGCTCTAGATTGCTCAATTATGCGACATATAGTGTCCATGTTCAGACTTTTAGCTATCTGATAGTTATAAATTAAACCCCCCAATTTTGATTTCACAGTATTATTATTTTGGAAGAGTCTGGAATAGGTGACAAAGACCTCCGAAGTCACTGCACTCTCAGAGTTTAACATAGAATTCTCCGAGACAATAGATTCCCATCTTGAGTTGATCCAGGCTTCAGTGAATGCCCCTTTCGAAATAGTTGCTGTGGCTACAAAGATAGCTTTGATCATGTGTTTCTCATAGGTGTTGCCATCCAGAGAAAGGGCAGAAAAGAATCCTAAAAGTTCATTATCAGTCATGTCAGCCCAGATTCTCTTACACTCTTCATGATCTTTTGGAGTCTTCACAGTTTCACACATATCATTTGAGAAAGCAGTTAGAGCATTTCCCTCTTGATTATTACAAGATTTCATTTTATTATGGAGGACCATCCCTTTAAGGCTGATTTAACATAGGCTATTGATATCTCACAAGCTCGTAATTCATTAAGAAGAATACTTCTGAATCTCTCCACATTTTGAGCACTAAAATCAGTCGAAGATGGTATGGTCCACATAGCTGTTAAAGAACCATAATATAGTGCATACTTATCATCTTCAGTAGCTTGTTTAAACTCTTTGCTACTGAAAAAGTAGAACCTAGACATAGCCATTAGCCCATCCATTGTTCTCAGTATCTCCTATGCCACAGTATGCTTTTAAGAACATAGGGACCTTCTCTGAGAATAGATTAGTGGGATTACGAGCCACTATAGGTAGGAGAGGGCTCTGTCCTAAGTTCAAACCCCTTTGTGCCCGTTGACGGGTTGCCATTAACAATCGACCGGCTGCAGTATTTGATGATGACATTATGTTATCAGTATCGTCAAGTAGATTAAATGAATTAAACAATTTGGTACAATTCAAAACAAAGAACACAAGTCAATTTTAAAGAATTGATTTATTGTATAAATATGCTTTGCAGAATTCATATGAGTTTTTATTGCTTTTTTCGCTCCATGTTTAATAATGGCTCCATGGATGCCATAAGCATTTCTCATTAAAAGAACACATGTACTGCTTTTTGATAGCACCCTCCATAATTTATTGCAATGTACTAGATAAAAACGTAACTTAATTTTACATTTTCTCAAATTTTACAAAAGCTTACATAGTTGCAAGGCATATTAAACAAGGTAGAAGTGACAATTGAAATTTTGTTCTCCGCATAAATTCTTACTTCAAAAAATTGTAAACAACCGCATTAACCCTTTGGGTTCTAAGTGTTACTTTTGGGGCATACAAGAAGACAATATATTAGTACATATTGTTTAATAAATAAGATATCTAAGTCTAGCCTAGAATCACTCTTTCCAATAAATACTACTCGGACTGTAAAGGAAATTGAGAGGTAACATGTTCATTTAACGAATAAATGCCACTCTGTACAGTACTTTTCTTATACTCGCCCTAGTATAAGATTTAAAAGCAATGTAAACGTCGGTTAGGTAATAGAAGAACTAGATACCCCCAGTGTAGAAATAAAGAGGGTCTTAGCTTTCCTAGGAGCTTCGAATTGAGGTTTCTCAAAGATGAGATACGTACATTCAGACGACCTAAATCATGAAGACTATTAAATATTAACGACGTCGCCTTCCATTACAGCTCGGAGCCTTAAAGCACCGCACAGTCGACACATCCCAACTCACTCCGCAAACGACACAACGCGTGAAACATTTGGATCTTTTCATTTTTAATTGTATTTAAATATTTTATGGAAAAAATGTATACGTTTTTATCAAATTGAAATTCAAACGGGTTAAAATTATTTTTTATTTGACGTAAGAATTTCTGCATAAAAGAGAGAACTGTCAAGTTCACTTCTACTTTATTTAATATACTTTGCATAGTTGTATACAAATATAGATAACAAAACACCCCGAGTTAAGTGTCCGCTTAACAATATTAATGAAACAGCGGAGCTACTTTATGAATTCATATATTTTTAGAAATGAGTTTACATATTCATGCTTACATCTAAGTTAAGGACTGCAAGTCCTGGTACACTAAAAAATTAAAGGGCCAAATTGCCCTGGAAATAAAAGACAAGAGATTGGAGTTTCACAACTTTAATAGGTTAAGAGTTTAACAAAGACTTAAAGAAGACAACTAATTAGGTTAGTAGTCCACACGAAACTGCCACTAAATTCTGCGCTGCTCCCTTTTATAACGTTTCGCGCTGCTGTCTTCATGCGAATTAATATCGTTCGATCGATATTTGAGTAAAAAAATATACTTATTGCTACACTGAAATGTGTGCTCTTTATTGATATTCTTAAGACTGCCTTGTTTACATAAATCTTAGTGCTATTTATAGTATTGAGATGCGTCGGTCGTTATCTGTGTAATAGTAGATAGCTATTATTATTATTGTTTGTTTTAGTAATAGTGCATTTCTATTGTTATAATGTTTGTCCGTTGCAGTTCGTGGTAAATCATGTCTAGACAAATTCTGTTGTTTTGGTGTTGTGTTAAAGGGTAAAGTGCTGTTTATCGGCATTTTGTTTGTAAACAATATTATGCATATATGTATGTATGCAGTGTATGTATGTATGTGATGTATAAATTTAGATACTTACATATGCATCTTTGTACTAACGTCGCTAACTTGCGCCGGCTTAGAATCCCGCTTCCCACGGTTAGCATGCACCGATGTCATGTGCAGGTATTTCATATTTTGCTGACGCTATGTCTGGCTAGGTTCCTATTGCATAAACCCACAGGTAAATACGGTGGGAAGCGACTGGCCTTGAGTTAGGGTGTTAGGTTGTACATAGCTAACTGCAATTATGCTGACATGGCGGCACGTGTATTGGTATAGCGTGGGAATGCAACATGTCAATGTAGTGTTATCTTATGGCTATTGTTACTTATGAGAGGAACAAAGACTGTGTTTCCTTCGCCCTTTTAATTTCAACAGCAACAGCAACGTGCTAAATAGTCCGTCAAACTTCTTCTGCTCTTCATGAATTTCGTTCTTAGTTGGCATCTTAATTCAAATAATTTTAATTTATTTAAATTGTTACTTCTTCTCCAAAAGAACCGTTGGACTCACAGCCGCTGGAATGCGAGCAGTCTTCGCTGTCTCGTCTTCTAACTTGTGTGTGAAGTAGGAAAAAAACAATCAAACAAGTGACTGATTCTAATCATAGTTCTCAGTCTGTTGGTCTTTGGGAGTTTGATTGCTTTTTTATTACTTCTATCAATTTTTGCATGATTAACATTAATTTACGTTATAATTGTTTGGATGTGTTTAATATATTCAGGACATGCAGCTTTTCTAATTTTCCGCTTTTTATTTTTAGGTGTTCCTCCTTAGCAAGTTCACCCATCTGACTCTGTCTTCTTAACAGACTTTCCATTTAAATTTTTTTTTATGATTGCTTGTTAGTTTTTTTTTTTAAGTATTTTTTTTTTAAATACACTTCTCGCTGTTTTAGCCACGAGAACGCTTGAATTTTCTACCAACAGATCTGTTCTTTTATTTATAAATGAGGACAGTCTTTGCTACTCCGGCTCACATAAATAGGTTTAGGTAGCTTGAGCTCTTTTCTTAGGATCGATTGAACAAATGTACTGAAGATTTTAGTTACCCCCCACCAGAGGTAAGGAACTAATAATCATACAGATCTATTTCCATTGGTTGGTGCTCTTGCCTGGGTGCAGTTTGGTTGTATCGCAGCTGCACGTTAGGTCCCTACCTTTGTGGTTCCTCGTATCTTCTGCTGGGCGAAGCATTGGTAAGTCCGTGGTTGTGTTGCGGAATGTCGAACTGTAAGTTCACGTTGTCGTGATGTACTCGTGTAGTACTTGCGATAACGTAAGCGGTTTCTAAGTCCTCTGGACTGTGTCTATTCTTTCATCACTGAGGGATTCCCTGAGCTGTCCACCTCAACTTTAGTAAGTGCAAGGTTAAGCGATTTACTAACTTCGCTATCAAACTCCACCAACGTCCTTTTAGTTTCACTATGCTGGGAATAGCAGGACCTTTCTGGAGCTTTAAGTTCCTAGTCGACATGCCACAGAATCCATTTAACAATTTATTAATATTAACTTATTTGTTTGCAAAACGCTTAATTTTCTTCCTATGTGTTTTTCTCACATTCTGACAGTTATGCCTACCCCAACATAAAAAGAAGCAAAAGTTAAAGAAGGCGAACGAGTTTAAACGCTATTATTAGAACACTAAAAACTTTCATTTATTATAGGGTTTCTTTTATCGCGTTCAGGCAGATCAACCGGCTCTTTCATGCCGAGAAGTCTTGACAGATCGCCCGAAAGTCCTCTGACAAAGATGTCCAGTGCTTTGCCACGGTATGTGCGTGTGAGGAAATGCATACATTCTTCGCTGATTTCCATACAGGATATCTTGTTCAAGATTAGTAAGAGGTGTGAATATACTTCGCTGTAAAATTCTTGAACTTTGTTCCTGCCTTGGATCAATCAGGTTAGCTGGTACTCGAGGGTGCTGAATTCCCCCTTGTCCGCGTAATGCATTGCAAGGCATCTTGAGATCGCCTTCCAATTCAGCGGAGTATTGTAAGATTCCAGTGCCGCGGCAGCACTGCCTACAATTTTATTTCGAATTACACTGAGAATGCCAAAGTATTTCGCCGACCCTACACACGGCGCATAGATTCTTAGAATTCTCTCGACGCTCTTCTTCCAGCTGCTGAACACAGCTATATATATATATATTTTTTTTTTGTGATGTTTCGTGGAACTTTAACAATCCCTGGCGGGTCCCTATTGTGGCGAATCGCAGAGTTGTTTTTATATTATTTCTAAAGACGTATTTAAATTATGAGCTTTACAAGTTCTTCAATTAAATTTTATTTTATTTTTCAACGATATAAGATGTACATATAGTCGAGGTTTCTTGATGAGTTCTCACGATCGCCCTGCACCGGCAGTGGCAATGATTTGGCCTTGGTTAAAGGGGTCGAATTACCAGACATGTTGTCAGCAATTTAACGGTTGCGCGTGTAGCTATGGAGCTTATGGGAAAAGACGGGAATGCAGAAGCACTGCATTAGCGTGGGGAAAAGAGTTTTTGGCGATTTGAACGTGCGCTACGTTAACTTACATGTCTATTCTAAGGCCCTTATTATGAGCTGCATTCGATCTTCGATCTTTGTTGGTTATCGAACATCGAAAATCGAATTTCAAATTCATATTATGGCTAGCGCATCGCTGACGAAATTTTCGTTGTGTATCCATTTTTTCAACGAATAGCATTTTGCTTTCGACGCTGTATCGAATTCTTTTAAAATTACTAAAAATGTAAGTTTTTTGCATTTATCTTCTACTTTTTTGATTTACAGTACTAATTTTAATCTATTTGCATTAATTTGATGTAGGTCTAAGGTCGTCAGCACAAAACAACAGCTGGTTTCTCTAATGCACCAATCCGAGCTTAGCAAGAGCTGTTTATTCAAAATCCCAGGCTGCAAACAATTTATTATAAATCTGTTTAAAAGCTTTTTTATTATCAAACATTAAAAAACACGTTTGTAAATGTACACTTACGCAGTGGAATTCATCTCCAAAGGATTGGATGCATCTCTTAATCGCTTTCTGTTTCTTGCTAGTTCTAGTACGCTTTCTTCATCATCCGATGAATCTTCGAACCATAACTCTGTCGTAGTCATATTTTTCTTTTCTGTATCAATTTTGCTATATGTTTGATCGGTAATTTTTTTTGTTTGTTTAGATGATTTATTTTTTTAATCACAGCTGATAAAAGATGTACTACTGTGAACAGTTGAAACGATCTAAATTCACAATAGCGCAAGTATTTACCGAATGCAGCTCATAATACCAAATGAGAATTTTTTCGTTGAGCATTTTCGACCACCGTCGAAGATCGAATTAAACTCATAATAGGCACCTAAGTCTTACATAGCTAGCTCTAACATCGAGATCGAGAATTAATGACCTGACAGCCTCCTGGTTTGCATATTCTTGTAAAACTGAAGTATTTCCAGAATTTTTATATAGGCTTTTCTTAGTAACTGACGAGATCACATCACATTTGAATGTATGGATTCCTTTGTCGAATTAGGGGTAAAATTCAACAATACCTAACTCCTCTAATTGCCTCCTTATCCTGATATTTCGGGAGATATGGAGTTCGCAGGTGTACAAATACTTTGTACGCTGAATGAGGTAAAACAAAACGGGTTTAGGTATTTAAATTACTATTACAAATCTACTCTATGTCGCGTGTATTATCACCAGGATATTATCATCTTTTTGATTCAAAAATTTTGACATTGAATTCAGTGCAATGCACACAAGTGACTGATTTTATTGTTGATTTTAAAGCCAAAAGCATGCAAACGCCTTGCTCTAAGCAAAGCAGGGAGGTCTTGTTGCATATCAGAAAATATTTCTCTATGTTTGGAAAGTGGAAAAGTCGTCTTCCGAACACCCTTAAAAAGGTGTAAAACAAAATTATTTGAAGCATGCTTTAAATATTTAGAAACTTCAGATAATGGCAAGTATTGACTAGTTGCCAATCTTTGTCAATTTTCTTTTTACGAAAATTGGAATAAAACGAACCAGCAATCGTGGTTTATAAAATTTTTTTAATTAATTTTTATAATTCCGAATATCTAAAAATTTTATTTTATAAATGTGCCGATTTGGGGCGCAAATTCTTAACTCCTGTAATTAGCTCTTCATCCTGATATTTCGGAAGATAAAGAAGTTCGCAGAGTGCAAATACTTTGCACGGTAACTGCGGTAAAATACAAATATTAAGTATTTAAATTACCATTACAAATCTACGATAGATCGCGCATATTATATCACCTGTGTATCAGAAAAAATTTCTCTATATTTGGAGAGTTGAAAAGTCGTACCTAGACACTTATTTCTTGGTATCGAAATTATTTTACTGAAATAGAATATATTACCTTTTTTTTTTAATTATTATTTTTTTTTTTAATAATTATTTTATTTTTAAGAATAGTCGCAACACGACACACTTTGATAGTCTCCACGAAATTCAGATTTTGTTTAATTGCGATTTTCGAACGAAAGTCGCCTAGATAAAAATTGTTTACCCTTGTGTAAAGTATTGCCAGCTTGCAACTTCGCTGTGTTAATGTGTCACAAACTAGCTTTGTGAGACGTCTCTGAGCGATTTGTGTGAATACATGTTGGGTAAATATGTGAAAGTTTCGCTGTTCCTATTAATTGCAAAGTTGTCAGAAGTAAAAAATAATTATACTTTTATTTTATTTTATTGGGGTTTCTTGCCAATAAAGCTCTCTTTTAACGAAAAAGAAAGATTTTACGACAATCTTAAATTCAATATAGTGGTTCTAGGAGAAATCCATAACAAATCCATACATACGCGTTTAGCGACTTTAGCCCAAATTTTTAGTTTCAGGTCCACCATGTTGATAAAATGAAAATCCAAGCTGGAAATTTAAAAAAATATATTAAATTTGTATTTATAATTTACAATATTATGACGAATTTGCCGAAAAATTACGAATGATTGACGAAGAGGAATTTTTCGAATGGCCAGTGGCGAAAAAACCACACTGAGAAAAAAAAAAAAACCATATCGTGTTTGAACAAAATTTTGTTTGAAGAACTTGTTTATTAAAAACCATAAAAATGTTTAAAATAAATAATAACCTGTTCATAATAATCAAAATTAAAACTGTTTGAAACGACTATGATTTTTTTGATTTAAAGAGATGTTTGAACTATTTAAAATGAAAAGTTGTTGAATCAAACAAAATTTAATCGGAGATGAAGTGGTGAGGCAGAGAGACAAATTGAATTTCATTAATGGAAGAAAATATTCAATATTCTCGGCGCAAAAAATTACGACAAATTTTGAGATATTTCTGGTGCAAGTTAGAACATTAAACTAAGTTAATCAATAGCTGCTCGTCGTTGTGTCTCTACTCTATAGCTGATATGCAATTCACAACGAAGTGCCATCTTCAGTTTCACTATTCTAAAGACTCTTTCCAACTTATGGTATGATTATTTTGTCAGACGGGTCTTTTATATTTCAGATTAGTAGTCGTATTCGCTAATAGGTTCAAAATCAGGGGGGTTACTCTGTATCGCGATGCGAAAGCAAATGCTATTAGCAAGCTGTCAAATCACATACATTTTTTTTCAAATGCGAAAGAAATTTCTTTCGCATCGCAATACAGAGTAACCCCCCTGATCCTATCTCAATTTTCAAAAATTTCCTTCGACTTTGATTGTGGAAAAATTTAATTTTTAAAATCCAACAGTTAAAATATTAAACATTTTTGGAAAAAGGCAGCATTGTATATCTGCCAACCATTTCAATCAACCTCCAGTTTAATTCGAATGAAGAGCAAATTCACCACCTGCCTAACCTCACTTTCAATTCTGTCACGTATCACAATTGACAAAATTCTTTTTTATTTGACTGTATAAAAGCACATGCACATGCACATATATTACATTAAATTTTATTTGGAAATTGTGTACTTTCCTGAAATTTGTTTGATAGTTTACTTTTCCACTGCTCTTAAATTCGTGTGCTTTTACATTTTTTGACACATGGCTGGCCAGCACCTTAAAGGTGTATACAATGTTCAACAGCGATACCATATAATTTCAAGTGTTAGTTCGTATTGAACCTTACTTGAATTTAAATCTTTTTTCTTTCAAAATTTTATAAATGAAATAAAGTTAATTACAAAAATTATAATCGTGTTTTATTTATTTTCCTTTAATAAAATACCGATGCAACTATGGTCTTCTTTCTGGAACTCTTTGTGCTGGAACTTCTTATGTTGGAACTTCTTGATACACCTTTATGCAAACTTAATTATTACTCCACAATATTGTTTGAATACTACCAACTGAATACTGGATACTGAATTGAACTGAACTGAACTCAACTAAACTCAACTTACTGCTTAAGCCATCTTCAGTTGTATTTATAGCTTGTCGCGATTTTAATTGGAAATTAGAATCGATTAGAAATTTGACTCTTCTGATTTTATTATTTACAATTTGAAACTTTGGTTTGTGAGTGCGTTAATTTGCCACTCTATTAGAAATTTGAGTTGAGTGCGTTTGTTTACTCGCTACTCAGGTGTAATTTGAATTGAGTGCGTTTGTTTACTCGCTACTCAGTTTGTAATTAGAAGCATGTTTGTAATTGGAAACATTTTACAACTTCTGCTGTTGGGTGCGAATGTTTATCACCCAACCAACATTTTAAAGTTGGATCTATCAAAATTGCGGACTTATTGTAGTTGTTGTATTTAGAGTAGGTAGGTTTGCAGATGAATGTGTAACTATATGAGAAAATATTAAGTAATACCTCAAAGCGGTCTTAACTTAATTTTTAAACGTGGTTGCCGAAATGTGTGCTGGCTCCTTTTTTTGATACTTTGTTCCACCTCGTGGTTGTTTTTTGTGTTTTATGGTATCGGTAACGGACCTTGCTTCACTACCGTAGGGGTTTGAAGAACCTCTTCAGTGGCAACTTGAGGATCTTGAATATTTCCAATTTAAAATTTTTCCCACATTTCAAAAATAGTGTCAAATTCCTGTTGGGCTGCCGCTTGTATGGAAATAGACTTAAATATAACCTAAGCAGAAGTTTTTGCTATTTGATGGACGACTTTAAGTTGCCGAAGATATCTAAATTATACTGTAAAATTATCGTTGTTAATTTATCTAACGTTCGTACGTTTGTGTACGCATCCGCAGAAACGTTGGAGCGTGGGCACACCAATTGGGCGTATTCCACTTGGTGCGCCGCTGCAGTTTACTTACTGTAGGTGGTTTGATGGAAACCGCTAAAACTGGTTACTTTTAAAATAAGTGAACACCGAGATTACTTGTTTTAGCCAATAGGGCTTTATAACTTTATTAGTTCCACTTTTAGTGGATTAAACTTAACTTTTGCAAACTTGTGATGCGCGTCAATTTATGGTCGAGTATAGAATGCTCGTAAGATGGTGGCACTGCCTGTCGGCAGATGTTGGCTGCTGTCGATAAGACAGTGTCGATAATACAGTGGCTTAAGCCCCAGGCAGATGGAAGGGCACTGCCATCATTGCCATTGGTGACAATGTCACATTGCATTACAATACTTAGCAGTAAATTAGCTGCATCTATTGATTTATTTCCATCCAGTGTGGTTGTGTGTCAGCATGCTGTGGTTTGTCCAATGTGGAGTAGTCCGTGCCCAGACGCCAGTAGAGTCCTAGCAGTCTGCTACTTATGAAATATAGCAGTCTGCCCCTGTTGCTAGGGCCATAAAATCGAATGCATATAATTGTATTTAGATTAAATAAATAATTAAACTAACAGGGGCTGATGTTAGATTAAGTTTACAGGGGCTTGGTGTCCTTTGGGAAACAACTTTAAAATTCGTAAATAAATGCCCCAATTTGTTTATCAAGTCCTCACCTCATCATGCTGTCATTAATGGACAGACGAGTTACCAGAAATACGTGTTACAATTCCCAGTACTTGTACTTCATTCTACCTAAAAATAAACATTTAAGCACTTACTATTGCATGTAAATTACTAATCTTGCGAAATATGATCAATTATAAAATTTTGCAAAATTGCCGCGAAATTCGATGAGCTGTTTGTTTATCAAAAGTCCTCACCTCATCATGCCACCTTTAGTGGAGAGACGAGTCACCAGAAATACGTGTTTCAATTCCCAGTACTTGTATTTGATAGGCTGAGAGTAAGAAGTGAACATATTTTTCATGTAAGCAAAAAAGTGTACATACAAAAAAAAAAAATTTAGTAAAAGGTGGACATATTGTTTTTCGTATTAAAACGGAACAAATATATGTTTTACAGCAAGATATTTCCACCTTTTAATGGAAAAAACGATGTTTCCACCTTTTACTGAATTTTTTTCTTTGTACACTTTTTTAATCGCATGAAAAATATGTTCACTTTTTTCTCCCAGCCTTTCATTTCATTTTACTTAAAAAGAAATATTTAAGCACTTACTATTCCATGTAAATTACTAATCTTGCAAAATATGATAAATTATAAAATTTTGCAAAATTACCGCGAAATTCGATCAGCTGTTGCGATATGTCACAACGAAATGTTTAATATAAGTAACAGGGTCCGGCACTCGAAGTGTAACCAATTAAAAAGGTCATAAATTCAATTCAGAGTACAAAATGTGTTAAAATAATACAAAATTCAGAATCAATTTACTTTTGCTCGATTTGACCATCTATGACTATGATCTTGAGACAGTCCGAAAACGAATCGCAAGCTGCCCGATGTGACTTGCAGGTATTTTGGCCCAATCGGGGACAACGGCTTTTTCAGCGCCTCTAGACTGGTGTATCTTTTAGTTTGTACCTTGCTCTCCAAAATGGCACAAAGAGAATTATCCATCGGATTCGCGTCTGGTGAATTCGAGAGCCATTGTGTGGCCGTTATGAAGTTCGGAATGTTGTTTTTCAGCCATTCTTGGTTCACTCAAGTTTTATGAGACGGTGCCGAGTCCTGTTGAAACGTCCATCTGCGGTTAAAGCGGCCCAAACCATTACCTGTGGCTGGTGCTGCCTCCTGGTGGCCAATCGATGACTCAAATTCTCGTATGAACGGTCGGTCAACTTTTTGCTGCTTCGGTGTGAGATCATGCGCCTTTTGGATCGTATACGGCTTGACCTTGAGATCATTTTTCAGTATGCGGCCGATGCTACGGTCAGATATTTTCAGTCCCTTCGCCATTTGCTGGCACTTCGTCGGGGATTTCGCTCAAGTCGCTTTTTCACTTTTTGAGAAATCGCACTTGACGTTGCAGTTTTTTGATGACCACCTCCATGACGTTTTGCGATGCTACCATTATCATTGTAACGAGCTATGGTGCGATAAACGAAAAATTTTTCCCCTTAAAGGTGTTTGAGTTCTCGAGCAACCGCTGGTTGTGATTTTCCAGCTAAATATAATGCAATCACAGCATCACGTTTGAAATCCATTACTGATTTCTCTTTTTCGCGTTCCTTCTCGACGAAATGCTTTCGTGCGCCTGTAAAGAATACTCTAAACTGTCATTTAGCTCACTCACAGACAGCTGATGCTCGCGCGAGTTATGTTTACCTCACCGGGGTAAACTGGGGCAGGAGGAAGTTAACGTATTTCCTTTGTTTTGCAACAATAATTTAAATAACAAGGCGAACACCGTTTTACATTAAAATATATTTTACTTTATTCAATTGTAAATGTTAAATCTTGACCTAGACACAACTGGGTCGACGGAGGTATTAGCGGCAACTGGCTTTACAATATCCAACTCCGTCTTTTCTAACCCATAATACATAGCTATGATCATACATACATAGCTATGCTCAAAAATACATGAATTATTTCCTTAGCCTAAAACATATATAACCTAACGTACATAAATGCATATACATATATGTATATGTATGTCTTCATCGTCCAGCCCTATTTGCTTACTCAGCATTCCTATGGATTTTGTAAGCTATAGCATTCAAGTATACCAGGCATACTTGAATGTTTATGTCGGTGTGTATGTATGTATACACAAATGAATTTATATGTGACAATCAGAAACCTACTTGGCTTTTGATGTCTGTAAACATATATGAATATATATGAAATTAAGCCAGACTACATTGTTGCTGGCAGCAATAGACTTATTGCAAGCCTAACTATTTATTTATACAAAATGTGGAATTCCGAGTATTATATTTCTTCTATTTTCCCAACAAGAGACCAAGACTCAAAATATACTTGGTGTCTTGTTAGGTTTCGTGGGTTGTGGGCCATTCCACATACCTCGCGTTAGTCGTACCTTCTAATAAAATTGGTTTCGAACCTTCGATCATCGATAAGGATACTTAACTAACATTGTATTTGTCAAGTGAGTCCTCTTGAATCGGGTGAATTGTTGGTCTAAAGTTTCAATGTCCCTGGTATCCGCGTAATCCTCTTCAATATTTTTTCAATCGGCATCTAGAATATTTTGGAAAACAAGTGCCTAACTTTACCCCTAATGTGCCTAAGAATGGCTTTGTATATTGGCTTACGTCGTACAAGCTGGTAGTCTTTAATTATTTGCTCTACACTTTGCATCCAGGTGGAATAGTGTTCCCGAGATCTATCAAATATCTGGAGCACCTTTACGCAGTCTGGCAATTTCGAGATTTCTTTCAATTCGTCCTCCGTTTGGCGGCTCGTGAGTGGTACCTCCACCGGTTGTGGGCAATAGAAATCTGCCACGGCCTTTGATTCTGCAAATTCATTTATGGTAGACACCCGCTTAAAAACGACGTTGAAATGTGCATTTTGACTGGGCCTCTGTTAACCGGGTTACGTTGTCTTATATAGTCCGGACCACTGTTAACCGGTTTTTTTAGACCAGGAGATTCGAATTACAATTATTCGCAATGAAATAAAAAGGATTTTGCCGGCGGGAGAAGAGCTAAAAATACGAGCCCAAACTATGTCAGTGACACGTTCCCTTCATCAGAATTGAACTGCAATTTACGTTGTAATAATGGTAGTAATGATGGGTTTTTATTTCCTATAAACGAACATTTCTTTAAAGGATTATACATTAAATACCTATCTACTCTCCTCCTTTTCGTTCCGGCGCTCGTCTCAATTGCAAAACAATTATTCTCAACATAGAGATCATAAGGGGCCGATTTGCTGTTCGATAAATAGTTCTATAACAGAGCTTTATTGTCATTAAAAAAAACGGTACTCGTAAGTCGATGTCCACATTTCTATTGACCCATTTGTTAAGAAAGTATGTCGGGATGAATGTCTACTTTTGTTGAATAAACCTCCGGTGTTGCAGTTGCTAATTTATCTCCTTTAAATTTAAAATGTAATAAGGAGAAGGACGGTAAACCTCTCAAGTCAAAGCGGATGTAGCGATGGTCGGAAAAGGAGTGCTCATCGTATACCATCCAATTTCTGACCATGCCTTCTGCGCTTCTCGAGCCAAGCGTAACTTCCAGAACCTCCCCTCTACTTTAAGTAACAAAAGTAGGCTCCTCGCTCCTATTGCATATAAAAGATATTCTGTTGTTGTATAAAATCAAAGAGTGACTCACCTCTTTTGTTTACATCGCTACAAACGGACCATGATGGTCATTTTCATAGTTTATAATGTCATCAGCCTTTGCATAAGATATTTTATTTGTACTTACAGCGTTTTCATCATGAGCTTCCATTGAATCATCAGGATCAGGATCGTTTTGTAAAATTTTCCCTTCTTCAGCCATTTTTACCTTTTTTGCTTCGTCTTCTTCGGTGTCAATCGAATCTTCTAGTTCATTCTGCACGATTTTTTCTGCTTCGGCCGCCATTTTAGCTTTGCGCGCGGCTTCCTCGCGTTTTTTCCTCCTCTTAATTTGTTTCGGAGTTTCACCTCCCAGATTGTTACTCATGTCGCTATATTATCCTTCTTCTGTGTTATTGATAAGTTTTTCAGGATTTTCAATCAAATTTAAAGTTTTTTGGTCAAAAGTTTTAGTTTTTATAAAGATATTAAATTTTACTTTTCAAGTGGTACTGCTCTCATTGAATGCCGTTAATCGAATGCCTATCCTGATTACGTTCTCTTATATAGTCCGGACCACTGTTAACCGGTTTTTTAAGACCAGGAGATTCGAATTACAATTATTCGCAATGAAATAAAAAGGATTTTGCCGGCGGGAGAAGAGCTAAAAATACGAGCCCAAACTATGTAGGTGCTACGTTCCCTTCATCAGAATTGAACTGCAATTTACGTTGTAATAATGGTAGTAATGGTGGGTTTTTATTTCCTATAAACGAACATTTCTTTAAAGGATTATACATTAAATATCTATCTACTCTCCTCCTTTTCGTTTCGGCGCTCGTCTCAATTGCAAATCAATTATTCTCAACATAGAGATCATAAGGGGCCGATTTGCTGTTCGATAAATAGTTCGATAACAGTCGACTTAAAAATGACATGAATGCACTATCAATATCTCATAACGTAATACAAACATAAAATCTCGCCAACACCAACTAAGTTCTTAAGCATAAGAAATATTCTGTTGAGGTTGGCGTTCCCACTGATCGGCTGCATTCCACAATCGATTTGTTGAGCGTGTACGCCCATATTGCTTGCTAAAACCACCTGACATGCGCTGGAGAACTTACCCACCATCCATTCATCGGGATGATGGTCGGAAAGGTACTTGTCCAGTTCCTCTCCGTACATTTGCCAATTGGCATTCTTAAGATTTCTGTACGGGGAGGAGATGGACGGTACACCTTTCAAGTCAAAGCGGATGTAGCGATGGTCGGAGAAGGAATGCTCATCCGAAACCATCCAATTTCTGGCCATGCCTTCTGCGCTTCTCGAGCAAAGCGTAACTTCCAGAACCTCCCCTCTACTTTTAGTAACAAAAGTAGGCTCCTCGCTCCTATTGCATATAAAAGATATTCTGTTGTAGTATAAACAGCCCGATTCTAAATATCCGCACGGATTTCTTTCCTTGCGGAAATTTTTGTTCGCCAGGAAAATTTCCGCCAATTCTCTTTCACTAGTGAACAGAAAAATTGGTGAAGAGGAATTTCGAATTTTCGAAATCAGCTGTGCTGCCATTTCACGATTGATTTTGGTACTACTTTTTGTTCAAAATATAAAAATTTGTGATAAAAAGTTGTTAAATTAGATAAATTAAGAATAAAAATGCATAGTATTGCCTTTCCAATGGTAGCATGTGTATAAACGAAAGATTCTGTAGCACTGGATTGTAACAGAAGTCTAAAACAAGAAGGTTGCGTGATGATACGAGGCCACTTTAGTTGCGGGATTATTGGAAGAGCTAACAAAACTCTTTTTAGTGAATTTTATTGATTCAATTGTTTTGCAGATGTATTTAAATTTTAAAACTAACGTATGCGGAATGAAATCCGAACTGGCACATTAAGTGGTATAAAAACTGGTATTTATTTAAAACCAATTCAAAACTTTATTTATATTGTAGGAACAACTTCTAATAATTATTACAAAAAGGATTCATATCCATAGCGATGTGCTTTCCTTATGTTCTGGGGTACTTTCCGCATTGCTTCTTGAATTCCCTTTGTATCCATTTTGGCTAGCTCTCTTTTGATTTTTATAATAAGGCAATCCACACTTTTTGGTTTGTAGCCCTGTCCATAAACATTTCTTTTTAAATTTGCCCAAAAAGTTTCAATGGGTCGTAGCTGAGGCACGTTTGGGGGGTTTTTGTCCTTGGGAACAAATTCAATTTTTAAATTATTTAAGGCAGACCGTGTTGCGTTGGCATAGTGAGATGATGCTAGGTCTGGCCAAAATACAACTTTATCACTTTTGTGATGTTTAGATATAAAATCTTTAAGTACAGGAAGGCATTTGTTAATATACATATCAGCATTTACGGCTAGACCTGCTTTTATAAAGACAGGTTCGCTTATGCCACGTTCACTAATCGCGAGCCACAGAAGAACTTTCTTCGGGAACTTAGTTCTGCAAAGAGTGGTGACTTTATCGGGTGGTTTGGTGTTCGGAAGCTTGAAATAATATTTTGGAGTCCATTCATTGCCTTCAACCGTGAAATAACTCTCATCGTCCATTATGCAAATGTAGGGTGAATTTACAGCAAACAAATCCTGGGTAAGAAGGCGTAGTCTATGTTTGATGAGAACTGACTGTTTTCCACTAACTTCTGGAACAGTTTTTTTTGCACATTTAATAACTCCCATATCTTTACAATATTTTTTAACAGTTTTTCCGTCCACATTATACTTCTTAGCTAATGCCCGATATGATTTTGCTGATCGATCCACAATTTCACTTTTCAATTTTGCTCGAACTTGGCTGCTTTGTAGAACACATTTTTTTCCAGATCCGCGCTTTCTTGTAAACGTTTTTCCACTCTCGAAAGACTTAATTGTTTGATAAATAAAAGTTTTTTTGAATCCGAGGTTAGAAAAGTGGCAAAATGTCTCATATTTCTTTGCGAGTGGTACACACAACAAGCCTAAAAACTGTTTGCGCTTTCACTAAAGAAGCCCATCTGAAACATGTGTTATAAATAAGATGGTGCCTTTTTCGATTCCACAATACATTCTACTGGTTGTCCGGCTGAATTTACCTTCTCCTCATTTTGCCAACATCATTTAAGGAAGACGCAGAGTTTTCCAGATGCTTTTGAATAAAGCTTATTAAAGTGTCTATTTGCCGATTATTTATACTTTTCGCCCTACAAATCCAAAAACAATACGATATTAATGTGTATTAGTCGTTTTTAATTATTAAAAGTTAAATTTTCTTACATTTCGTTCAGCGTTCACTGTAAATTGGCTGGTGAAATATCTCCCGAAAAACTGTTGTGTATTCTCCCCTTTCTTTTCATTTATGATACCTACTTTACTCGCCAAACCGCTTTCCGCTTTTTCGAACATCGTTTAGAATAGGCGAAGAGCGAGAAGCGAACAAATACGTGCGGATTTTATGTTCAGAATAAGGGAATAGGGAGAAGCGAAAAAATACGTGCGGATTTTTCGTTTAGAATTGGGCTGAAAATCAAAGAGTGACTCACCTCTTTTGTTTACATCGCTGCTACCCAACGCTAGGTTATGTGCCCTTTGCGCCATATACGTTGAGGTCAATGTACATACCTTTCCATTGACTTCTATTTGAATGGATGAATGGATTGGGTATGAAATAAAGCATGTGTATTAGGTTTTAACAGGATACAAATTACTAATCACCGTCTTTATTGTATTAAATAAAACCAAATACCTTCAATGCTTGTTATAAGTTTATTCAAGAAACCGTTTGATTTAGAATATCAATTTATTAATTAGCGATAGGAATAACTTTGTGAAGTGTTTAACCTTTTATAAACGGATTGCTGCCACGTGTTTACTTTGGAAACTTACTTTTTCTACGTGGGTACGGTACACGAACAGTAAATTAAAAGTACCGTTAACAGTATAAAAGAGAAATATGCATGCACGTGCTCTCTTAATTGAGTACTCTTCATAATAAGGACCACAGAAATCTACTCTTAAGTTGCACGCTGTTATACATTAAAAGAGAAAAAAAATGCCAATGGAAACATATTTTTTCCACAAACTATACATGTACCAAACGTGGAGCTGCCAGCGATGCAGTCACACATATGTGACCAGCATACGACAACTAATACAACTCCATCGCTTGTGCCGCTCATGTACTTTTAGGCAGCGTGAGAAACTCAACGTAATTAGAAATACTTTGACACAGCGGAATGTTTGGAAGTCGGCGTGTGTCTTTGCTATTGTTGGCGACTTGCTCTGATATACTACACCTCGTACATATATTTTCAGTTCCTTCGCCATTTGCCTGGCACTTCGTCGGGGATTTCGCTCAAGTCGCTTTTTCACTTTTTGAGAAATCGCACTTGACGTTGCAGTTTTTTGATGACCACCTCCATGACGTTTTGCGATGCTACCATTATCATTGTAACGAAAACTTTATTCACTTAAAGGTGTTTGAGTTCTCGAGCAACCGCTGGTTGTGATTTTCCAGCTAAATATAATGCAATCACAGCATCACGTTTGAAATGCATTACTGATTTCTCTTTTTCGCGTTCCTTCTCGACGAAATGCTTTCGTGCGCCTGTAAAGAATACTCTAAACTGTCATTTAGCTAACCTAAATTAATTGTGTCGCTTCGCGCTGACACCGCACTCTGTATTTTGCGTGTTGACTTTGCAAATTGTACTTGTTGTCCTTTATTTACGGCGATCAATATATTTACTTACTCGGAGCTGCTTTTCAGTTGCGCGGTCAATAACAAAATGACCGAGTTTCCAGTCGTCGTTTTGATTCGTCTTTTTTTCCTTCTTTACTGATTTATTTGTCAACATGTAACTGAGCATTTCAGGTTTAGCCAAGACTTAGCAAAAAAGCTTAGAGGGCAAACAAACTCAAAAAATGTGTGGCCTTCGTCGGTATATGATTTAGAGTAGCACGAACGAATGATGACCGCGTTATGAGC
Organism: Sphenella marginata; assembly: GCA_951509765.1. Lineage (NCBI taxonomy): Eukaryota > Metazoa > Arthropoda > Insecta > Diptera > Tephritidae > Sphenella > Sphenella marginata. The sequence goes on from OX608079.1 coordinate 22,915,111, forward strand.
AGGTTGTCAGTATTTTTTTGAAATGTGTCGCCAGATTCTCCCAAAAAAATCACCAAAATCGCCAAATTTTACTACCATGTCGCCACGAAATTCCCGCAACAAATTTTCCCCCGTAAAAAGTGAAAAGAAATTAACGACTTACCAGTTGCCCAATATTCTTGCTCCCAGTTTTTATTATATTGACGCATGGTTGTCTCACGTTTTCCTACATTAGTATTCAAAGTACAAATATCACAATGAAACTAATTCCGAATTGGCGCCAATACCCAGCCTCAGTATGTATGAATACTTACGAACGTATTACTTTAACATATGATACGAGTCATTAACCTGCGTATTGATCTGCTTCAAATTCTCGTTTGCTTTCTACATCTCGTAAGCTATATTGGCAAGGTGTAGATAAAGGATGAAAAATAGTTAAAATTTATTCAACTTTCATGTTTTGGTAGTCGCCATCGCCAATTTTCATAATTTGGTCGCCAAAGTTTGTAAAAAGTCGCCAATGTGGCAAGTTTGGTTATGAGTGGTGCCGGCTTGTCATAAATGTCAACCAAAGGGTAATGCCAAAGTGGTGGTACTGCCAGTTGTTTACTTCTCTGTTGATAACAGTGGAGTTCCCACCTTGGTCCAATAGCAACGGGCCAATGTACATGTCTTTAAAATGTGCTCGGATTTTTTTTTATAACTTAGGCTTTTGTTTATTTTAATTTATGCTTTTCACTTGTGTCTTGTTAAACCTATCGTGATTTATGTATCGAACTTGTCAGCACACCTTAAAACACTGTGCGCCATACAAATAATTGTGATATAGAGGGCGCTAAAGTCATTAAATATTTACAATTCCATTTCTTTGCACTATCTAAGAAAAAAGGTTAAAAGTTGTTATGTACATGCATATGTATGTAAATTTAAGCGTGAAATTATGCCATAGTTGGGCACAATGTGGTAAATTTTTCGTGCTAACCGAGGAAGAGATTTTAAACTTGAATTTAAATATTAAAATTAGACAACAGCTACAAGGTGGACAAAGTTAGTAATTTTGTTCAAATTTGGTAGCACTGAAAAATGTAGTGCACAGTGTCAAACTATGTAAAACAAGCTCACTTTTTTTTTAAATTAGCAAAGACGCGCTTAAAAAAGTGGCTAAACATATATTTGTCACCAAAAAAACTTCTAAAATTTTCTATTAGATATGTAGCCAGTTATAAACGCAATTTCGCTTAAATATTTTAAAAAATGCGCTAAATTTGTATAAAAAAAGTTTTTTTGTTTAATGAAATTGGCAACAACAAAAATTTGTAGTTGAATCAAGTGTTGCATTGCTAAAGAAATGTATGTATAAAAAATTGGAAATGTGAACAAAACGCGCTATGAAAAGCTAAAACATAAAAATTATTGCCTATACAAATTTCAAGCCCAAACAAAATTTGTAATTATTAATACAAAATTTAAAAACAGCATATAAACATAAAAACATCTGTTTAAATAATAAGTAATATATGTAAACTAACTATTTCAATTCCAAAAATTATGCTAAATAATGCTCTTACAACCTAAATTAACCGCATAAAAACACTTTGTAGCTATAAAAAATATTAAAAAAAGAAACACAAACAAAGCATACAAAATGATTGTAAAGTTCGATGAGATTTATGCATTTCTGCTAAATTCTATAAATAATATATGTATAAATTATATTTAATATGTATGTAATATATACATATGTACTATATCTTTAAATAGCAAATAAAAATTAACGCAAAGATATGCAAAAAAATTAAAAAACAAAAAAAAAAAAACTGTTTCATCTTTTCTTTCATTAGCGATTTTCCTTGAATAGCCCTTTATGTTACCTTCATTTTGTTCTGAGTTCTGTGAGCCTTCGAAAACGTTCAGTGGCTGCTTCAGGTATTCCCATCCCACAGTTGCTGTTTTTGTTATTGTAACTGCAGCAGCAGAAAGCGTGTTTGGTGGTGTAATGGATATGTGCAGAGCTTTTCCGAAGCAGTAGCGATACGCTGCATCAAAAGCACCTTCTGGTATTAACCCGACTGCTATGGCAACGATATGTTTGACCCCTCGAATCTTCGAATAAATTATCTTTAGATATGAAGGTCACAGACGACTTCTGCCACAGATCACAACTGCAATCGTTTCCACCCAATGTTATCCTCGGTAAGTTAGTGTCGGCTAAAAGATACAGCTTCGGTTAGGAACGCAGGTAATAAACATCTACCGAGCCACGGAGAGCTACTCCTCATTTTTCTGTGTGTTCCAATGATCCTCCGCCAAAAGCAAGAAATGGTAAGTGGACCCGATGTAACTTAAATATTTAGTAATTGTGAGTCCATACAACTGTTTCCAATCTGTTCCTAGTACGCACATGATTCGTTATTAACTAGGACAAAATTTACGAGACGAAAATAGCTAAGTCTGGGAAGTAGCTAACGCAGCCATTATTTTATATGATAGAAACCCCTGGCAGCTGACATCAACTGACGAAATGACACTGTTGTAAGTATTCGAGGGAAAGGTTCTTCGAAGGATTTATGAGACTTTACTCTAGCGACTGCGAGTAGCCAAGCAGATTTAATGACAAGATGTATGAGCATTACCCAGACATCGGCATAGTTGCGCATAACAGTTTAACGCCGATTGGGTAAGTATGTACCGTGAGAAAGATTGCTTACTAGGATTGATTGGAAAAAAATTATTTGCTAAGTGTTGTTCCTTTATAAAAGAGAAAATTATAATTTAATTTCAAATACTGATAACTTTAGGTGTCTTACATGAATTTTAATTATATTAATGATGGAATCAAAGGAAATTTAAATTTTTGGTCCAATTGAAATTTTTTTCAATTAGAATCACTTTTCTTTGGTCCAATTCGAAACATTTTCAAACCATTCTACGTAAATACATAAGTTTAGTTCGAAAACATGTTCACTAACGTCGGTTGAAGAAAATTATTTTAGCATAGAATTAATTTTGTAGATATTTTATATAAAAAAAAATTTTAGTTATGTTGATTTTGTATTTTATACAGGGACCCCGACTTCTATTCCTTTTAAAATAAAAGTCCAAAGAAGAACTTATTTCTGGACTTTTACTCTTATCCGGACAAAAGGAACTTTTATTATCTTTGTCCTTTCGAATAGCTACCGAACCGCTTACCCAAATTAAATAAATATGAAAAAGGATTGAAAGAGCTTTGATATTAGGACATTAAATCCAGCGTTGCCACCAAGTTTAAATTTTTTTTAATTGCTTTTCCAATAACCAACCAACCTCTTATTTACAACTTAATAAATTTGATATGGAATGACAGGGGATTGAAAACCCCTTTCACACAAAAGTATTCATGCCACCTATTTTTTGGTATTTTTATTTAGTTTTTGGCAGAAATTGATCGCACTTCGGTATTTGTTTAATTTAAAAGACAAATGCTAAAACGCGTCGATTTAGTGTTTATTTCAAGAGATATTTGCAACTAAAGTTAAAAAATTGCATGTGGTTGTTGTAATCACAGTACTAGGTTGTGTCGATAAGCGCAAAAGTGTGTTCTGTGCGGAAATAGTGGAGATCACGTAGCCGCTGTTGGACCGGCTGAAGGCCGCCTATTCAGAAAGGTATTCTGCACATAAATAACTTGGACCTTTGACCAAGGTAATTTTTTTGTTTTTTGCCAATATCTAACTTTTCACTGAAACAAAAAATCGGAATTTCGCTTTCGGATTATTTATACCGAGGTTAAAACGCGTCTTTGGTTACCTTTCCGGATAGTTTTGGGCGTGGTTTATCAGTTGTCTCCTAAAGACATAAACTTTAAACCGCTGGAACTTTTGATAGAGAGGCCCGTAGCATAGCCAAAGTTGGCACTTTTTAGTAGGCAATTAGGACCTATGGCCATTGGCATGGAATCACGCAAATTGCGTTTACTACTCATTAAACTCAGCTAATATGAGTATTGATTGAATAAACAAATTATTGCAGTTAGTGACTACCACTACAAAAGAATTTTCGTTTTAATGTAAATTTAATTTGAAATACATAGTATGTACATTCATATGTATTACTTTTAAGCATACAAAAATTAAATGATACAAATACAAAATATACATAGGTAAAAACTTACAAGATCGTTGCAAAAATTTTATATGAATGTTAGTTGAGATGAGTTATAAAATGTGTTTATTTGTTCTGATGACTTTGTTTGTTCAAATTTGTATTGAGCGATGTTATTCCGTTGGAAGATCATTCTTAATTGATTTTTCTTCTCTCTCTGAGTATTAATATGTGAGAGCATCTAGTATAAACTAATTATGTCATAGTTAGTATGCACATTCTTCACTTCTTAGTGAATTCGATTATATATGATATTAAATTGTTATATTATATTACTCGTAATATTTATAGATTTTTACTTTTTGTTCGAATTAATCATCTAGCACGGCTGAAGAGGCCATTTCGCTGACTCCACAAGTATTATCGCCACGATAAACGCGATAATAACCTTGTTCACCCCATTTAGGTCCCCACGAATTTTTCACAATCCAATAGGGTAAAGTCTTCTTAAACATGGGATAATCAGAGACACCATATCCCACAATTAGTACACCATGATCTAAATTCTTTTTGGAACAGAGTGCTTTCCATGGGTGCGATACACCGCCTCGATAGAATTGCATAGCGTTGGCGTTGATACCTGAAATACAAAAAATATTTTGAAAATTGTTTTATAGTCCAAGAAATGTATTCAGATGCCGACCCGGCCCGACTCGACTTTGCCTGAATAGCACTGACCAATCTACCCATACTCTCCATGTTTTATAGCTAAATATGAAAACGAATAAAGATAACGAAGCCAGTAAGTGTGGGACCGAAGGATAAAAAAAAAGTAATTGAAGTACAAAATTTAATACGGATAAAAAACATTTGATGACGAGCTTGAAGCTACTAGCTGATATGAGGGAGTTTTGAGCTGGCACATGCATGGTACTATGGAAAGATTTTTGGAATGCTTTAGATAGGGTAGGCATTTGGAAGAAATGCGATACTAGTCCAACGGCCACCTGAGCTATTTGTTTGGTCACTTAAGCTTTCGAATCTTGGATTTTAGTCGCGTTTTTTCAAACAGTAAAATATAAAGGTTCGAAAGTGGGGTTGGGGGGATCTTACTCCTTGAATAATACACTACGTGTATGACATGGTTAGACACCAATGCCATTACATTTGGAATTCGTCTCACTGCTTGACATAGGTTGACCCTGCCTATCCAATGCAGCAGTTTTCGAACTCACATAACAATAATCGTACGTATGCCTGCTCTCTCGATTGCCTTGGTACAGAAGTTTACCAAGCACATTGTGACCAAAAGTGTGATAACCAGCCACGAGTATTTGTACCTTATCTGTGGAGCTATTTCGGACTCCCACTTCGTACTTTGCTGCGTCGTCTTGGATATGTGTTCTTCAGTTCATGCGGAACGGATCAATATTACAAACTCTCTAATAAAGTAATATACCGTACTTTTTCGGCAAACTTACCAATCGAAATAGGACCATTCGTAATAAGCCACTGAGCAATTGCTGTTTCGTTTTTGGGCAAATCAACGCCACCCTTAACTTTGACATGCACTTTTGAGTTGGCGAAGTGGCATTGATCCTTGTGTCCCTCATATGGATATTCCGATTCCAATTCCAAACCACCAATATTTTGTATTGCTCTACGATGCAAAGAAGAAAGTTAACGCATTTACATATGAATAAGCTTAAATGCCCTAAAACACTCACTCATAAGCCTGGTCCATCAAACCACCTTGACAAGCTGAATCAGTGGTATCACAATCAAGCAATTCTTGCTCGGAGTATTCCTCCAGTTTACCGGTCTTCACAGCATGCAGCCCCTCTACATTGCCTGTTACACTAAAAGCCCAACACGAACCACAACTTCCTTGATTTTTCACTTTCGAAATGACACCCTTCTCACGCCAATCAAACTCCTTTGGTAGCTCCACATCGGGAATCACAGCTGGTGCATTTTTACTTGGTTGATTTTGTGAACGTTGCAACAGGCCAGTGCGTTGTTTGTATTCGGTGGTAGTGAGGTCAGCAAACTCTGTTATGCCATATTTAGCGCTGCCTGTGGAAGATCGAAGCAAACGGCAGAGCACGTTAATAAGTTATGAAAATAGAAAGAGGAAGAAAATGTTCACCTACCCATCTCATTGCGATTCAAATCTTTTATGGTATGCAAATTTTGTTTGAAAATTCTCAAACGCATTTGACGTTCCATTACAGTGGGATAGCGACGATTGTATTTAATTTCGAACTTATTGAATAAATGTTCGCTTTTGTCCAAGCTATAATGATTGCGTTTCTTGTGTGTCTTCTTTTCCAAATGTTCTACCGAACGACTATGACGACGTTTCAACAAGTCCTTACTGGGACACTTGAAGGTGACCTCAATGCCATTGGGCAACCATGGTTGTGACCAAATCTTGATATTACAACGATCGGTGGCATCATTCTCATCAATGAGCTCAGCATCAATTTTGGTCAAACTACCCGAAACGACTTGTGTGGTGGCTGAATAAATTTTCGAAATTCTGAAATTTCACAAACCAGATATTTTGGTTAAGAAGTATTTTTTATTTTAGTCTTCGTCAATAGTCTCACCTGTAATTGGGACCATCGCCAGCAGCCAATTTATCGAGTGAAGCTTGTAGACGTTCTTTGGCTTCTTCATCTTCCAGCTCGCTGACACCACCAGCTAGATTATAACTCCGCTTGGAACGTGTATGAGTCTGTAGGGACGGAAAAAATTTATTAAAAAAATCGAAAAGTAAAGGAAATTAAAAGTAGATTTAATAATATAGAAAGGTTCTAAGAACAAGTCTAAAGTAAGTGCATACGGGAACAATGTAATCGAGACTTAGTAGCAAGAGTACAGGAAATAAATTGTGGGAAAGAGCGTTTTCGAAACAAATTTTCAGATAGAGCTTTTAAAAAGACGCACGACGTCTTAAATAATGTGATCTTTCATGCAGCAACTTTTAGCTTACTATGAGCCCAGCACAAATCCACTATATTAATTCGATAATTTTCTGTATTTCCCATCTTAAGTAATTTTATTGAAATTTATTGTATTCATCAATCTATCCAAAGTGAATTCGTGCATTTTAAAATTTCCGAGAATTCGCGCTTTGTTTTGTTGTTTTAGTTCAAATGTGTGTGGTTGTTTGGCGAGCTGATGTTGTATTCATGGCGAATAATAATTAAATGCTGACTGGTGCTAATTCGTCACCAGCTATTTATGAATCGCTAAAGAGCTGTGCAAAAAGATTGTTCCGGCATTAATCTGTTTTGCAAAACCATCTATGTGACGGCAATTAAATTTTAAATGAAAAGTGATAAAATGTTTTATAAAGAATTTTCAATAAATATAAAAAAAAAAAAAAAACAAAAGACCTTGAATAGCTTCAGGGTTTTTCGACTTGCTTAGTATTTGTTGCTTTACCTTAAGAAAGTAATCTTATTAAGCGAAAATAATTTAATCTAGCAGATAACTAGAAAAGAGCTAGCCATACGAAAAAATGATGAAATGGAAATAAATTGTCGAAAACTAAAGTGCCGCAAGTACGTCGAAATTTCGAAGGTCACGTATTTAAAAAAAATTTCAGTGATGAGTAAAAAAAAAATTCGAAATTCCATAAACATATTTTCGAAATTCACAACTTTTCACAAATTTCGAAATTCTATAAACATATTTACGAAGTGCACAATGAAGTTCAAATTGAAATTCGAACTATTTTCTAAGCTCACTAGTTTTTCAGAATTTTCGAAAATCTTTCGAAGTTCACTAGTTCTACCTGATCTTCGAAACTCTTTAAACGAAATTTCGAAGTTGATTAGTTTTCCCCAATTTTCGAAATTCTATACATATTTTCGAAGTTCAATAGTTTTTCAGAATTTTTCGAAATTCGAATTATTCTCGAAGTTCACTAGTTCACCCCAATTTTAGAAATTTTTTAAACTTATTTTAGAAGCTCATTGGCTTTTCTCAATTTTCGAAATTCTATAAACTTATGTATTTATGAAGTTCAATAGTTTTTCCCAACTTTAGAAATTCTATAAACATAATTTCGAAGTTTTCTAGTTCTCGCCAAATCTCGAAATTCTACAAACATGTTTTCAAAGTTCATTAGTTCTCCTCAATTTTCGAAATTCTATGAACATACTTTCGAAATTCATTTGTTTTTCCCGATTTGTCTGATTTTTGAAATACTTGGAAAATATTTCGAAAAACTGGCCCAAACGTATTTTTATGTTGGTGTTGTGAACTATAGAAACAAGTTTTACAAAAAAAATGGAATTTCCAAAAAAATGTGGTTTTATCAACTTTTAGTCACTACTGTATCGAATAATTGTCTATTGGACGCCTCCAGCTTGTGAAAAACTTATTGACATACATAGGTACATAATAGTAAGTGTATGTATTCCTTTCATAAGGAAGAAGAGTACAACTAAAATTGAAGATGAAGCTTGCTCTAAAACATGTTAGATTTAAATTGAAGCCAAATTTTTATTTTTTTTATAAAAAACTCTTTAGCGATTTGGAGCCCTCAAATCATAAAACTAAAATACATAACAAGAATGTATGCCACCAGCTGAATTTATACAGCACAAATATACAAATAGAAAAATCCATTAAGATGAAAAGCTAGCGGAAATCAATGAAATAATCATTTCACATATCAAAGCTATTAACACCCTTCAACCACTCCATATTTACGTTGCCCACCAACTTTGTGAAGAAATAAATTATATTTTGCAAATTGAGATTGCGAAGTTAAACGATTTTGCCAACAATAGTCGCTGTATTCCTTTTGTAGTCTAGTAGCAAAAACCATACATTGCTCTAACCTTTATCAACAGAGCTCAACCACCTCGAATTATTTACCTACAGGGGTCATTTGGCGTTGAGCGAAAACAAGTTGAAGGAGTTGTTGCCATCACAATGTTTACAGTTATTAATTGATTCTTCTTGTTTTGTGGTTTGATATCAATAGAAGACAATCACAACACCAAAACCGGTCTCTAAGAAACATTCGACGCATGACGTGACATGAAATATACCTTCGTTCTATGTTTCCAATATGCACAGCACCGTACTAATTGACTTGGCAACTACATACATACGTCACAATTGACACTAGTATTTTGCTATCTAACACAAACAACAAATCATCAAGGAAGGTCAAGTCATACTGCAACTGCATTTTGAACTCAGTGAGGGGGGCCTGCTTTACCCCGCTGAGTGGAAGGCATTAGTGTTCATCACCTGACTATGGCAGGAGAGGAAGGTTTATGTCCCTACTGAGTTAGGAAAATGAGACTGAGGACCAATTGTAAAATCTACTTTGTGTTGTTATTATTGGAACAATAATTCTCCAAAGAATATTCAATAAAAAGAGGAGCCAAGTAAACGCAGCACATTCTATGAATTCGAAGGTAAGGAATTCACATGGCTGAATTCATAAGTTATATAAGATCAACTTTGCGGGTCGTTCGTTCCTCTTATTGAACGCTCTTTGCCTGGTTTTTTTCTGCTTAATCGATACGTCTATTCAGCATTATCATTTATTAACGCTTTGCCGCCCAGACGAGTCTGGTCATTGCGTATCAAATCACCCCAATCATCCCTTTTCATCGATAACTGATGCCAAGCAGAGAAACACCCCTAGAGTTCCCCATCTCAGTTGAGGCCACCCCTTCCTCTGCTGTCGAATTCGGGTGCCGATAGAAAAACCTTCTGTACTGAAGCTTCTTTATGCACTCACTTAACATGATCCAGCAAGCGAAGTCTTTGGCTAAAATTCGCTGCAGATCTGCATGAAGCTATATTATTATTGCACCCGAAGTGGTGGACCTAGTTTACATTGAAATGGATAGACATAAATCGGGTACGCGCCATTACAAGCACTTTACGGCACCAGCCGGCCTGCCATGGTAGCGACTTTATTGACCCTGTAATCAGGGGTTTTAGTCGCCTGTTTCTACCTCGTGAATATTTTAAACATAAAGCTCGGACAGATCATCGTTGAATTTCCTTCGGAGAGGAGCATAAATCTACCAGAGAACTTTTCTTTTGAATACTTCTAGGATCATTTCATCTTCTTTCCACAGTATCCATGATTTCTAGCCGTGTTCACATCCAGCAAAGGACTGCCACTTTTTACAGTACTCCCTAGTAGCACTTCTGAGTGCTGTGTTCTGACAGTTACGCCAACTTCCTTCAATGTCCGTCTGCAAAACTCGGCGACTCTGTTCCATTGCTAAGCTCAGTAGCGACTAGCTGCAACCGCTTGATACCTACGATGCAGCATTTATGCTTGGCTGATACACGTCTAATAGATTAGAGCGACTAGGCGGACCCCTTTACTGCAGTTGTTTCGGCCTAGAAAAAGCTTTAATAGCTCGACAGCTTAACACTAGTTAAATAATAAATAGAACTCCTCATTTGACACTAAGTTTGTAGCCCTTCATGAAGATGGATGTGTAGAGTAGGTCTATGGGCAGGATGGGCATTCTCAAATTCTTGCCTCTTAGGGAATTTGTTGTCGAGAGAAAAAGTAGGGGTGCTTCACTTTGTCGTAAATTTATATTCCAACGAACTCTGACAAAAATCTCATAAACATCCGGTTAACCCAACTACAGTCAAAGCAGAAAGATTTTAGAAAGGCTAATATTTTAGACATACATAGATTTAAGTAGACAAAGTGTAGATTATTAAAGAACACAAACAGACATAAAAACAGACACAAAATGGGGGACAAGTTACACTCAGTGACCGCTGCATGTGAATGGCCTGACAAGTACAATTTTAATTAATGCAATTTAAACGATGTTTCAGTGCTGTCACCCCCACTGTAAAGCCAACAACAAACTTGCCGCAGTGGAAAGGTGGTGCATTGATTGTATTGTGGGTGCGCAACAAAAATTTACCTGTTCTTGTGCCAAAGTGTCAGCAATTGCAATATCTCGCTCTCCCTCCTGTTCGTGCTCGTAGTGCTGTTCTTGTTGTACAAAATTATTCGCGGCACTCTCGCTAACGGCATCATCATTGCCAGCACCGTTGGCTACTAACTGCGCCGCTTTTTGTTTTTCACGTTGAGTGTCCTCAAAACTAAGCGCACCAACCGATAGAAAATCATCCAACCACTTCATTTCTTCTTGTGTGAGTACTGGCACGGGTGTGGTGGATTCTGCGTTATCTTCATCATCATCAACATTCACATCAACCATTGTCGTTATAGTTGGCGCTGATGTTGTCGCATAATCGGCATAGTCAGTCACTTCATCAGTACTTGATTGTTCTGGTGTAGGCGCCGCAGTAAAGGTGTTTGGTGTTGTCGTTAACACTGCCACTGTGGCCGTTGATGCAGTTGTGGTTGTTGTTGTTGCGGGTTTGGCGTTACTCACTTGTGTTTCGCGTCGCTTTAACGCATTCGTGCCGAATGGCATTGGTAGTATTTGTGATTCCAATTTGGCCATATCATCATCGGTCAACTCGTTGCGTGTGCCACCATTAAATATCGCATTCCTCGTGTATTTGTCGTTCAATGCTTTGCTGCGTGCTGCCGGATCGGTTAGATTATCCGCTTCGCTGGTACAATTGGAAGTGCGCAATTCACGCACTTTATCACCCCATTCGGTACGCAACCATGGCTTTTCAATTATCACTAAACGGCACACAATATCGCTCTCTTTGGCTTTGGTATCAATGGCGTTTAGCAATATTTCATAGCGTACGCCATCCACAATTTCTCGGAATGCATCGATGATGTTGACAAAGTTCATGGAAAGTGGCAGAAAGGTCATGGCGATATTTTGTACGCCAATCAAATTTGGTGATAGATATTCACGCTCACCGGGATTGAGTACATGTACGTATTTTATGGGTTCCTCGGAGACTGGTTGCGGTTGTCCCTATGCCGAGGAATCGAAGAGATTGTGAAAGCACACCAATTTGACATACATATGGAGATACATATAGGACAAGCAATGAGGTGGAATATTCAAGCATGATTTGTGTCGCAAAATTGCATTATTGAAAGCAACATGTGCCGGTGTATGGGTGTGCGTGTATGAGTGTGGAAATGGGTGTGTGCGTTTTGTTTTAAATTTCATTTATTCTATAAGCTTTTCATCATACAAACACCAACACCGTGTTAAATTTGTTCTAGTATCCGATAATATTAATTACAAATGATTTTTTGAGGTACTTATATTAAGATGATTTCATGAGACTATCCGATCTAAATTCCAAATTTCCCAGAAGTTTCGAAACAATGCCGAATACAATTCAGAAATGACGAAATAATCGCGGAAAAGTGCCGAAAATAAATTCGAAGGAGTCTCAAAATAGTTCTGAAGAAGTCAAGGAAACTATCCGAAATGATTCTGAAACAAATTCGAAAGAGTCCGAAAACAAATTCCAGAGTCTTAGAATAGGAAATGGTCCCAAAAACGAGTTCGAAAATATCCAAAAAAAATATTTTTTAAAAGTCAAGAAAACCATACGAAACGTTCTCAAAAACATCCCGAAAAAAAAATTTGAAAGAATTTCATAATGGTTCTGAAGAAGTCAAGAAAAACATCCGAAGTTTTCCCGAAAATTAATTCGAAAGAGCCCCAAAATAGTTCTGAAAAAATCAAGAAAATCGTCCGAAGTTATCCCGAAAACGAACTTGAAAGAGCCCCAAAATAGTTCTGAAAAAGTCAAGAAAATCATCCGAAATGTTCTTGAAAAATCCCGAAAACAAATTTGAAATAGTCTCAGAATAGTTCTGAAGAAGTGAAGAAAACAATCCGAAATGATCCCGAAAAACTTCGAAAAAAAAAAATCCGAAAGTGTCCCCAATTTGTCTGAAAAATTCCAAACTGGTAACAAAAAGTGTGAAATTATCATAAAAGGTTCGCAAGAACCCGACCTAATTCTGCAATTTACATATATTCTTAATTCTAGTAAAATGCTCTGCTACAACTTTTTACTTCCGTTACAACAATAAAATGTCGATCTATTCCAAAAAAAAAACTTATATTTCGAGCTCAATCAAAACTTTGCATAGCCGCCTTCAAAAAACCAAACCTCTTTTCTTTGTCCGTTGTCTTTCCATGAAACTATTTTTTTTCTTCACCTGTTGTTAAAAGTTATACAATTTTTGGGTAAATCTTCAAAATGGTCCAATTTCAAACTTTTGTGTTACAACGGCAACACTCGTCAGAAATTATTAATTGCTTAGAGAAAACTTTAAACTTTGCAATTAACAACGGTTGCATAATCTATCGCAATTGATTACATTATTTTGCATACATACAGTGGCGTGTGAAAAAATAGCATACTTATTGAAAGTCGCATTATTTGTTAATTATAATTATTTATGTACCTTTTTTTTAATAATTTTCTTTAAAATATAGCTCAATCGAAACCAAAGCAACAACAAAGCACACAAAAATTAATTAATATTTCAAATATTTTCGTCAAAGCTTCTAGCTTTTAATCCAGAACTTTCGAGTTCTTTTAGCATTCACCGAAATAAGTTTTTACATATTTTAAAACAATAGAAACTTTATAAATTTTGTTTAATTTTTGTGAGCAAATATAATTTAATAATATAAATTTTGTGTAATTTCGATGCTATTTTTTCAGCTGCCACTGTTTATCGTAAATATATTTGCGCATCTGTAATAGTCACTGAACAATTTCAGGAAACACTTTAATACAATATTTAATTAGGCACAATTAAAAAGAAGCAAACAACCAATAATTTTCTGGTAATTTTATGATTGCATGCAGAAACTCCCGCAACACCATCCAACCTCAACTTTTGTGGCTGAACAAAGAAAAGCTGAAGTTTGGCCGTTGTACAGATATGTACTATCTAACAATGCTTACTAGATCATAAACAACAACATAAGAAGATTTAATTGTCGGTACTCGTATTTCGTAATGGATCGAACATCTCAACTATATTGTGAATACGAGTCGAATTTCAAAGTGATATTTAATAGTCAGTTTATTACTTGACATAATAAATGCATCAAGTGAAACATTTCATATTTACTGTTACCTGAATTTATATAGAATCGTGTATAAAAAATAATTGAAATATTTTTTTCAGTTGAATTGCAGCTTTTAATGCTCTAAATTTCTTGGTTCTGTCATGAAAAATTAATCTTTAATTACTTTTTTAGTGAATCTGCAGAGATTTGAATATACATTCGTACATTCGACTGCACCAATTAAAAAATATAATTAAAAATAAAGAAAAAATTATATTTTTATTATTATTTAGATTAGCAAAATTAATAGATCTTAACATTAACTTCTAGTGGTCTATCGTTGCGAGTCTAATTCTAGTCTCTATTTTCATTTAAACTGCCAAACGTTTTGCAAGAGATTAAATTCCTTACAAAAGTTTCTGAACCAAAATTTTCATAAGCATCAAGTTAGCGAAGCGGATCGTTTGGGGAGCAGTGGTGGAATTCAGTAACATCGACAGCGAAATTCGCAACCGACATTTTGTCGTAACGATCACTATTACGATATTCAGGGCTGTCATGGAATCCAAGTCGGTTTTGCATTTTATCGGAATTGCAAATCAATATTGATTTCATTTGGTGTCATGAAACCGTGTCGCTTTTGTTATTTTCGAACGTAAACAAAACCGATGTTCGAATCAGCTGTTTTGTGTGGATCGCAAATTTTATTTTCGCTTTTTTGACAAAAATTTGTGAAATTCCATTGTTTTCTTCAATAAATCATAAAAATTGAATAGAAATAAAAGTATATGAGTAAGCTGAGCTGTAGCGTTCATGTTGATGGAAGAAGGAAGTTGCGGGAAGGTCAAAATGAAAATTTTGGGGGATTGCAGCAACCCGCTTGAGCTGCCGGACACAGCGTAGGTAGATTTATTGCAAGGTGCGCTTGTAAATACTTATATGATATTTGCAGGTTCATAGTGTGTTATAGGCTACATAAAAAAGCTTTCCAAAGGTACTTGACACTATTGGCGAACACTTGGCACGATCTCAATTTCCACCAATACTGCAGCTGGCAGCTAAGTTGCGATTTTTATATTTTCCCCAAGTACGAATAAAAATATGAGCCTCATTAATATTTATTTTTATTTAAAACCATCATTTACTAACATTTTTGTTAAATTTTCTATCTGAAATTGAAAAAAAAAACAAATCCAATAGCTGCTAGCTGCTTGGTTTATTTCCGACAGCAAAACCGATATTATCGGTTTCTGTGACACCTAAATCCGACATAATTCCGATTCGAACATGAAACCGATAGCATTGGATTTCATGACACCAAAGCAATTTTTCTGTCGGTTTTAAATCCAATTCCGACAACTATTGGATTCCATGACAGGGGTGATTATAACGATATTGGTATTCGATAACTTTTTTTAACGATATTCGTTTATTCGCGATCAGCTGTTTTGCAAAATAAACAACACATAATTTGAAGTTTTTATTAAATTAAAATTATGTATGTCCATATTATTATTATTAAAAATGTGGCATTTGGGTGCTTAGAGTATGTTTTATCGCAAGATAAGGAATCTTTTGCCCGCATCGGTATAGATAAGTTAGTGAATAGGATATTCGATAGTGCAAGCGACAGAATCGTTATATAAAACCTCGAAAAATCGCATCGTTATAAGCTAATATTTCAAACTTACACAACCATCGTACTAGCCACCACAAACCGATAACACTACGTGCCCTAATACTCCACTACAAAAGCAACACTGCATGATGCTCTTAAGACGAGTCTATAATTGCAGTTAAGACCAAATTTGGTAGTCATTGCATTGTTGCAATATGGCAGTAACTAATAAAAACAACAACATGAAGCACCACAGTACACACATATGAACATACATACAGCAGCGTTCATATTAAAAGCAGCGAGGAACTAGATTTGAAATAAACTGTCCTTATTTAAAATGCATATTCACAACTGAAAACGTTTGCATTGTTTGGTGATAACATCGGTAAAAATTATATTCACTTGCAGATAATAAAACAGTGAAAAATATTTCGACATATTAGTTTTACATATTTTTCCCCT
Source organism: Sphenella marginata (assembly GCA_951509765.1). Lineage (NCBI taxonomy): Eukaryota > Metazoa > Arthropoda > Insecta > Diptera > Tephritidae > Sphenella > Sphenella marginata. Next base: position 22,931,260 of record OX608079.1, read on the forward strand.
ACACCATAGTAAGAGTACAGCACTTTTCCAACTAAAAAGTACCACTGCAGGCTTCAAATTTTATGTTGTTTATCTCCTTACTTCCAACAAAAAAAAAAAAAAAAAATTAATTAATAAAAAAATTCAGCATAAACTTGCATTAGCGGATATTCGCACTGCTACTGACATGAACGCGACTGTATGTAGGTATTTACGTAACATAGGCCTAAATGCATGCCGGCTTGTTAGCATTGAAACTCAAGCAGTTCAAAGGCCGACAAACAAGCCAACAGCATAGAGATTTATTTAAAAAATTGATGATAATATTGGGCGTTTTTTATTCGCCACATCGGTGCTAGGTAAAATTCGTCACATAGATGCTAGAGAATATTTTTTTTTGCTTGCCTAAATAAATTTTTGAATTACAAATTAATATTAATTAATAGATTTGTAATATTTTTTTCACCATGTTGAAAAATAAAACAAAATATAACTGAAAAAAAAAATTTGTATTTGGTTCTTGTCTAGTATTTATTATTCTGCATCTAGCTAGCACCTTAGATAAAATCTGAATACTTAATTGGCTGGTTAATTTCGTGGTATTCTTTAACTGTCCCAACACTTACACTTTCAAGCTGATTTAAATAAATTTATTATTGCTCAACTTCGGCGGCCATCAAGACTCTGCTGAAAGATACCGGTCTTCATTTCAAATTTAATTAGCATAAAAAACATTTCGACAAAAGAAGCAACTAATTATAGCAATTAATAACATGCAAGAATAAATACAAGCCGGACGGGCCATATTTTAAGTAGCTAACTTCCCGCTGAGGTAAAGATTTCGAATTGAAAATATAGGTAGGCAATTAAGAACTAGACTCTCCATAAACAAAGCTAGGAGACTCGTCATCATAACGAAACCATTTCGTCCAGCGTCACACCGACTGGACCCAACTGAGACTACAAAAAATAGTGTAAATAAGGCGATCCAAGCTGTAGTCTGAAGAAATCCATCCCGTACTCTTTTGTGTTACTCTCTCGCCCTTACAAAATTCATGTAGTTATAATTTTTAAACAATTTTAGTCAGAGAATTACGGGGTTCATACGGATCTTAAGGCACCATGTCGGTGTCACGTCTTTTTTGCCCACTTTTAAATCATTCAAAACTTTTCTATTCCTTTTCCGAATTTTACTCAGCCTGCGAAAAAGCAAACTGACCTAGTTTGATCCATTTTGTTATGCTTACATATCCTAATCGCTTCACACTGAACAATTTAACGAACCGCGAAAAATGCTATAGCACCCTGTATAATAAAATTATGCAATAAGTAATCAAATAGGTAACAGAGAATTAAACAAAAAATAAAACTGAATGCTCTTCGTTGAAAAGATTTGAAAAGATAAATTTGCATTTAAAAGCCCTTTTGTGTTTTGCTAACACTACGACATTTTTATTTTATTTTGCCAATCATTACTGACTCAAGCACGCGTTCGTTCCGTATGGGAAATTGGAAGGTAAACTTATCGAACATTACTATGATCGAAACAAAAGATGTTTTTGCAGTGAGTGCTCAGCAAATTAAAGTCGTTCCGCAAATTCAGGTTGCTCTGCAGTGACATGTGGTGCTTGTGCCTGCATACCGGGCTCGTATATCATTAAAGATTCCGAGTTGGCTTCAAATTTGGTGTAGCCGTACAAAGTTTGTAGGAGGTCGAATTCATAGAACATAATGGACGCATCTCTTTTTCGTATTGTTAAAATCTGCCCTTATCATGGATCTTCTTCCGAATTTGGAGGAAGTCTGAGGCCGCACTGTTAAGCTACAAGCAAACACTGGTCTTATGTTGTTGTATGGGTAATAAGACAGCCTAATAAACATACATACATAACAAAAATATATTTTTAAGACTTTAACAATTTATGCTATTTAAATAATTTATTAAAAAAATAAAACAATAACAATATTCATTATAAAAACTATTATTAGGAGCCTTGAGCTCATTTATAGTCATGGGTACTTAAAAATGTACAGGCCGTAAAACCAATAAATTGTTGGTACAAAAAAAGCAATGTGTATACGATACTATGTATATTTAATGAAAATGAATGGAAATAGATAAAATCAAATAATAATTTAAAAAACAAAACAGATTTCTTCAAGCACTATCTAAAACAAAGTTAGGATGTCACGTCCACACTAAAAAGGTGTGAAGATACATAAATAAATAAAAAGTTAAAAAAAATTTAATTAAAATGAAACAAAACAAGTGAAGTTAAGCAGCTTTAGATTATCTATGGTATTTTATTCTTATTTTTTCCATATATATTTTTATTTATAATATACAACAACACAAACCGGTCTTGAGCTCGAAAAATGTTCAGATTTTGTAAACTTTTTTGGGTTGCTTACTCGTACAACATTTTTCTAAATATTAATGATCAAAGCAAAGAATAAACTTGAAGGTATTTAGCATTAGCGAGCTTCTGGTCTAATTACTGATAGTTCGCTAGATTGTCTGTTGGGTTGGCAGTCTATGTACATACATACATACATATGTGATTACTGAAGTGTGTGAGCCCAATCCGTTCAACTTTTTAACTCAAATCGCACGATTCAAATGGCATATATTACTTTAACTCATCATTTATTCAACTAAGCAATCGTGAGTTTTGAACATAATTAATGCGCGGTAGACCTAGATTGACAAAGCAATAAAATGAGAATAACATTTAAGGTACAAGAAAAGATCCTAACATCGAAGAAGTTTAATGGTGTTTAGGTATCCAACTTTCAGCTGGTTCCACACAAACAAACAAAGAAACCGATAGACTCAACCGACTTTTTCGTTGAGCCACCCACAAAACTTTAAACCCAATTAAGCGACTTGCATATTTTGCCACAAATGGATTTAGTTGGGTTACCTTAGTAAGTACATACATATGTATATACATACATATATAATTTTTATTGAACAATTTTCACGCCACTTCCTATGGTGTCAGGTCTGTCTAACTAATTAAATCACGAGTACATCGTATAAGTAAGCGGCATGAACAGAAGTAAAAATATGTAAGAAAGTATAATTATAATTAATTTAACAATCGTGTTGAAAAGTTGTTGGCTGATAACGGTTCCAGCACAAAATATTTATGTTTCTTTTTTTTTGCGGGCTTGTTTGATGTGTTAATCATTTTACGAAGATGTATTATAAAAGAAGACTGAAAAATATTATTTTGTTATGCGGTACTGAAATTCAAATGCATGCATTGACGTCCAAAGTCTTGTCATCCAACTGGAACACCTGAATAAAGTCGGTGGGTTTCGATAGGCATGCTTTCTTGGCCTATTTAAAATACTGAGTTAATTTCTGATGTTGCTCAACGGCATGTGATTATTCGGCCTTCGCAATAATCGCCAATGTAACAAAAACATCAACAAAACAAACAAAGAACTTTCCTGCCGATATTGTATTCCAATGGTCATCTTAGCTCATGTTGTTGTTTTTTTAACCACTAAAAGACTCCCCGAAGGTTTTAGGGAGTGAAGTCGAATTGACAGTCCTTGAATCCGGTACGCTGCAGTGCTCCCTTGCGATTGTTGTGGTAGCACTTTCGTGTGATCAATAGTTGCGTTCCAGTTTGCTGACCTGGGTCGGGTCACGGTCATAATTTAACAGGAACGATGCGGGTCAGCTGCATGAGAGTTGTTTGTGTAAATAAGTGTGTATACATATGCATGTTTGTGCTGCCAAGCAAATAAGGGTTGGCTGTCAAAAAATCTACTACAAAAAAATCTACTACTACGGGTCCGAAATTGACCCAGAAAAATATCAAGATCACAGCGTTGTTGTTGCATTTACATGTAAAATTTTATACAGGTCTGGGTTTGTGTTTAACTGGAACACGTCAAATGTCTCACAGAGGTAATTTGAAGTGCTGACCTAGCCTTTGGTGTTACTCGAATCGACATTAAAAAATTACATACTTTGAAACTGTTAGACGCTGATGATCACTGCCTTATGGTTTGAAGACCTTGATTTAATACTATCGAGTACTTTATAGTTATATTCCAACCTTTGCAGCCATGTTTTGTTGTTGTTGTATTAACCGTCGTCAGCTATTTTAACTAAAACTGTCATCAAAATCTTTTAACGGAAGTCCGAGAAATCTTGTGGCTTCAAAAGGGGTGGAACATAGAGCGATTGGTGTTAGAAGACTTAGCTCGGTTGAGCAGATAAATATATGGTTGGTAACATATGGGTAGACATACCACATACATGGGCAGACATTTGGCATGTCAGGGTTAAGTCTGGATAGGTACGAGTTTTGCAACCATCGTTGCGGTCCCTGTAAAGCAGAACCAAATAAAACAAGTTGCAAACGCAGATAACGTCCTCAATACGCTGATATATGTACTCGTATATTTTCCATTATTTTATTTTACAACAAAGGAAAATATAAACACCACGAATAAAAGTCGAGACGCAAATGGTTTAGGAATTGAAAATAAACAAATTGGGTCACTTAAATTTTTTTAAACAAAGTCTACTGCCACAAACCAAAGCACTTAAGTCTAAATATGTAAATTATAAAATAAATACTTTACAAGAAAACATTTTGGATTCCTTAATAAACACCTAGGGTAGATATTCATTAAAAGCCGCGTTGGGAAATGTAAATGGTCGTCAAATTTAAAATTTTACATAAGCCAAACTATCTATAAGTTTCAGCGTAGTTCGACTTAATCTCTTATTGCATTTGACCACAAAGTCATTTTACTCTTTGTCTTGCCGTCAGCTTGTTTTGTTTATATTCATTCTGTTAATGTGTCGGCTGATAACGAATAAAATTTAATTCGCAATTGTTTTCAATTGTTTGATTCCGCTTCTACGCATTATATTTTCTAACGGGTGGGTAGGAACTTGATGCGATTAAGATAGAATTTCGCACTAAGTAAATGAAGAGCATGTCGAGTTAGCGCGAGCCAGCTCAAAGACGTTTAACATTCATATCTGTTCCAGGACGATTACTCGGTAACGATTCTTCTGAATTCCACTTAGCAGATCAAAGTTCCATTTAATCGTAAGGCGCGCAATAAGGCTAGAACACCAACGAGACCGCGCTGCATCTCTTTAGTCTGACCAAGAGCTAGTTTGCATATCTAAACTAAGAATAAGTGACTCCTCAATAGCAATGAGAGGCATTAAACCCACCTCATTTGTTGGAAGAACGAATTAAATATAGATAGCAAACATTATAATGTACGCCTCTCATATCTGCAGTGACAAGAAGCCTTATTCGAATTAATAGTGAACAATCCTCCAAATCGAAACCATCAGGAGCAATATCATAATGTTGATTCTGCTACCACATATGCAATATTTTCCCCCTTCAAATAGCAGCCCAAAGCTTGCCATTCGTAGGGTGCAAAAAAGTGATTGATGTGATGATTAGTAATTTTAAAAACAAAATTGTATGCACTTCTCTCCTCAACTAGATAAGTAAGTAGTATAGTAATGAGTCATAGCTAAGCAGTTAGCCAACAAATCGCCGCTTAACAATTTCAATTTTATATTGTTGCATATTATTAGTTCATTCATAGCTTTTGTTAATTGCATTTATTTACAAAACTTGCATGGGATTTTAAGCATTCATTTTTTCAGTCACTGAATGACTATTGCGAATTATAACTAAAAAAGCGAAAGCGTAAATTATTTAACCACACAACTTACCTCTTCCAAAGCTCCGGACTCCTCTGCAGCTGCATGCACAGCCAGGAGCGACAGCGCAAAAATTGCTACCGCAGCATCTACTGCGAGTCGCATTTTTATTTTTGTTGGTAATGCGCAATTACAACAGCGCGAGCACAACTTTCGATTGAAGGTGATTTAATTTCACTTATTTCCTAACAATATTCACCTTTTTTTTTGGTGATCACAATTTAAATTTATAACTTCCCAATTTCTTTCTTAATTAACAGCAACGAATTGTACACCTCAATTCACAAAAACAAACCAAACGCCAAGAAATTTCTGAGAAGACTATCAAAACACAATCGGGTATGTTCAGTGAAATCAGTTTTGGTGGCAGGGTTGCAATGTAGCTCACGAAAGTATTTATCATTCCCTACCGGACAATTGTGCACCCTACCAGACAGCTATTTTATCAGACACAACTTAGCTAATATGCAGGTCTTAACTAGGTATTCATCAGAATTTAATAAAACTTCGGTTGGCGCATACGATATATAGATCTTACCCTACCGAATAAACCTGATTCGCACCAAAACATCCAGATAGTTTTTAGCAGCTGTAACTTACCCTACTCAGACCTGAGTCTCTGCTGAGTTGTTACTGATCAAACAGATGGATAATTTTATATAGAGATGGATGGATGGATGGATGGATTGAAGAAACTATGTTCTTGAGGCCCCCGTTAGCAGATATTCATGACAATATATTGTGTTAAGCACTTTCACGACCTACGATAATTCTTATTTCACCGTTCCGTGGAGCGCGGAGCGGAAAAGTATCGTATGCGAATACCTCCCTTATTGAGAAAGAAAAGTTTTGCCTTAAGCTAAAATAACCTTATCCCAGGTAAACTCTACCCGTTTGGATAGAGAACAAGAAGGAAACAGCCATTTCTAACTAAGTTCAGTTCAACAAGTTCTGGGGTTAAACCTTAGAGGTTCAACATCTCTCTTGCTGTTGTTTTTGTTGTTGTTGTGGCAACAAAAATCACTGCCCGAAGTTTTTGGGGAGTGTTGTCGAAATAACAGTCCTTGGCCGGATACGAATCCGGTACGCTCCGGTACTCCCTTGCGGTACTGCCCGACTGTCGTGGTAGAGATTTGGTATGACCAGTGCAACCTTTTAGGTCATGTCATCCCTCCTTCCGAAAGGAAAGAGTAGATGGGTAATGAGAGGCATCACATCCGTAGACCAACCATTGAGTTGCACATCATTACCTTTGTGCATATTAGTCGCCTCTTACGACCGGTATGCCTACCCCGGGCATATTCTAAGCCCCTACCCGCAGAGGTTCTTGCTTCTATGTCATGGTGACCTCAAAACCCCGCTGCGTATTCCCTAAGAAGCCTCCAATTGGCTTGGGTTAACAATCTAGCCAAGCCTACTGAAGAGCTTACTCCGAACCTAAGTAATTCAGCCAACTAAGTAGAAGAAGAGAAGCGTTGTGCCAATTGTGACCTCTTCGTACGTTGCCAACCAAGTATGGTAGCGTTGGTTACCAAAAAGCTTGCAAACAGGATATTTGGAACTATTGATAAATCAACTAAAAAGTAGAGTTTAGAAAAATGTATACCAACAAAGACAAATAAAATTGGTATTTGTTGGTAAACAAAAGTTAGTAAATACTCAAAGTATGACCACACAAACAAGTCGGTCCTTTTTACATTCTTGCCTGAAGGTACCCATTGATCCGTGCAACAATTGTCCAGCGCCAAGTTACAATCGACCAAAAATGTATTTGGGGCGATTAACAACAACACCGTTAGACATCACAACAAGGTCGCGGAAGACCACTGAGCTCGCGCATGTAGACACAAGACTGCTTAGTAATGATATACGATCTTTGGCTCAACTTTATGACAGCATTCCAGGTAAGTTAGCGTATTTGGGGTTACGGCAATTCAAAATTAAAAACTTCTCAAACTGTGCTAGATTATTGTGATATCAATCATTTGCCGAAGGAGGAATTCTATTCTACATTGGACACTCTACGATCAACTTGCTGTGAGTTGCGTGCGAAATCAGCACACACGTGCGTGGTTGAAATGGGAAGCACCACGTCGTCTAGTATTTCCTCACATAGTGTGAATGCAAAGTCGAGCAAATTAATAAAGACAAGACCATCCACAGCTGAAGGCAATGGGAAACAAAAAAAGAGTGGGAAGAGTAAAAGACATGAAGCTTGTGCGAAATCATTTTGGTGTTCATCAGCTCCAGCGGTGAAAGCACATAAAATTGACTTTAAAGTAAAAAATAGGAAACAGAGGTAAGTTTGAAATATTCGAGAATATTTTCTAGCCGACCAAGGAGGCTCAACCCGAAGCTTACCAAGACCACTTGTTACAAAATACTCACCTCTCCACATCTAGATCAATTTAAAGTCCTTAAGAAACAGTTTCCCTTAGCCTGAAAGTGGCCGGAGCTCCGAAAGTTACAGCAATTCGTCACTTAGTCGAATCGCTCTGTATGGGAGACCCCCGTCCCTTCCCAGTGAAAAAGAAGATCTACAGTTCACGTACCAAACTCTAGATTTCTTGAGACTCTTTCCATGCTAGAAGCACTGATATCTATAAATACGCTGATCGTGACCGTGACTAATAAATTTTTCTTTGTTATTTTTCAGCTACAACGAAGAATTCGATGAGGAAATCAAAGCGCTGCAAAAAGGTTTAAAAGATTTCGAAGAAGAGCTTAAACAACGTCACAAACCAAACAGTCCAGCTCCAACCAAGATGAGGCCACCATCGAAAAACGATGCGAATAAAAATGAAAATAACAATGTGGAAAAGCATGTAGATAAGTAATGTGACACAAAAAAGCTTAAAAAGCATATAGACCAACAGATTCTTTCTTTACAGGGCGCCTATGTTCAAATGTAGTACTTCAAATTTTCGTGAGCCTATGCACTTGAATGCTGATGCACTCCGTCCCTCTTCAAAAGCGAGTAATGCAAGCTTTCGAAAATTTTTGAAAAAATCGTTTTCTTTCAATGATATCAATAGTATAGGTGATTCCAAGGGTAGCGAAGAGGAGCGCGCTGAAATCAAGAGTCGTTTTGCAACGGAAACTCTTCTAAACCGACCACCACTTAAGTTCAGTAGCTATTTCACGAAGACAAATTTGTAATGAAAAACATTTAAAATTCAACAAATAAGTATGTGAATTATGATGAATATTTTCTTTTTAGCAATCCATCCAAAAATCATCCACCGAAAATTATTATCGAATCACCGAGTAGTGAAACGTTTTCAGCAAAATCCTCAAGTCGTTCAAGTGGGAAGAGAAAAAAAAGAAACAAGGATAAAAATCAAAGCGAAGATTTTAAAGCACCATTTTCAATATTCAATTTGGGTACGAAGGCGAAAATTGAAAAGGTAGCAATGCGAAGATATTAAGTTTGGGTAGACTGGTACGCTCAGATTTCCTAATACTTCCACTAAGGATGAAATTTTCCCAGTTACCAAATACTTTCTCTTCTTTGAACTTGAGCAGGAGCAAATTGCTGTCCCTCCCCTTTTTAGTATTACTTACCAATCTGTAAAGATTATATCCCAGATAATCTCTAGGTTCACATAAGGGGCGAGCTATTACATAGTTTGTTACAACGGTCTTGATGGCTATATGAATCAAAATTGCAGCTTGTTCTCGAAAACTGTGTTTCATAGCCCATATGACCAATGGTTGTCGTCTCGCCTTTTCTACAAAACGTAACCGTTAACTCTAACGCGAATCCTCCAGGTTTGTCACAGGACATCTTCTCTTACACTAAATGCAACACATCTTCCGCGGCCTGGCCCTGCTCCGTGTAGACACAAAACTTTAGCCTTAGCCATAGTACATCCCAAATGTTGGACTTTATTTAATAAGTCTTATATTCACAGCAAACACCATCTCCGGTACATCCGGTTGCACGTCCAAATCTAGCTGCTACCTTAAGAGCTGAGGTATCTAAACGTAAAGTCAAGGAGTTGCAAAACACTTGCACATATTATGACAGCACGCCACAATTTGATTGGGAAGTGCGAAAGACGCCTGCTTGGAAGTCTCTATCACTTAAGTAAGTACATTTTCCCTTATAAGCAGATTCGAGTAACTTAATAGCTTTTGTTTTCTCCCATAAAGTGAATCTCATAAAGAGATTTTGTCTATGCGCTTGGCGACCCGTAAAGCTGAACAAGAAATGCAACGACGGGAACATGAACTTAACATGGAATTAATGCGTCAACGTGTCAAATCGGCGCCACTTCTCTTGGAAGGTGCTACATTTTGGGGACCTCATATTGGTAAACTAACACACACATGCCAGCGTGAAAGTACTAGTCACTGTTGTCAATCCAATCAAAAGAAGGCACGTAGTAAAAGTGCCGACAGTCGGCGAAGATTTTGCAGTGGCGATGAAACGATTAGTGAATGTACTAGTCAGAGAAGTAATAAATTAAAACTGTTGCGTAAAATATATGGAAGTAGTGCGAAAATGCATACGCGCAGTGCATCACAAACGCCAACAACAAAGAAATCGCTTCGTCCACCCCCAGCAACACCTGGTGTGAAGCAACAACCGGAAGAGGCAGGCGAGCCGCACGTATTGAATGACAGCGCCGATGAGTTGTCTAGTTTGGATAGAGCATTTTTGTAAAAAGTGTATAGTTCGCTTAAACAGTTAGATTTAATACTTAATAAGAAATAAATTTAATTTTTTTTAAATATACATATACTGATTTTAAATTTTTTAGTAAAACAGCTTCCGACTTCTTATCTAACAGCAGAAAGGCCAAAGGGTTCGAAAATATCAACATAGCCTATGCACAGCAGAAGCTATATGCGTCACGATACTAACTACCTATTTATCCACCCTTACAGCAAAATAAGACATACGACTGTGTTGTATAATAGGGTTTACTTCCATGTATTGGCATAGGGTAAATCATACTTTGAGTTTAAACTAAATTAGTTTTACGATTTATGCAGCCTCAATAATTATTATTTTATTTTAAATTTAACTTAATACTATCAAAGTTATCCACAACCGTAAATGCGGTTTTATCGTCATCAGTTAAAGGCGCATTGCCAGGACGATTGAGTAACACAACCTGCATGCCAGCATCGCGTGCTGCTTCAGCCTCTGAAAGTAGAACGATTAATAACATATTACAACTTAAAATATTGAAATGCTAAATTACCTTTCACTACATCAGTTAGAAATAGTATATCATCACAAGTTAAATCTAAATCTCTCGCTATGTTAACATATGACTCTTTTTCTTGTTTATGCCCTACAGCGGTGTCAAAATGCGCACTAATATAACCCAGCAGATTTCCCACCTCTGTTTGCCCAAATAACAGCTTTTGTGCTTTTACGCTCCCACTAGAGTAGATGGCAATGCGTATGCCCGCATCGTGCCAACGCTTAAATGCTGGTGAAACATCGGCATAAATGCTAAAATAGATAAAATTCGTATAAGCTGTGCTTAATAAATTATTGGCTTGTTTACTTACTGGCCCTTTATAGTACCGTTGTTATAACCTTTAGCCCATACTAATCCTTGTAGTGATTTTAAGGGCCCTAATTTGAGATCTTTATCAATTAGGAAACTTACGAAATTGGCCATGCTTCCAGCGCTGGGTAGAGATGTCCCATCACCGCTACCAAAATATTCTTTGTATTGTGGCAAGTGGCGTAAATCCTGCACAATACTTTGTGTGTCTGCATTATTCCACGTTTCTTCTAAAAATGACTTGCAATGTATTTTGGCATATGGAAAAAGCACATCCTGCAATGAAGAGTTTCATCTTGTAAGAGGGCAAATATTTAAACGGGAATGCTGTTTTTTAACAAACCTTAACAAAACTAATTGAAGTCGTTGTGCCCTCAATATCGCTGAGTACCAATTTGATTCTAAATTCAGGCATTGCAGTTCTTTCAATTGTTGAGATTCTTTCCGCTCGCCATAAATAGAGGAATAATAATTGCGGCCAGCTGTATTTTATATTTCCAATGTAATCAATTTTGTGTTTGGAAGTGTTACTGATAACACCAATGTTGCCAGAGCAGGGTTTTTTTAGTGAATGAACGAAGTCCACTGCACGATAAAAGAAGCTGTTAAACAACGACAAAATAAATGGAAATAGGAAAAAGGGCAGTTTTCAACAACTTCAGCCAATGCTAATCCTGTAAAAATTCGAGAAAAAGTAGCTCCCGACTCCACCATAGCATGTGGACTATCATTTCTTCAATAAAACCTACTTTTGTAACACTAATCTCGTTTTTTCTTCCCATTTTGAAATTTCTTTTAATTTTTCGATTAAAGTCGCATAATCATTATTCTTTTAAATTCTATTACAATAATCTTTGCTTTTTACTTGCCACAATGATGGCAAAGATTTATACATTTCAATAAATTCACTCAGAAATTTTTTATTGTCCATTTTACTTTTCCGCGCACGTCTGTTCCGTTTAGAAATTACTACGATTATGAGCTATTTCGCCATACACATACGAACAGTTCAGGCAAATGTTCGCCAAAAATTAAAATATTTTGATTTTTGGCGAACATTTGCGCGAGCTGGCAAACACCACCATACATCATACATGAGAGAAAAGTGCGCACAAACATGACATAACGGGAATGTTCGCGGAAATGTTCGTGTAATGTATTTGCCGCTTAATTGGAATGCTGCGACGATTTGCTACTGGATTAAGTAAGAATTTTGTATATTTTTGCCGGTCGAATTTATTTGATTAGTTTTATTTACATATATTCCTGTTTTGTCAACTCAAAAGCTATTCGCAGATTGTGCAAAATGGTTGATGCTAAATTGGAGGCGGTGCCAAATGTAGACATTGAAGAGGGAATATTCAAATACGTGCTAATAAAAGTGTATGGGCAGGATGAAGCGAATCACAAGAAGATTGTACGAGGTTACGCTGATTGTCAATGGCATTGTAAGGCGAACTATTTTTATAAATACATATGTGGTGTGGGTAATTGCTTACGCACCGCCGAGTACGAAAACACATTCAAAAACGCCGGGAAAGGTATCAGAGATTACCATTTTCATGTGGTTGTCGTAGAGAGGGTCGGTGTTGGTCCAGTTAAAGGGTTATTTTTTTTTTATCGCTGCCGAACACCGCCAACACCTACCGAACACATGCCCTGCATGCGGTATGGTCCCCCATGACACGCAACATCTCTTTTCGTGTTCTTCGGAACATACTCTTCTAACTCCCCTATCACTTTGGTCCAACCCTGTTGAAACAGCGCGTTTCCTTGGACTTCCGTTGGAAGAGCCCGATGACAACTAAGAGTGTACTGGCCCTTTGGACAGGGCGAAGCACTGCTAACAACAACTACAACAACAACAACCGCCAACACAAGAAGGTGTTCTGCGCTAATATTGTGAATTAATTCCTTCCCTTTTATAGCTGACATCTATGATCGATCCAGTGAATCTTGCAAAGGCTTAGGATTAGAAACGGAATGCTTGGGCGGTGGACGTATTGAGCACAATCCAGATTTAAAGTTAATAAAGGTGTATGGTTATTCTCAGGTAATCTATTTATGCTATTATTTAATTATACACTAAAATTGAAAGTTTTATTTATCTTTAAGGGGTTTGGTAAAGCGGACCACGCTGAAACGAAAAAAATTTTACAGACAAAGTTTGCTGATTACAAAATTGAAATCTCTGATGAGGGATACTAAGAACTTTAAAATGAACTAAAACAATGGAAATTGGTAACAAATTATTTAAATATATTAAAAAATACTTTCTCAAGAACTGCAATCCGTTTTATACTGCACAAAACTTGATGCATAGGTATGAAATATTCAATAATATCACAAATATTTGTTCCCTTGAGATTTATCTTGTTGAAAAGTTTAATTTAATTATACCGCATATTTCATAAAGTTGTAAATGGCTTTTTCAATGACGATGTGTTTACATACAGATTTAATATGTTATTGACCTGTTGAGTACGAATTTACACAAATGTATTTGAGGTTAAACTTTATTAGTTTAATCAATAACCTGAAACAGCCCCCGATCATATGTATACTGACCCAAAATGGTTGTAACACAGGATTGGCAAAGACTAAATATACATATATCAAATATATATATGGGTCAATTTAAAAAAAAACGCAATTTTTGTGTCCCCGCACTTTACACTACTATTTCAGGTAAAAAACAAATTTAAAAAAAAAAAAAAAATGGGACAGTGATCACCGAGGAATATGTAACAAAAAAACATAATTCTCAAATTTGTATATTTGTTTTTTTGTTTATTCAGTATGGTGTTTTGTTTCTCCCTCTGACTCCTTTCATACAAAAGCATGTGTCCCCCGTTAGAATTTTTAGTAAACAAAATAAAATAAAATCAAGAAAAAAGTTACTGGGCAACATTTAATAACAGTTTTCGAATTATTGGGTATCTTTCTTTTGTTTTGATTTGATATAGTTGTCAAAAATTAATTAGTGCGAATTTGGCGTTGCAAAGAACAGTTGTCCCCACAATTTGCATTGAGCGTCACTTTTTTTATAAATCAAGAAATATTAGCAGTTTTCAATTTTCATTTAAATAAAGTAAATAACGTAATAAAAGTACAAACTTTAATTATTACAATAGTGAAAAAGCGAAAACAAAAACTATTAAAAAAAGTGTGGATTTGAGTAGTTTATGTGAACACCATGGTAAGGGCGCGATAAAAATTCTTGAGCGTCACGCTAATTTTTTTAAAAGTGAATATATTAAATGTAAAAAATTAAAGTTGACAATCATTGTTTACATGGTCTCAACTCATTTTTTTATAATTTGTGAATTTGGGAAATAAATTGCCTACGGAAAAAACAAAAATAGGCAAACATTTCATGAGCATCCCTTTTCATACATATTGCTTCATAGCTTAAAATGCTTAATTTTGATTTTATTTTTTAATTTTCAAGAGTAAAACAACAAAATTAACGGCGGCTGAAAGAGCACGGAAATATCGCGAGAAAATAAAGCTCGATAAAGCGCGTATGTGTATAAGTTTCTTCAAGAATTACTTCCTTTTTTAAAATTTTGTTAAAGACATCAAAGAATATGTACATATATGTTTAGTCTCGTATGAAAATTTTTGTTTTTTGAAGAATTTTTGTTTTCTTTTATTTACTTTTTGTAAAAAATAAACTTTTTCTCGTTACACTTTAAATTTGGCATTATTTCTTGTTTACGTGCAACAAAATCTCTTGATCGGCACAAAATATCTTGAGCGTCACACTTAGTTTTTTTTTCCTTAAAACGCTTATATTTGCAGTTTTTTAAATGCATTGTTACAAGACTATTACTTTGCAAGTAACCCCTTAGTTCAAATCTTTTTTTAACAATAATTTACATATTTTCATCTTAAAATTTGTAAATAACTAGTCACTTAAAAAAAAAAAAAAATCAAGGTGAATCGTGATTTTGTGTTTATAATCGAAAAGGTGATTTTGGCAGAAGTGAATCTTGAAAAACAAAAGAACAACATAGTAAACTTGAATCTCAAATATTTTTGCATTTTCAGCGATTTTTTATACATATTTGGTGTGTGACGCTCAAGATAGAAATCATAGAAAACCTAAAAAAAAACCAAAAATATTGATTTTTTTGAGAGCCTAAAGGTCCCACCGGATTCTTCATCAATTTCTACATAAATTGGCCACTCTTACAGGCGAATTGGAAAAACTTTAAAAATAAGCAAAAAAAACTCGTTGTGTACGTTTTTTTTGAAATTGACCCATATATAATACAGCGCTGCCAGCAGTTCACTTCGTTTTTTTTTTTAATTTATATGAGATTTTAGCTGTAAATTAAAGCGTATTCAATGAATCCCAATTAACCAGCTTCACGCTCTCAGCAGACTATTCGAAGTGGAAACGAAAATTCAATTCAATTTTTGTCTGTAGAGCTCGAACCACAATAACGCGGGGAATTCCAAATTTCACACAGTTAAACTTTTGCCATAAGAAATGATTGCTGCTGAATTAGACTTGAAAGCCATGGTGTATAGAGTAACAGTCTGAAATCGGCAAAGTAATGTATTCCATGCCTTTAAAAAAAAAGACAAAACAAAGTTTTTGGATTTTCATCTACATAAGATTAGTAGAGGCTTGTTATTATTTTCACATATTCAAACACAAAAGACTTAACTCAAAGGACTTACATCAAAGGAATATATACAAACATACATATATTTAACAATATTACTTAAATTGAGACAATATATACAGTATAATGATATTGCGCTTAGGATGTAATAGTATAACTGCAATACAAAACCTGACTAAATATTTTTCATAAAGTTTCGACATGAAGTTAATACAAAAATATTTAATGCTGCTTATGTATTTATCGAATAAAATTTGACTCGTTCATGTTTAGCTTATACTTTTGTATCCATTGTATTGTGCATAGTATCTAAATTTAAATATATGTACTAGACAATTATAATGAGAGAAAATGTATATCGGCTTATACAAGATTGGGAAAAATCAACACCGGCATTGATTTTGTAAAAGCCAATATGATAACATTTTCAATCAAATACATGATTTGTGAATTCACAAACAAGTGCATACAGACTACTTTTAAAGCGCTATTGGCTAATATATATTATGTGCACATATATACATAGATATTTATATATATTAGAATAAAGCTTTAAAAGCATACTTAAGAAATTTATTTGCGTTATTTTGTACGAGTAATTCGTCATTTAACAACGCATATAAATTTTGGTCGACCTTATAATTTTTACGTCTTATTAGAAGTTAAAGTTAAAGTCTTATTTTTTATGCAAAATTTTATAAAAAACTAAACATAAGTTATATTAGAATATAAAACTAAACCAAGCATTGTAAGAGTAAGGAAATGTATTAGCTAACGAATAACCTTGTATTCTTAGTTAATATTGCTAAGTTTAAAAAAGGGAAGACATCTTAAAAGCAAAAACAAACACACACATAAACATAAAAAGACAAACACAAAAAAAGACACAAATCATTCAAATGCTGGCCAGACATGTAAAAGGTAAAGTGATATTGTTTAGTACTCCAATTGGGATTCAATTAATTGTAAAACACGTTGACGACCGATTTTGTTCCAGAATACGTACGGCTCGGATGCTCCTGTTACCATTCGCGGCTCACTACAAGAGTAAACAAAAGCAATTAAGGAGAAATAAAAAGAAAAAGGCGTTCTTTTCCATGCATTCAACTTACTTCTGAAAACAATCGAAAAGTATTTGACCTCGTTCATTTACCAAGCATGACCATATATCCATGACAATCAAGAAACGTCCTTCCTTTTTGATAAATTCATTGAAACGAAACAATTTGTATTTAGCTTGCTTATCATGCGCATAATTCGCAAGTGGCGCTAAGGTTGTTAATATCGGTGTAAGACCTTTTTTGAACATTAGATTAAGTAATTCACGAAAATCATGTTGTATTTGAACCAAAGGACGACCTTTCATTATGTCCACCGAACCAATATTAACAATAATGCTCTTGCATTGATCTCCTAAAAGACGCACCCGCTTCATAGCTGTGGCAATAGTTTGACCAGATACACAGAGTCCGCTTTGTAATACTTTGTCATCTGCAATGAATGGAAATTGTTATAAAGTCATTATAATGAGAATAAGTTGTTGTTATTGTTGTAGCGTATAATACTACAAAGTTTTTAATAATACTACAAAGTTTTTTTTTACAATCTTTTCGGAGTGACATTATGTTACAAAAGCTGGTAAAAGACAAAATCGGAATATTTGTAGACCGATGAGATCGAGAGCATTGTACATATATAGAAGGATGAAATAACAGGCCTGCAGTATTTGGATTCGTATTTCACTATTCGGCGTTCGAAACACCATGACATTGTGATCGATACTTGGAAATGACAGAATTACAGAGAGATGATTGGGCAGATCACTAATTACTACGGAGCAGCACATTCGGGCGTAGCTGGGAGAGCTTGTACACTTAATCGACTTTTGATAACAAATACTTTTCTTAAAATACATATAGTTACTCAGTACATTTACTTACATTTTTTAAATTTGCATCTCAACTCCATACGCGCCAAGAACAAAAAGAAATCATCACCCAACAATGGAAAGTCCAAGAGATGCGCTTCGTAATCAGAATCAGAAGTATATACCGACTCGTTGTAACGACTACTCTTAGTCACCGAAGGCGAACTGGCACGACTTGTATTCGGACGTGTAGATCTTGGCGGCAGCGGTTGTTTAAATGGATTTATTTGATTTTCTTGTTTATTGAAATAGTTCTGTTGTTGAGTTGTTTTAAATTGCGATTTTTGTTGTTGATTAATTAATTTTGTTTCCTTGTTTTGGTATTGCGTAACGCGATTGTTTAAATTTGTCTGGTATTTGTTACCAAAGCTGTGACCAATACTTTTTGGAGTTAGATTTGTTGGTTGATAATGAAGACGATTAAAGCTATGTATAAAAGTAAATTTGAAAATGAATTGTTCACTGCTATGAGAATAAAATAAAATGAGATGAAATTAAAATAAAATACAATAAAACAGCATATACAAAAAAATTATTTTTAAAGAAAAAACATTAAAATTAAATGACATGAAACAAATAAAATAAAATCAAATAAAATAATGTAATAAAAAAAAAATAAAACAAAATAAAATGAAATAAAAAAAAAAAGAAACAAAAAAAAAGAGAAAATAAAATAAACAAACAAATGAAATAAAATAAAATAACAAAAAAAAAAAATATGAATGAAAAATGAAATCAAATAGAATAAACAAACAAAAAAATATGATGAAATATAATCAAAAAATTAAATAAAGAAAAAAAGTAAAAAGAAGCGAAACCAAATAAAATAAAATAAAGAAAAAAATGAAAGAAAATCAAATAAAAAAATCAAAGAAAAGAACAAAAAAAATAAAATAAATAAAAAAAATAGAATGAAATAACATTAAATAAAAAAAAAAATAATATAAACAAAAATAAAATAGAATTGAACAAAAAAATAAAAATAAAGCGAAATAAAATAAAATAAACAAACAAAAAAATAAGATGGAATAAAAAAAAATAACAAACAATGAAATAAAATAATATAAAATAAAAAAAAAATGAACTAAAATAAAATAAACAAAAAAATAAGATAAAGCAAAATAAAATAAACAAAATAAAAAACTAAAATGAAATGAAATAAAATAAAATAAAACAAATACAATAAAAGAAAATTGCATCAAAGTAAAAAATTAAATTAAATAAAAAGAACCGGCTATGAAATAATTTGCATGCTTTTTCGTTTGGACCACCCTACAACAAAAAATTTTTTTTTCTTCTTTTTCCTCAACTTACAGATGTTTGCAATTATCTTGATAATAATTATTTCTATTTGGTTCTCCAGCATCTTTCCCAACAATTAGTTCATCATTAGTCACAATTGGCGTATTTGCTAAATTATTTGTTGGTGGAGTTGCATTGTTGGTTTGTATGACGTTTACATTGATTGGTATGCCATTTTTGTTGTTGTTATCGATATTCTTTTTCTCAATGTAATCATAATTGTATTGATGTTCCAGTTGTTTATTACGATCATTCCAGAAATTATTAAATTCATCATGTACATTTCGGTTGTGGTTGTTGTTGTTGTTCCATGTTTGGAATTGATTATGTTCTACATAATGAAATTCCATTTGTTGCTGTCCTTGTTGTTGATACTGCTTTGGTTGTTGTTGGGGTTTTTGTTGTTGCACCAAATCATAAATATGCTGTGTCTTTGGAGAAGGTCGCACATTAAAAATCAACCGTCCATATTCATTACAATATGCGGTCACATAAGGAATCGATAGCAGAAATTCGGTGATATTTCGACAAGTTGGAAAATCAAGGCCGACATTTTTAGTATAATCATCTAAAAAAGAAAAATCACACAATTTTATATGGGCTATCGTCAAGGAAACTGAAACTAACTTTAGTTCATACTTAATATCCAGTCCCAACCTAAAAAATTGCTGAGAGCGCGGGAGAACAGCTGCGAAATTCATAAGATTACTTTGCAAATGGCGCGAAAATGGACATTCAAATACAATAAAATGCAAATTGTTTAATCAATTTTAAGTAAATTGTTTGTTGGACATGCATGCAAGACGGGAGTTGGCCCTTATAAAGCAAAAATTTTAGACATACACAACAGCTGATTGTTATAGGATTAACTTGCTACTTTTGACTGACATATAACCTTATAACTCTCTTGCTTTTCTGCTCTCATTAGGCAGAAAACCGTATTGATTTTCTGTAGCCTCTAACTACTTCTGGCTCGGATGGGATCACAAGTAATATTGATTATGACTGGCCCCCAGTACATTTTCAGCTGAGATCAGGCGTTTTGAAACAAAATCTTAGATTGTAAAATTTGAAATATATAAATTTTTGATACACCGCATTTAGTTGGAGATAGGACCTTTTGAAAAAAATTCTAAGATGGGGTGTTCTTTTACAAAATTTTGGACATATGATCGCGCTATAAAAACCAAAGTAATTTTATTTTTATTTTTCACTCTATAAAATCCAAATTGTTGGAGCAAAATCACTGGAAATCTTACATGTAACTCACTTTCGTCCTTTTTTGAGTTTGGCTTTTATGACTTGTGGCCATTAAACTAACCAACATACCTTTAATATCAGCGATGGTTGCCCCTTCTTGCGAACGCGCTAACAAAATGCTGCGTACTTCCACCTCCAGATCAGGATACTCATAGAGACTGTCATGCATAATTGTCATCGCTTTGTTGTAGTTGGGATCAATAAAAAAAGGAATTCGAGGTCACTATTCCAATAAAACAAAATTGGTATGTTTAAAAAAAGTGTACGTAATCACTTCCGGCGCGAAACGGTTTTGTGTGTTTTACAATTTTAATTCATTAAATACAATTCTTAGTAAAGTTTTCAAAATATTTCTAATAGTAAAATTATGTTTTTGTGTAAAATAGGAGTACTCCAGGTTAGATTTTTATTTTAGGCACTGATTTTAGATTTTATTTTAAGAAACACGTGGTGTTATGTGCCGTGCGAAGTATGTGAAGCTTAGCTTCTTATAATACTACATAGATTTTGTTAAAAATTGCGCTCGGCTCCATGTTGATATTAGGGTGGTCAAAGAAGGTACTCGAAGTTAATATGCAAAAATTAGTGTTTACTGAGTTTAAATATAAATTTCTATGAATAAAAATATTCTTATCGTATATTCTTTTTTTAAAGATTAATTAAGAATTAAAGCTGATTTAAAAAAAAAAAAATGAAAGGAAACATTTTTGTGGAAAAAGAATTTTTTTTTTACATTTTTTAAAAACTTTTCAATATCAGAAAATATTATCTGAATTTTCATCAAAGTCAAATAAATATTTTAGGGTCAATAAACATTTAAACGAATTTGCCCAAAGTTGAGATTTTTATGTTAAATTTTTCGAAATTTTGAACTGTCAAAATTTTCCTAATTTTACACTGTAGAATTTTTGGTTCAACTCATTTTTAGTCTTAGTTTCCGATCGCCACAAAGCCTAAAAAATTATTTTCTTAGATATTCAACTAAATAAGAATAAGAATTCGCACTGCGATAAAATTTTTAAATTAAATTTTCCCACCTCCCTAATATAGGCTATTACACTCATACACCCATACATACTACCAAGTTAATGCTATAGCATACATCTCTAATGAATTGAGCAAGGTATAACGGTTTATTGTTTCTCATTTCGTGAATGAAAAATGTGCGTAAAGAAGAATCCATTAACATTTTATATTTTCTTTTTCTTGATTTGACTTCGTTTAACCCTAGACTGCTTTAAGCTAAAAACCAAAATAATAGACATTGGATTTGTTTTTAAAAATTTGTTCAAGAACTGTGTGATTTACTAACTTGAGTGTCAGCCAATCGAAAACATTTTACTCAGCGAAAAAATGTGGTGAACAAATTTTTTTATGGTAGGTAAGGAAACTTTTGACAATTGAGACGATTTTTTACGCCTTTTTTATGTCATTATATGACTTATGGTTTATATTTTGTAACGTATAAACGACATATAAATTCATTTAAGCCTCTTAGTTAAAATTCTGACGTTCATATTCACCACGATAAATGTCAGAGTTTTTCTTCAAACTGTCAACATTGATATATTTCATACCTTTGGCACAGGACATTTTGCATTCAGAAGTTTAAATGATCAACCATATCAATCACAGCTCCTTATTAAACAAAGAAACTCTTAAGAAGTCAGTCAGTCAGTTCGACTGTAAGCCAGCGCTTAATGAGATACTGCTCGCCGGCATGGTAGTTGTATTTAAGTGATACAAGCTGATCACCACACCTGGGTCTAAGATAGGATGTCTCCATATGAAGCCAAAGCCTCGTTGAAATATTTATTGGGGCCAAAACGCATATGCCGATGCGCAGGAAACGGAAGTCCTTACCCGAATTCGCCGAGGTTTTAAAACTTCCAAAGCTGCAAATGAATGAAGAGATTCAGACGGTATTCTTATCTCCACCCTCGTTGGAAGCGGGGGATGATGAAAACTAACACCTAAGGTTAGAAAAATGGATATAGATTTGACCCCGTGTAGTTTCCAACTGGCGCGTCTTGGCAGAGAAAAGAAATGACTATCCAGCTTTGTTGGATGGCCCAAGCCAATTAAGAGCCCATAAAGTAACTGAGTAAACTTACTTTATAAAGAAATATTTGAATAACTTATTAGCAAGCACTTACTCCGTTTGAGTTTAGCATTTTCCAACACTATACAATCATATGGTGAGTTCGTAAAAATATTAGAGCAACAGCTACATATTTATATGTATATATGTATGTATATGTATATCCGTTTGTATGTATGTATTATGCACACACGTATAAAGTCATCTCTGCAACCGATGCAATGACCAGGTAAGCGCAACAGCCAACTGTAATTTAGACCAAACATCAAAGCTTACTATCTCGCAAACAAGTGCACTAGTTCCAGAGCATTGCGATTGCAACTAGTTTGCATCCACATTAAATCTAGAATCGTAGAGCAGTATTCGATCGAGAAACCACGAGTTGATGCGACCACGTTTCGTACAGGCGCAGCGATCAGTCTGTGCGAAAGCTTTTGCACAAAAAGGAACCCAAAAAAACTTGGGTGCAATTAGAGGGATATTTACCGATCAAAGTCTACTGAACATTTCTCAGACGTCAATTAAGAAGAACAAGTTATATTCGGAAGCTTCGGAATTCGGAATCCGCCATTTTACTTTGCGAAGGCATAACAATTGTGTTCGCTAATGTGGAACTAGTTACGCCGTCATTTGATGGGACTATGGGGATACCAGTTGGGAGTTTTACTACAGGGCGCATATACATATATTCATGTATGTATGTATGTGAGTGAAGAAAAGAGTAAAATGTTAAGTTAATATATGCCAATGCACATCACTTACATACTTACACATGCATTAGGGATGTTACGGAGCTTCGAGAGGTCGGAACCTGCTAATATTCTTTTGAAGTTTTCTTTTTAACTTTTGATGGCAAATTCTCAGATTGAGAAGTAAAGTGATTTCTTGACGCACACAAATAACACGCCATAAGTCACTTATCGTACTCGTCCTGCTGTATGATGGCGATGCTTGGAGACTGACAAAAACTGATATACGGCTAGAAATATTGGAGAGTGAGTTTCTTTGGAATAAAAAATTTCTAAATGCGTGAATATATTGGTTTAGAAGAGTGGTAAATCTTCTGCGGGATATGGATTTGGTCCGCTGTCGAGGTAGTAATTTCTGATGCCAGCTGGATTGCCGTGAGATGAATTTGATTCGACCTTTCAGTTTGTATATCCACGGCTGATTGGAAGATCACCCTATTTGAAAATATTTTTTAAATACGCCTTATCTCGGAATTTGTTTGAAAAGACTGTTTTTTCAATAAGATCCTATTTAATAATTCCTTTGAAGAACGCTCTATCTCAAAATGAGTTTCAAAAACGCTCTGTTTGAACAAAAATTTCATATATTTTCAGCTGAGATAGAGCGTTTTTGAATCGTATTTTGAAATAGGGCGCCATTGAAAAAATGATGATGGTGCGCTCTTCAACCAAATTCTGAAAAAAGGGCGTTTTTTGAAAAAAAAAAAAAAAAAAAATTAAGGTGATCTTCACTCCACTCTCGATATTTTATTCGCCAACAGAAGATTTAATATAGATAATTCACTTCTTGGAAGATAATACTTTCAGATCTGTTTGTGTTCTTATAAAGTTTGTGACTGCTGTGCCTTTATCTGATATTCGATTTCGGTACTGATTCCATTTTAAATTTTTGAAAATTTTATAAAAAATTTTACGGGAAAGTGTTCGGTGACACAAAAAATTTTGCAGCGCGAGAGTGCATTTTGACATTGCATTGGTGGAGAGAGTCGTAAGTTTCTGATGGGGGAATTTTGCTAAGTAAAACTTGCAAATGAAAACAGCTGAGCGCGACATTGGAAAACAACAACAAAAATTTTACCAATCAAAAAAGAAATAGCGGTTTTGCTGCCAGTTTTTACAGATTCCTGTTCGGTGGAAACTTTTTACTGTTTTGCGTTTCGAGAAAGTTTTACGTCATTATCAATTTACTGACACTTCTTTGCAAGTTTTGTCACCAAGCATCAAATAGAAAAAATCCGATACCGACTTCGGCGCTGGTAAACTCACATCTGTAACATCGCTGATTTGTGTCTATGTATGCAATCTATTAAGGTTCAGCGTTTTGTTAGACGCTCTCTTCGTTTGATTTGTATATACCTACCTACCTACTATATACATATGTACTTGATGTACATACATATGTACATATATACATATATGTCTATGGATGTACGTGTATTTACGTTTATGCGCTGACTTTTGTTATTACTATTCATTTGTTGTGCTCCGATGTTTCATTACTTATATATTGTTGTTGTTGTTGTTTTGGTGGCAAAACCAAGAGAAGCCGGTTTGGAACGTAGTCCAGACATAGTAATTTTGGTGGTTGGGCCAGTATGGTGTACAAGCTGTTCGAGAACGGAAGTTTTATTGTTGCCTGCGCTCGTTTCGCTTAAAAGCAAAAACAAAAACAAAAAAGGAGTAAAAAAATAAATACAAACATACAACTTGAAGTATACATTTGGTGCCACCATTTTGCAAAAAATAATAGTTTATAAATGCGAATTTAAATTAAAAAAAAAAAAAATAAATTATATAAACAATGAAAAGTGATATAGCGATTTGTATAATTTGAATTTGATTTCTTGCATATTGTTGAAAGTGGCAGAGTATACTGCAAACACACACAAATAACACAAACCAACAAACACACCACACCACACATAAATGCAGCTGTCTGCGTGTTTCACCATTTTTGTGAATCGAATTTCAGTGTAGTGTTTGCTATTCGTTATTTGTGAAAATGTCCCGGAATGAGGAAGAGGAGGAGGAAGTGCGTTCGCTGCTTTTACGCCATCGTGAACGCATAATACTCGATTTATTTGAAACAGATCTATTAGCTATCCTCGTTAAAAATTCTGTATTAACACAATCTGAAGAAGATTTAATATTGAAAACATACGATGTAACAACGCCACCATCTGCACCGAACAGTGCGCCATCAAGCGTGGGCATTACAAAGCGTAAACTTAGTGCGGCTGTTAGTAGTGGCAGTACGGGCAGTAGCCATAATACCGTTACAAGTTATAGTGAAGTTGGTGTTGGTGTTGGCGGTGTTGGCGGTGTTGTTGAGGATGGCACCTGCACCACCAGTGCATCCGCTTGGAGTGCAAATAATTCGCGTAGCGCAAGTGTTTTGGGTGACAATGCTCAGAGTGATAATGATTCGGTAACACCACCGTCTGTGGTGAAAAGTTGTAGTGGCACCGTTGGTATCGAAGTCGATGAGTCCAATAGCAATACAACCATCCAAAGTGAATATACCAACTGTGATGTTGATTGTGAAAAAGATGTTTTGAAATTAAATTTAAATGTCATAAATGATGCTGATATTTATCAAGAGCAGTCTGCCAATTTAATTGAAATAATTGCGAAAGGTGGTTTCTCCAAATTCAAACAATTCTGTTATGCCATCGATGGTGAATGTCCAAAGTTGATCGAGGATCTCTTCAATGACAAGGTTAAATGTGGTAAGTCGTTTAGTTTTAGAGATTAATTGAATAAAGTTTCGACTTTCGGCAGTTTACTGTTAGAATACATTTTCACCATACTTAAAAACATAACTCACCACGGTAATTCACTTTAGTTTGACACCGACTTGGGATCCTTAATTTATAAGAACCTAGATTTGTTTCCACCGCAGTCTTCACCAGCGCAACCGACTTCGTTGACAGTTCTCATTTATAATTTAATTTGGTCCAAATTGACAGATGGGTTAGTAATAGAGTTAACATCATTTGGCACACTTCTGGAAACAAGAGAAAATATATATACCAGTAGTGGAATTCACTAACTTCGATTACGACATTCGCAATCGACATTTCGTCCTATTCAATATTTATCACGATATTGGTATTCACTAACTATTTTTTCTCGATTTTCGAGTACTCGCCATCAGCTGTTTCGCAAAGTAGACGACACACAATTTGCAGTTGTTTTCTATGTCGTTAAATAAAATGCACATAATTTGAAATTTTTATTAAAAATTCAAATAATAATACTATATCCATATTATTATTATTAAAAAATGGCATTTGAGAACATAGGGTATGTTTTATAGCGAGATGAGAAATCCTTTATCGTTATAGATAAGTTAGTGAATCGCATATTCGATAGTGCACGAATCGAATCGCTATTGAAAATCTGGAAAAATCGAACCGAATCGAATCGCTATAAGTTAGTGAATTCCACTACAGACCTACATTTGGCAACAAGAAGTGATTTGCCAGCTCAAAGCTAACAAGTCTATATCTTTTTTAATTCACACGACTGAGACTTAGGGAAGAACGCTCTTTCTGAAACAGCAAAGAAACAGTATTACTTCGAGCTCGACAAATTTGCATGTGAACCGCGCACATAACCACACTCTTATCAGCTAACATTTAATAAATCGAAACCAACCTGGTTTTAATACTACCAATTTGCGTTCTTTATTGCCGCATAAAACCTGGCCGCACCTTTTGATTTCCTCTGTACTTTAGTGGAATTATATGCAGTTTATTTTGTTGGCACTGATTCCCAGTACACAGTCCAGTTAGCGGCCAACTCTGCGGTATTGAATCAATTTATAATTAAATCGCATACAATCATACACAGTATACATATGTATATGTATGTATGTATGTATATAAGTATCCAATTAATACAAGTCTACAGCTATGGTTAGCAGTATGGTCTGCAAAGCAGGAAGGTTAGATTGGGTCACAGTGTAGCCTGATCAAATGAGTGAGTGCTAAAACTGGGCCAGCGAATCCCTGTGAGGAGTCAGATCAGCCGCTTCCTTCTAAGCTGCGATATCGTACATGCCTGTGGAGGAAGATAACAACATTAGCCTGGAAAGTTCTTTGCGCTTATCTCTAACAGGTGCTGGTACCCAACCTATTAAGGGCATCAGCAAAGAGACGATCAGCACCATCCGAAGGAAGTAATAGATTATGTAGGATAATATTCACTAAATCATTGAAGCTCCTCGTGGACAAGATGAGATTGGGCGCTATTGTGGGCTCCTGAAAAAATTGAGTATCGAACAAAATTTTATACATATTCCTGGTAAAGACCCATCATAAGAGACTCGACTCGAGTTCCGAGCCGCTTTTTACCAGAATCACGTTCCATAACTATTTAATCTTACCAGTCTAGGTGTGTGATTGGGAATGTTCAGGTACAGAACAAAACAAAGATGAGATGACCCTATTTACAAAATCATTTGTAAGAATTTAATCTAAGAGTACTCGCAGATTTACAGATGCATTAGCGTGAGTTGAGTTGACGGTAAAAAATTCTTCCAAATTTTGAGATGGCCTAATAAAATAGCTACCACTGAAAGCTTAAAAATCATGAAAAGTGGTCTCAGACCACTATTTGTATTATTACGAGCAGCTTTGTTCTTCTAGTTTTTAATAAGGAATAACCAATCTATCTTCACTCCTTACGCCCTGACTTTCATTAAAGCCTAAAGCGCTGATTATTCTCCATCACTATGCGCATGTGGTGTGCTAAGTCGCTGACCAGAGCTGTATGTATTTACATATATGTATTTGTATTTATTCATGCACCTTATACATGGTGTATTGTTTAATTGTTTCTTTGATTTTTTTGTTTAGTTTCCATCTGTTTTTCGTAGATTGCTTTGTTTGGCTTGTTTCGATTTTGTTTATTCGACTTTTAATTCTGCTTAATATTCCGAAATACGAGCATATTTATGTAGTGATTATTGCTTATACATACATAAACAATCGAAAGCTCGCATATGTATTCGAACAGGTATGAATAAATACATATCTACATACATACATTAACATATTAACATTAGCCCTGCAGGGAGCTGGGAGACATACATCTGTACATATTTTTGGTTACGAATTAAATCAGAAACTAGTAACTAGATTTTCCCAGAAACAAAACATGCATTTATTTTTATTTTTTAATTTTCCATTTATCAATAATTTAAGATAAAATCTTTAATAAAAAAAAATAACTTTTTTTTTGTTTAAAATTTCAGTCAGGCCTGTTGAGTAATGATTATTAATCATACTGATTAACGAATATTTTTTTAATTTTCTTGAGATATAATTAATTGGATTTATATTGTAACGAATTTCCGTCGTCGAGAACGAAATAAAGCATTGAAGATGTCGCATCGACGAAACCGGTTTGCTACAAAACCAAAATTGACAAGGGACGACGGAAATTCGTTACAATATAAATCCAGTATCCACCCTGTCGGAAAACACAACAACCAAACAAACGCATATAGGTAATTAATTATTATTGTTAGACATTTTAAATGATTATTTTTCGAAAACCACTTTTTGTTCTTTTTTAAGTTTTTTATAAAGATAAGAAAACGGAAAAAAAATTCAACCCACCCTAATGTATCTGATAATCTGTCAAATCTGTTAGATTAAATACTTGCAAATGATATCGTAAATATTTTAATTTTTGTTACTTATGTATGTATGTATTTAATCGTCATTGATTGACTCATCTAATTAGCCGATTTTGGCGGTTGCCTGCCTGCTTAACTGGAAACATCAGCCAAAGCCAGGCCATTCTCTAATTAGATCTCACTCTACACTAATCCAAGCGTCGAGTCTGCTATCAGGGGTCCTCGTCAGGAATTGACGTAAAAATTTGGTCTATACTAAATTTTCCACGTCTCACCAACTTGTCCAAAATGGCTTGGCGTACTTTTTGCCTTAGTTTAAATCGTGGTGAATGATTTCTATACAGATGATGTGGCCTGTGTTGTTACATATCCGTTTGATGGGTTTCTTCTATCTGCACTTAGAGGCCTGAAAATTGAGCTATCTGTCTCAAATAACCTAGAGTAATCCTAGATAACAAACTAATAAGAAAGCTTCATGTTGAGCGGAAAACTTCTAAAGCCTTAACTGTGATGACGACTATGATCAGACCTATTATCGGCTATGCATCTACGGTATCCATCAATTTTTTTAATTGAGACGTTTTTTTTTTGTTTTAGGTGGGTTAGAAATCTGTTAAATTTTTCTGATTTTTTAAACTGAAGATATTTTTTCCTGCAGGAGAAGTTTCATAATATTATTATTAATAGAAATTTTTGCAATATCCGCCATAAAGTTTAACCAATTCTTAAAATCAATGAATAGTTTAAAAGCTAAGCCCAAATTATTGCCCGCGTATTAGCTTCAGATGCAGTAAAAGCACAGCAGTTAAGAACTAGAGCCATTCCCTACAGGGTAACTCCACAATTTAATATCTGAATTAATGTGATCAAACATACATACTCATTTCGGAAATAGTATAAAGTCAGTGCACTTTTACTTGCTAGAAAAAGATAAATTTTGAACGTGTTAAAAAATTAAAGATTAAATACGACGGTGATTTTCAAAACTGACATAAAGATAACAGAGCATAGATAGTGGGCACTATGTTGATTTTAAACCATATTAAATTTAACGCCAAAGTATAAATAGGTGATTGTATGTACAGATGTATGTAGTAGGATCATAGTACGCCTAAAAATTGAACCGAAACTACTCGCAGGTTTTTTTTTATAGATCACTTATGTTTGTATGTAGGTATGTTGGCACAAACGGATAGTTCCATGTTTCAACTGCTTTGAAGTATGAATCATCACAAAACCAGTTTTCAGCTAACACGTACGTTGGGTACTGTTTACATGTGCGCATTAGGGGGGTCCTTAGTTTTAAAAGTTTTATTATACCTAGTAGTGCTTCGCACACAAGGTATATTAACTTCATTCGCCTAACGGTAGTATGTAACGGCATAAACGAATCGAGATAGATATTGACTTATGTATATAAAAATGTTCAGGAGGAAAAGAGAAATTGATTGAGCCATGTCCGTCCGTCCGTCTGTGAACACGATAACTTGAGTAAATCTTGAGATATCTCAATGAAACTTGGTATGCAGGTTCCTTTTTACTTATCTCTGAACGCTATTGAAAATAGGCAAAATCGGTTAAAAGCCACGCCCACTTTCTATATATATAATATTTTCGAAAATACAAAAAGAGTGATTATTCAGTACATAATACACCTATAAGGATAAAATTTGGTGTGTACCTTAGCGTTAAGGCAAAAAATAAATTTCTGAAGAAATTTTTAAAAAGGTCGTGGCACCGCCCACTTTTGATTAAGTCAAATTTGGAAATATTATTAATCATAAATCAAACACCGCTCAAGATAGCAAAATTAAATTCAGCACACATATTTCTATTAATACAGGCAATATTTCGAAAAAAATTAGCGAAATCGGATTAGGTCCACGCCCAATTTTATACGAAAGATTTCGAAAAGGATCATGGATATATTGAATATGCTATAACTTTGCTTAAACTAGCTGTATATCATTTCTATTTCACCTCTAAAGTGTTCGTGGGCAAAGAAAGTCGAAAACACAAAATTTTTGGAAAATGGGCGTGGCCCCGCCCCTTTATGGGGGATTATTCCATAAAACTTTCCATGCCATAACTCCGGTAAAAATTGACTTATTGAAACGATATTTAGAGAAAGTGTTCAACATATAAAGCTAACTCTTTGCTGAAAAAATAAACAAAATCGGTGAACGGACACGCCCACTTTTTGAACATAGTTCTAAAAAATTTCTTCGTAAAATTAAAATCGCGATATTTCCATAATTGTATAAGTTATATAAATAAGATTTTACACACATAATAGCCTTTTTAAGCAAAACTAAACTGTAAAAAATTTTTGTGGATTTTGGTGAAGTAGGCGTGGCGCCGCCCACTTTTTAGCATAAAAGCTCTGCTATTTTCAAAAGCGATTGCTTGGAATTTCAAGAATGTATTTCAATGAACTTTAGTGAGATACTTCCCAATAGTATGTAGTATACTCCTGCCAAAAATTACGCAAATCGAATAACAAACAAGGAATATTTACGGGCAAGTAGCTAACACCCTACTGCCTTTTTTTATTAATTTTTTTTTATTTTCATACCTTTCATGAACATGAGGAAAGCTATTTATATTTTGTTATTTAGTGATAATTGAATTTACCACTCACAAAAGAAGTGTTTTTAATCGAAAACAATCAGTTGCCTTTATAACAACTTTTCCGTTATTAAAATAGACCTGAGTAAATTGGGATACCAAAACAGATCACTACTAGGTATTTAATGTTCGGTTACACCCGAACTTAGACTTCCTTACTAGTTTTTTGGTATTAACAGTGTAGGAGAGTGAGAGTTTTATATTGCCAAGTTAAAGGCATTAAGCGTTCCGAACAACTATGTAGAGCTTAATATTTTATTATAGCTCTGAAGGAGACACAAAATATCTAAAAAAAATTATTATTAGGAAATTATTGTCCTTTTGTTCTTGTACATATGTATGTATATCTCGACTAACTTACGAAGTGGGCACTCGGTTTAAATTTGTACTCATTGAGAGCTTCATTTCCAAAATCAAAAATTTGTTTTATTGTTATTATGAACTTCTCAAATCTAATCGCGGCTTTTAAAAGAAACACCCTAATTGCTCGTATGTATGGATATATGCAGGTGTAACATTTATATTAAAGTTATTTATCTACTTTTTTACATATTTACGAGTATGTTTGTAACTATATACATATGTACTATGTAGGTATGTTAATCATAATTGAACTCTTTGTTTTATGAATTATCTAAATAAATTGCAGGTTTGCATCGAGCGCTACTACTACGATCATTTTGTTTGGCAATTATTGCACAACTTATTTGTTTGCAAACAAAACAAGCCAAATATTTAATTTTATTTTATACACATATTCGCTGTTACTTTCTTTACTTTATTTTATTTTGTTTTATTCTTTTTTATTTTATTTTGTTTTATTTTATTTTGTTTTATTTTAATTTATTTTATTTTATTTCATTTCATTTCATTTCATTTCATTTCATTTCATTTCATTTTATTTTATTTTATTTTGTTCTATTTTATTTTATTCTTTTTTCTTTTAGTTTATTTTATTTATTTTATTAAATTATTTTTTTGGTTTATCTATTTCAATTTAATGAATAACTAATAGCTATGTACATATAAAATATTTTGTGAAAACTCTATCGAACAAATTAAATTTTCGT
The DNA here is from genome assembly GCA_951509765.1 of Sphenella marginata. Taxonomy (NCBI): domain Eukaryota; kingdom Metazoa; phylum Arthropoda; class Insecta; order Diptera; family Tephritidae; genus Sphenella; species Sphenella marginata. Next base: position 22,963,810 of record OX608079.1, read on the forward strand.
TTAGTTTAATCGATTTATGTATTTATACTTCTTTCTTTCTAAAGATAGCGCATTCTTTTGCCCAAAGCTTAGGAATATGGCTTCTCTATACATACTTACTTAAATATATACATACAGTGCACTCGCGATAATATGAACTAATTAAAACCAGGCCCGTTCAGTTTTACGAGATTGTTCATATTTACGAAAGTCAACTAAATTGAAAAATATTTTATTTAATTAGTTTTAGGCACATTTATTTTTTATTAACAACAGCAAATTAAACGTTTATTCATTTTTTCACATGACAAAAATAAAAAATTAGTTACATTTAAAAAGTAAGTTATACAAAAACTCATATTTGTTCTGCTTAATTTTTGGAAAAAATTTTGTTTACGTCGAAATCCGCTTTTGCTGTTTCTTTTGTTCATGACCAAATAACTACGTGGAAAATTTCTACTGAGGACTGAACATAACCTCTTGTAATGTGTTAGAAATTTGAAAATCAATAGTGTTCATATTTTAGAGCTTCGACCAAAAGTTCATATTTTAGAGTACTCAATGGAAGCGAAGCGGTGTTCATATTTTGGGGTGTTCATATTTCAGGGTGTTCATATTATCGCGAGTGCACTGTACATATATAGTATATCGACAGCCACACTGCAAAACCCCGTAAGTCACTATTTTTCCAAAAATAAGGTTCTGAGCCTTTCCCATAGATCGTGATATTTCGCACATTAAAATTCAGTCAAAATCGGGTTACAACTTCCCGTTTCTTTCCAGTGGTGAAATGTAATAGCCGTCGCTCATATATATACGTTATAATTATTACAGTTTTTTCCCTCTCCTGAAAACTTTTTGGTTTTGAACATACAGGGTTTTGCAGTGTGGCTGTCGATATGCATACTTATAGTATATACTTACCAGTGTATATTTGTGTAAAGTTCTACCAAAATTAGTCCATCTTAAAATATACTACCTAACATAGTATCTGTGGTCGCAAGCAATAATCGCTCAACTTCCATGTAAATATCATATACTTGGTCGGTTATCCCTTATGGCCACAGATTTATAAACTTTATTTCCCCTTCAATCCGATGCAATTACATTTCTTACACTTTCTTACATCGCTTCACAAGTGGATTATATTTTCAATTTATTTACGCTTGTAGTTGTGTATGTAAGAATGTGCTCAACTGCTCAACCTAATTTCATTAATAGTTGAATGCATTCGGCGCAAAGGCAATGGGCGCATTTATTTCTCCAATTGAATTACTACCAAAGAGATGAACTTACGCCGAAGTTCAGCAAAGATTTACAATGTAAGCACATCAACTCAGACAACTTCATGAACACACCCTGTGGTGAAGCTCCATATAAACTAATAGTACAACTAGAACTTTCTGAGGGTTAACGAACTAGTCCCTAAAAGGTTATACTGGAACCAGCTGCAGACGCAAAGTGTTCCTCCCTATTATGGTGGATGTCGAACAAGAATAGATAACCGACTACTTAACGATTAGTATTAAAATAAATTAATTATAATAAAATAATAATAATAAATAAAAGAAAATAAAATAAAACAAAAAATAAAATTTAATTAAACTAAATGATAAATATGATAAATACTGATTCCCACATTTTTTACTTCATTAGAGATTCGTAGCTATTTTGAGTTTATTGAGGGGATAGTCCACAGAAATAGCATTGTCGTACGAATTCGAAATAAATTGTATGAGTAAGCTTCATAATTATGTACCCATCCACACCTTTTAGATTGTCTTTTACCTCACAACTCTATTGGTGACAAATTGATGACACAAATTTGGGACTTCAGGTTATATGAGTAGTAGGTAGATAAACGACGCCCATTAACATCCATTGAAATTTTTAGTGCATCATTTTGAGCGGCAATGCATTGCAATTGTGCTGCTTCTTGAGCACAGAGAGAAAAAAAAAAGCACCCAACATAAATTATGCATCTGGTCGTTCGTCCGCTCTCCACGCTCCACTCGTGTCATTTACTTTCGTTATGTTGTCCATGGTTGATGACGAATTGTATTTCAATTATGTTTTTATTGGGATTGCCCCATTCTAATTTGTTGTTGTTGTTTTATGTGTTTTTACATGGATGACGGCAATTGTTGCAGTCATTTTGTTATTGTTGTAATAGACATTGCATTTTGTTAATATATTAATTGCTCGAGTTTTTGTATAGCACTTAAATGTGGAAAGATCAAACAGATGGCAATTGATTAACCTCGATTTATGAGCTATTAACATATATATTTTTTATAAGAAAATCACTCGAAAAGATTTATTTGATTTGTTGCTTCTCATGCGACAGATTTCGACTTCGTGTTCTACCAAACAAAATGGGAAATTCATATTTCACGCAGAGTGGACTTGCTTTCTAGCAGCGCTAGAAGCGTGGAAGATTTGGAAAAAAGGAATTTTTGGGGCACCTCGCAAGAAATGAGGCCTCACAATCAGGATTATTCTGGCGACGGTTTGATGTGTTTTTAATAGGGAAAACAAAGAAACCTCTTTGAGAACCATCTAGCACGAACGGAGTTGATTAAAACATGCTTGAATGGAAAGTTTCAGACCTGGAAAATCTACCATCGACCAGATTTTTACAATACGTCAAATCCTGGAGAAAACCCGTGAGAAAAGAATCGACACACACCACCTCTTTGTTGATTTTAAAGCCGCTTTCGATAGCACGAAAAGGAGCTGCCTATATGCCGCTATGTCTGAATTTGGTTTCCCCGCAAAACTTATACGGCTTTGCAAAATGACATTGAGCAACACCACCAGCTCAGTCAGAATTGGGAAGGACCTCTCCGAGCCGTTTGAAACTAAACGAGGTTTCAGACAAGGTGACCCCCTATCGTGCGATTTCTTTAATTTGATGTTGGAGAAAATAATACAATCTGCAGAACTCAACCGCGCTGGAACAATATTCTATAAAAGCGTGCAACTGTTAGCATATGCTGACGACATTGACATTATCGGCCTTAACAACCGTGCCGTAACCTCTGCGTACTCCAAACTAGAAAAAGAAGCGGAAAAAATGGGTTTGGTGGTGAACGAAGGCAAAACGAAGTACATGCTGTCATCAAGCAAAGAGTCAGCGCATTCGCGCCTTGGCACCCACGCCACTGCTGGCACCAAAAAGTTCGAAATAGTGAAGGACTTCGTTTACCTTGGATCCAGCATAAACTCCAACAATAATGCCAGCCTAGAAATCCAACGAAGAATTGCTCTTGCAAATAAACGCTACTTTGGACTGAGTAGGCAATTGAAAAGTAAAGTCCTCTCTCGACGCACGAAAATCACACTCTACAAGTCACTCATCGCTCCCGTCCTGCTATATGGTGCAGAGGCGTGGACACTAACAACATCTGACGAGGCTGCATTGGGAGTATTCGAGAGAAAAGTTCTGCGAAAGATTTATGGGCCTCTACGCGTTGGCGACGGCGAGTACCGAAGAAGATTTAATGATGAGTTGTATGAGCTTTACGCAGACGTCGACATAGTACAGCGCATTAAAACACAGCGGCTTCGCTGGCTAGGCCACGTCGTGCGAATGAACGAAGACGCTCCAGCCCAGAAGGTATACTTATCGGCACCCGCCGGTGGAAGCAGAGGAAGAGGAAGACCACCACTCCGATGGAAGGACCAAGTGGAGACCGACCTGCGATCTCGTGGGGTCTCCAATTGGCGCCAGTTGGCGCAAAGAAGAAATGACTGGCGAGCTATGTTGGACGGTCAAAATCGCTCAGGCGGTTAGATGGCCATTTAAAGAAGAAGAATGGAAAGTTTCGTAAGCTCCTTAAATCATAAATCATAGATCATGGCCTAGAATTGGACTACGATAATCGAGAGGCGCTCAGATAGCTTCCGACTACGCGCTGTAGGTCACATAGAACTCGAACCCGAAACTGGCTTCTGCTGGCAAGGATTTGTTAGCAAGAATGATTCTCAATCTTATGCCGCCTTAATTAGCTCGGTCTATCGGATAGCTGTCTTATGGATTGTACTCCTTTGGCTATAATTTAAGATCTATTTACTTAATTAAAATAAAACTATGTCAAAACACTCTAAGGCAAAGGAAAAAATATTCTTTTTAAAACAGTAAAAAATATACATATATTTGCAATGGAATATTTGCATTTTTTTATCTTTCTCACGAAAGTCTGAGACTTTCTTGGCATTGCTTTATATACTCAAATTACCACTAATAGTCTTACGTACTTGCATAGAACATAAATACTTTACTTGCTTGTAGATATAAATATATTTATGTATGACTTCTAGCGTATATAATCCCGACATTCTTTTACAAGTCTCTTACTTCGGTATGACGGTATTGATATTATGAGATCTAGAGCTTCTTAGTTATGATGAATCATATATCATATCTTATCACCCCGTAGAAGTAGCGCGTGTTATATTTTCATCAAGAGAAATCCAGTGGGCCACCCGAAGTCCCTAGCAACAAATTTATTTTGTTGATACTTCGCTCGTTTACAGCTTTTAAGAGAAATCAATTTGCATCTCAAATAATCAGAGAGCTTCTAAAAAGCAGGTCCAATTATTCTCTCACACTTGCAAATGATTGATTGGGAGTGCAAAATTCCCAAAAACTGACTAGCTTGAGTGCCAACTGATGCACCTAAAATTGAATGAAGCTGCCAAAAGAACACACCTAAATACATATGTACATATATGAGGACCTACGCTGCTACCCATAATAGCCCATAAAACGCCTTTTCACAGTCGAAATAAGTTTTAATAAATGTGTGATCATATATGAGTTGTAAGTTGTCAGAGAATAACAGTCCAGTGATCACTTTTTTATTAATTTTTTTTGGGGTGTAATTTCTTACCACTGAAAATAGTTTTTTTTTATTTTTATTTATTTACTAGCAAACCCGGCAGACGTTGTCCTGCCAAACACTAACTTGTTTGCATTTGAAATATGTGATTCGCCCTCCTAATTTCAGCTCCACATCCTTCTCTCCGTCCATCCTCTTCATATGCTTTTGTCTTTTCATATTGCTTTTCAATTGTCATCCATATACCTATCCCTTTCTCAATCCCAATCCCAAAAGGATTTAAAATGACTCCATTTTAAAAATCGCATCAAGACCTTTCATTTTAGACCCATGTTTTCACAAAAACCTTCTAGCTCCAATTTTGGTTTACGTTTTGGTTAATATCTAAAAACCTTCGTTTTATATTGGAAAATAGCTAAAACATGTTAAATCATTTGTCAACACCTTTCTTTTTATACCCATATCATACCAATACCATCGAGGGCCCCACGTGGTTGACATTTTGACCGATATCTCGAAAACGGGCTCAAATTGAAAGAACACTTTATAAGGTTATCCTGGTCAACATTTTTGGGGAAATCTCCAAAACCTTTCCAAATACCTTTATTTTTTAGCGTATAACCATCTTGAGCGGACACAAAATTTACCTTCCAAATTTAGTTATGTGTATTAGGTCCAGCCGTTCTCAAAATAGATGTTTCCATAAATGAAGCAAAGTCGAAATGAAACCTGTGGCCTTCCCCTTTCTTTTTATACCAATTTTGTGCGAATATTCCAAAGTTTATCCGAAACCACATTTTGACCGATAACTCTGTTATCGATAAATATATTCCAAAGTTTACCCGAAACCACATTTGAAAGCTGTGGTCTTCCCCTTTCGTTTGATACAAATTTTGTGCGAATATTCCAAAGTTTACCCGAAACCACATTTTGACCGATAAGAGTTATCGGTAAATATATGGAATTGAACCAAAGTCCAAATGAAAGCTGTGGTCTCCCCCTTTCGTTTGATACAAATTTTGTGCGAATATTCCAAAGTTTACCCGAAACCACATTTTGACCGATAAGAGTTATCGGTAAATATATGGAATTGAACCAAAGTCCAAATGAAAGCTGTGGTCTCCCCCTTTCGTTTGATACAAATTTTGTGCGAATATTCCAAAGTTTACCCGAAACCACATTTTGACCGATAACTTAGTTATCGATAAATATATCGAATTGAACCAAAGTCCAAATGAAAGCTGTGGTCTTCCCCTTTCGATTGATACCAATTTTGTGCGAATACTTCAAATTTTACGGAAAACAACATTTTGGCCGATAACTCTATTATCGATAAATTTATCGAAATTTCATGATGCCTGTTAACTATTCTACACTCCTAAGAAGCTGTCTGCAAAATTTCGTAATGATCGGGCCATTTGTTCAGACGATAAAGAACCACAAACATCCGCAGTCACTCACAAACTTACGTTTTTATATATTAGTAAGATTTTGTTTATGTAAATGTTTCGATATAGTTTTCACACTCTTACTAGTTTTATTCAGAGTAGTACGGAATTCGACCTTATATTATAAAACGGAATCGATACCATGTGTCACAATCAGCTGATTTGTTTGTCAAAATTTATTCACATACTAAAAGAACACACTTAAAATATTTATTGATCTAAACACATGTGCTATAATCCCGGTTTTTCGGGATATGAAGAAGTCTACGACATTTGGTGCTCTAATACATAGTTACCCCCATTGTTAAGTATCTACTATGTAAGTAGAAGTAGGGAAAACTATTTTTGTGGTTAAGAAGATAGCACAACTCTTTCCCACATTCGCATTTGCGTTTAAGCCAAGCAAATTAATACATTGCAATTTGATATAGTAACTTTGGGTATATGTATGTGTGTGTGAATTTGCATGACATGGAGTATACGAATACGTCCGTGATTACCAAAGCATAGAAGATTCTTTTAACGTGGGTCTAGTGGGATTTACTTTTCGGAAACTACTATCCCGAATAGAAGAAAAGAAGAAAGAGCATTTTTCGAAGGAAAAAAGTAGAGATATAACGGCGTGAGTGTGAGGTGCTTGAACTACTAACCAAGTGGAAGGCATTAATCCCCAAAGGTTCGACTTCGGCTAGTACAACCAATCAAAGCTTCGGGCAAGCACCATAACCTAAAAGCCAAACTCTTGTAAGAACGTAAACGGCAACTCAGTGATCGATGTCCATACAGAACTTAAAGTATGAAGAGCGTACTTCTCTGCTCTATGGAATGAGAATAGTGAGGAACTATCTAGGGAAGTCTATCTGAGCCTTGAATCCAATGATCGGCTATGATTACAGCAATATTCGGATTAAGAAATAATGCAGCTGTGAGAGCTGACGGGTATTCAAGTACGCCAGCGAGAAGTTTACAAAACTCATGTAGACACTCGTGGGCGCATTGTGTGAATTTCTCTAACTACTTCGAAGTGAGACATAGAGAAGTAAAGCTTTCCTGCTTTGTGGTATATGGTGCAGAGTCCTACAAGTGGCCTTAGAAGCAAAAGAAGATGTACAAAAAAAAAGGTACTGAGACACGGAAGGAAGAAAGAAAGACAAAGGAGTGGAGGAAGGTGGAGTGATAAGAAGAAAGTGAGATACAGAAAGACGAAGGTTCAAAGAAATAAAGAAACTTGAGCTTTGGAGATCTAGGTGCAGAATAAGACCCTAAGAGAATGAACGAGATGAAAAAAAAATTAGACTAGGCTAGAGAAATAATTTGTTTATCTCCGAGTGAGTGGAAGATCGATCACCCTATCCCTCTGTGCTCGAAAAAAATAACAATCTCAGAACTTGGAGGTCGCTGGATTCCAAATTTTTTTTTCAAAACCAGGATGGTTCTTCGTACTAATTCTGCGATGCTGTGGTTCTCAAAATTCTACTGTAAAATGAAAATAGTTGGAGCTTGCTTTACGCTGACGTTATGTTATAGCACATCTACGAAGAAATGATTATTTATAATATGCATATGCACATTAGACTGGGACAAAAAAAATGTTTTTTTGCAAATTTTAATATTATTTTTCCTAAAATCAATATAGCAAACAGATAAATACAGATTCTTAAAGGGAATTGAATGCTGACTCTGTAACTTAAAAAATTTCTTTATTCGCAAATCGAAAAAAAAAATATAATTAAAAAAATTATTTGGCCCAGCCTAATTTACACATACATATGTACTTACATACATTTGTGTGCGCATAAAATTCTACTTTGGGGATCAAATTAAAATAAATAATACTTGTTATCATTTGTTCCTTGTCTGCTATTCTGATGGGCGGAAGCATCGCACATACATACATACATTCATACTTTCATTAACCCAAAGAGCAGCTGACAAAGCAAAGTTTTAGTAACGAAGCTTCAGACTTTCTTGACATTCACATGTTCTACGCTTAACATATGTACATATGTACATATACATATATATGTATGTACGTGTGTATGTTGTATGTATGTATTTATTTAAATGAGCATGTTAAATAAATATTTATATAAAACCTAGACTAATCAATTCAGAATTCTAATGTTTAACAAGTAAAATGTGAGAGATTCCATGGGTATTGTTTCTAAGTTACTATGGCAGGTGCAGTTTAAATTGATAGTGTGAGGGAGGGGGTGGACAAAGATAAAGGCAAAAGCTAAATATGGAGCAATGGCAAAGAACTAGACTTGAGCAAGTTAGAGATAAAGGTGTTGGCGAGAAGATGGCAAAGTAGATTTGGAGATTGTGGATTGCTAGAAGTATAAGCAGATGAGTGGCCTTGCTGGAATTATGAGAAGGGGACTTATAGGTGGAATAATGAAATTCAAAATCATATAAACTTTCAGTACCTTAAATTTTCATATCCTTTAAAAGTACATTAGGGTTTTTCATTTTAGGTTGAATTTTTTTGGCCTATTTAAAAATCTTATTCTTATGAAAAAAAAAATAGTTTTAATTTTTTTTATAAAAAATAAATATTTAGAATTTTTTTTTTATTGATAATTCATTAATATAATTTGATAATTTTTATTGAGCTTTAGACCAGATTCTTGAATAAAACTTCTTTTTTTTGGGTAGTATTCAAATATTTATTAGTTCGATATTCCGACTTCAACCTGAAGTCATCATCAGGAAAACATATTGCTATATGGCCTAAAGCTCAATAAAAATACCAAAATGTTAACTTAAATTTGTAGCAAACTTTTTAAAATGAATATTTTTATGGCATTTGAAATTCTTATTTTTATAAAAAAATATAATTAATAATAAATTTTTTTTTTTATGAAAAATAAATATTTAGAAATTTCTTTTTACAAAAAAAAAAATCCAATCTGAAAAACTTCTAGGTGCTTTTCAGGATAAGTTTATTAAAAATTTCGAAAAATACTTTAAAAATACTATCTCTCTTTTAATTTGTTTTTTCGCTATCAAAAAATTTGTGGTAAAATATTTCAAATTAATATTTTTTGACATTTAAAATTCTAGTTCAGTTAAATTTTTTTTATGAAAAAAAAAAACAAATATTTTGTACTCCCATAACCTACAAAAACTGTATACTCATAAAATACAAAAAATTTTTACGAAAAAGACGTATCAAAACAAGATTTAAAATTTCCGGATGTAGTTTGAAAGGCGCTTAAAATTTTTTTAAATTTTTTTTATAAAAAATAATATTATCAGTAAAAAAAATTCACATAAAAATAAAAGACCCTAATGTCAGTACATACACCTTTTGCTCAAAACACCTATGAAAATATTCGAAAAGTGTGTCACTCAAGTTTACTATAATTTGTAAGCTTGAACTCAACTCATTAATTGAACTTGATTTATTTAAGCCTTCTATTCTCTTCTTTAAATATTACGAAAGTTACCTGAAATTAAAAAATTTCTCTTTTCAGATGCAGCCTACAAAAGCACAATACCAAATGAAAATAAAGTGCAGAAGGATCTGGAACCCATCGATACCTTAGAAAAGTGAGTACACATTGATACATGTCTTCGAGTGTAGCCAGAAGATTCTATACCCTATTTTAGTTGCGAAGTATAGAGCCGGTGCAGTGAAATAACGCCCAAGGAAATAACGCCCATGGACGTTATTTCCCATTCAAAAAGGAAATAACGCCCATGGGCCTTATTTCCTTTTTAAATGGAAATATCGCCCATCTGCAAAAAGAAATAAAGCCCATGGCTCTTATTTCCTTTTTAAAAGAGAAATAACGCCCATAGGATTTTACGCGAGCAACACGAACTATTGATTAGCATTTTTTTCACAAATTACCCTGTGAGAAAAGAGTGGGAAACGTGGCACGCGGAAAGACATCACCGTGGCGGTAGCCACGGCTATGGCACACACCCGGAGTTGGAATGGCGTAGCCCAGGGTTATTTTTTGAAGCGCGGCCGAAGGCCGCCCACGCGGAAAGGTGTCCTGCACATAAAAAACGTGGATGGGGCCCCGAATTGGGGATCTGACCCCGGACAATTTTCGGTTTTTCACTAATAACTTTTCACAGAAACAAAATATTGCTTTTCCCCCTTCGGATTATAGTTACGGAGGCCCGATCCACGATTTTTAGGTGCAGAACACCTTTCCGCGTAGGCGGCCTTCGGCCGCGCTTCAAAAAATAACCCTGGGCTACGCCATTCCAACTCCGGGTGTGTGCCATAGCCGTGGCTACCGCCACGGTGATGTCCTTCCGCGTGCCACGTTTCCCACTTTGGTTAACGTGAAATTTGTGTGTAACTATTCAATAAAATACAAAAAGAATTAGAATATTATTGTTTCATTAAAAAAAATGAAAGAGCAATAAGGCCTTTAAGACTTTATTTCTCTTTCGAAGTGTAATAAAGCCTTTTTTGAAATAAAGGCCTTATTTCACTTCCAATAGTGTAATAAGGCCTTAAAGGGCTTATTTCACAAGGCGATATTGCACCCCGCCTTATAAAAACATAACAAATATGTTCAAATTTATTGAAATAAAGAAAACCATATACTTAATTCTTGAATCAGCTTGTTTTAATTCGTTTTTAACGTCCGTGGGCTTTATTTCTCTTCGAAAAAGGAAATAACACCCATCAGCAAAAGGTGATAACACCCATGGGCTTTATTTCCTTTTTAAAAAGGAAATAAGGCCCATGGGCGTAATTTCCTTTTTGAGTGGGAAATAACGCCCATGGGCGTTATTTCCTTGGGCGTTATTTCACTGCACCGTATAGAGCCAAGCTGCGGCAGTAGTCTCCAAAACCACATTGTGCCATTTACCCAGTTCCGTCATGCTATCGTAGACAGCTTTCAATATTTTAACAATTTCAAAATTTGTTTAATCATAGGTGGGCAATGCCACGCCTACTTACCCTATCCTCAACAAATCGTTCATAGTTTGGCCAAATCAATATAGATGCTACAATTGAGTTTATGAGGCAATAAAATATCTCATTTTATAGTTTTCGAAAATTTCGATATCGAAAAAAATATCGATACAATCGGCCAAAATCGAATTTTATCTCTTGCAGAAACAGAAAAAGTGACTGTGACGTTATTACGCTATCAAATTGACTATATCAGTCGAGACTATCGATCGAAAAAAAATTACCGATAGCACTGGGAAATGGCAAATAAGCAGGCTATCTGACATCTAGATCGAATGAAACGTAGCCACGCCTACTTTTAAATATCTAATATAAAAACCAAACAATCTTAAAGAATGGACGTAGTAACGCCCACTTTTGATTGAATAAATTTTACAAATATTATTAATCATAAATCAAGAAAGTAGTTTAAAATATCATAAAATCAAGGCAGCGCTTTTCATAAGAAATGTTAGGTTGAAAAATGGTCGAAATCCACTAAGAACCACGTCCATTTTTATATACAAATTTTTTAAAGTTATCATAGAGTAATGCAAAAGGAAATATAACTGCAAAAAATAATTTGAAATAAATGCGATTTACTTGCGAAATATTAATGCACGAAGAAATATGAAATAGATATTGTTTCGAAAATGGGCGTGGTCTAGCCTATTTCATACTGCAGGATTTCAAAAAGTTTTTAATGACAGCACAGTTGATGGACCTCATAATAATCGTTGCCAACCTTAATTAAACTTTAGTTTGATATACATATGTATGTATGTATGTATGTAGGTACCCACTGAAATTACAATTTTGGTCAGAATTTACTCATCACAACGAAAAATGTGACTCGCATGCAGTGTTGCCAGAAATTTTTAGAGCTTATAGCTAAATTGAAACAAAAAAATAGCTAAAAATAGCTACAAAAAAAATTTCATAGCCAAAAAAAATAGCTAAAATTTTTTTCTTTAAATATAGCTAAATGAGCTTTTATTTCACATGAAATTAAACCACATATGTATGTCTGTAGTTACTAAATTATTATAAAGCAAAAAATAATAATAATAAAAATAATAACAATTCAGTCATTGAAAATATATGTACTTTTTAAGTACATAAATTAAATTGTAATAGTAACATAAATTATAATCACGAATAGTTGATATACATACATCACTCAAGTTTTATTCAAAAATGAAGTTAAATCACAGCTGTGCAGAGTTCAAAAACAAAGTCATTTCTTCGTTTAATTCACATGTTTAATCGTATATATTTACTAGGTATACCAAAGTTATGACATTTTCCAGGTCTTTTAAGACCGTATCTTATAGTTAGTAAAGAGTTTAACATCAAAATCTCCATTCTATTCCTTTGCTAGGTTTTTATTAAATTCAATACAGAAAAACTTCGTTCTATTTCCGCATTACTAAGCGGTATTATTAGCAAATTAAATACAAACTGTTGTAATTGCTCAAACGGATTTTCATTAATGGCATTTCCCAAACTCCCTTACCTCTATCCAAAACTTAACTTTAGAAGGGGTCTCTTGCCATGGATATGAATAAAGTTTTTTCCATTCTATTTCTATAACAGTAATTTTTTCTGCCTTAAAAGTATCAAATATTTTGGGCTTCACCACATTTAAAGCATTTTTTATAGCAAAAAACTCAATATTTTTTAAAGATTGAATATTTTGTGGTAGGCGTTGACGTAGCTGCTCAATTAACTTGATAATAAAAGTCTGACAAAATTTCTACTATCTATCAACTTTTGAACAGTTTGATAAACATAAGGCAGAGTGCACACGGTCGATATTTATATTCTAAAAAGTTCTGTGAAAATAATTTGGCAAATAACAAAAATGTTTTAGCTAAAATAGCTAACTCGATTTAAAAAAAAGCTAAAAAAATAGCTAAGAGCTAAACCCGAATTTCTATAGCTAAACGTCGAAATAAATAGCTAAATCTAGCTACAAAATAGCTAAAATGGCAACACTGCTCGCATGCATTGTCTAGCTCGGACCTAAACTGCATGGGCGCTATCACCACAAATTATTTAATTTTGGCTGACGATGTCTGATGTTCTCTGTCACCACACTGTGATCTATGTAAATATGTATGAATGTTTGTGTGTGATTCTTCGCGTATTTTTCGATGTTGACGATATTCGGCTGTACATATGTACAAATAAACAAAAATACATACAATTTTTATTTTGAAAGCAGCGCGTGCCTCGAAAAATCGGCTTTAGTTTGTGTGCAACTGGCAATCGGACCAATTGCCGAATTCTTAACGAATAGTAAAAAATTAAAATTTTTTTGTTTGCTAAAAAGTGAAATTTTTCATAAAAAAGAAACCAAAAAAAGTGAAGATAATCCGAGCACAAGAAGAGTTTTAATAGATTTGTTATAAAGTATAGATAACTAGTAATTGCATGAAGTTATCGTTTGAGGAAATAAATTCGTTGATTCGATAAGAAAAATTCGTGCGTGTTCATATAATTATACATACATATATACAAACATATCTACACATACGATCAGCTGCGTATTTGTGTTACGAATCAACGCAAAAATAAATCCCATTGAAAATTGTATAAATATGTAGCATGAATGACAAAACGCAGACGACAGACAACGATGGCATGAAAATGACTTTCGAAATGTTTTGAATTTCAAGCAAAAATGTGTTTTTGTGTGTGTGATTTTATTAAAAAAAAAAAATTAAAAAAACAAAATAAAAATTAAAAATTAAATCTAATATATAAGAGAAATGTATGCTGATAATAAATCGTAGAATAAAATCTGTTCAGCTTGACTAGATAAATATGTAATTAAGTGTCATTTGAGTTTAATTTGCATAATAAAAATATGTCAAAACATAATCTAAAATCATTCATCATAAACATAGTATATCGTGATCTCAAATAGAAATGGATGAATAACAACAAAAAAGGAATATATTTAAAAGTTATCTATTTAGAGTGTCACTCTTTTTCAATTTTTTGACAGCTAGACATACAACTGTGTTACTAAATATTTATCGAATATCGATAATTATGGATCAATTATAATTACTCATCCATTACCAGCACCTTTGCTGAAGTAGAGCTTGGGCTTTACTTTTCATTTGCGTCGTCGGTCAAAGTAACATTTGTTGCCAGGAAGTCAATCTGGCTCAAACCCCGTTTAGTTGCAAACGGTGGGGGGACCTCTTTCCCAATTCTCACCAAGAAATAGCTCGTTTTCGTCCTATTAAACGCGGCTTTACAGTCGACGAAGAGGTCGTGCATACTTTTTTCCTGGCCTGTTTCCAATATATGGTCTATATTGAAAATCTGGTCTGTGGTAGTCTGGTAGATTTGCTCAGCCTGAAGCTGAACTGATAAGGTCCATCCAGACGGATCACGGCGGACTTCTTTTCTTCCAACAGTGCGCTTGATAGGATGCTCCGATATTAACTTACACTCCAGTAGCCAGGGATGCACTCGTCAAGCTACATGCTGCGGAGGACCTGCTGACTCAGACTTTTACTTTCGAAACATTTCATGCGGTTTTTATGTGTGGCTTTTGTTGTATTAGTCCGTATCACTTCTGGCAGATTTGGGTCATATGTATGAATGTGAGCAGTCAGTTTTGATTTGGTACTTTCCTGTTCAAACATCTTCTGCTATTAGCCCGACTATCGCGGAATGCTTTGCTTGACTATTCAATCCTTTGGCTCGTCTCCAGTTGACCCTGTATGCCCTTTATAGTTTCAGTGGTCAGTTTCAAGTTCTTTTACCTTAAAGTAACGTCCAGCCCAGGTGCGTTTCCTCAAACCGAAGGCTACATTTCCTAGAATCCTAAACTAATATCAATCCATCCAAGCTCAACCCACAACCAGCACTATGTACGGTAGGTAGAATGGCTGCGACCAAGTTCATCTAAGTAGCTTTTAGAAGCCATTTTGATGCCATAAAAAACCCGTCGAACTACTGCTGGTCAAAGCGGATTTACATAGGTTACAGCTAACCTGAGCTGTTCTCGAGAATTTTTGGGATCCCTATTTCAGATATCCTATCCAGGTTTTCCAAAAAAGGGCTCCCGAAAGATGTTGGACGCATTCTGTCTAGAGCCGGACATTTGCACACGAAATGCTCGACAGTCTCTTGGGTGGTTGTGTCTTTGCAGTGATAAAAATGTGGAATGCCCATCTTTTCCACATGTTTTTCTACCTCCCAGTGACCTGTGAAGACTTCTCTTATTCTGTGAGTGTCTGTTCTGGGCTTGTATAGGCGACTCCTTGTCCTCTATTTGCTGTAGACTGGCCAGATAGTTCTTGATATTGCACTTCCACTTTATACGTGCTTTGTTGAGGTAGTACTTATGAATGTTTCCCTTGGCTACTGATAGGGATACCCTCATATCCAAGGTGATTGTGCTCCTGTCTCGAAATCTGGGAAAAGTGGATGAAAATCCTAGGTCCATTTAAAATTACATTATTTTTAGCTATCTCTAGTTTAATTTTTTTAATTATTTAAAAAAAAATTTTTTAATTTTTGTGGTTCTTTATTTTTTTGTGTTAGTTTTTTACGTCTACACGTTAATATGTTTTATATTTAGATTACTTCAATTTTTTTATATTTTTTTCCTGTTTTTAATTTTGAAGTACTTTATTATTTTTGTGTTGTTTTTATTTAATTTTTAAGTCTACAGTTAGTATGTTTTATTTTTATATTTTCTATTGTTAAAATTTTTGTAATATTTTTAAAGCCTTTATTTTTGTATTTTTGTCGTCTGCAAGTAAATATGTTTTATTTTTATAATATTATTTAAATTTTTTTCTTGTATTTTCGGTTTGTTTAACTTTTTGTAATATTTTTAAAACTTTTTTTTAAATATTTTTGTAGTACTCTTTAATTTTTTAATGTTTTCTTCCTCTTATTTGTATAATATAATTACAATATTTTTTCTTTTTTTGTTTAATTTTTTGTAATACTTTTTTGTTTTTTTAATTTTCATAGAATTTATATATTTATTTTTTTTACTTTTTTACGTTAATGTTTTTTTTTCATAATATTATTTAAATTTTTTTTTGTTTATAATATGTATTTCCAAAATTTCCTTAATATTTTTTTAGAACTTACTTTTTTAATTTTATTAAATTTTTTATTATAATATTTTTTTTATTTTCTTATTTTTTTTATTATTATTTTTTTTTTATTTCAATATTTTTTTATTACTATATTTTTTTTCTTAGAACCTATTATTTTTTATAACACTTTTTTAAATTTTATTTATTATTTAATGCTCAGTTTTACTATTGTTTTTTATTGCTATTGTTTCTTTTTTATATTTTAATTTGTTTTATTTAGTTAATGTTTGTTCTTTTTTTAAATTTTGTTTTTTGATTAAATTATTTGATTCTAATTTTTTTTATTTTTATTACTTGGTAGAGTTTAATATATCTTCTTTACGTTGTGATGAACTAAGTTATTCTAAATACATACATAATAGCTTCGACTTCACTAAACTACAGACGTTAAACCTATTAAATGCGAAAATCGACCGAAAACTATAAATTAAAATAAAAGTCTTTTTTCGAAATTTTAAACAAAAATGTCCCACGTCGATTATGAAGCACACAATTACATATGTTACACCGTGCCAGAATGTCCTAGTGACGAACGGGTTTGTGAAGATAGCACTACGGAATCGCCAAACGACACTACGGATTCGCATAATTCGTCAGATGCTGAGACAATGGAGCCGACGACGATGAATACACGCGATTTTCAAAAACAAAACCACCATAATAAATATTTCAAGAAAACGTACATGCCAGAAATCTTACCGCCAGAACGTCATTCCATGTTGCTACCAATAACAACACCGCAACTGGGGTATTTTGTGACCTATGCACCCAGTCCATATTATGGTTCAGCCTACTACCCGTCTTTGTATTATAGGTTAGATATAGACACTTTCTTATCACATACTACAAGATAGCCGAGCACTCAAATCACAACAATGCTCAAATAATTAATTACTTATTTAATTGTTGTTAATGTTTTTTTGTTTTTGTTTTTGTTTTTTTCATTTACTTCCAGAGAGAAAGAAAACGATCGCAATCGGCGCGCTGTTAGCTATGCCGGCGTTGAACCGAATCTAAGTTCATTACCGCGCGCTGCTCCACGTCGTATCTCGTTAATGAAAGAACCCCCACCGCCACCACCACCAAAACCGTTACAACACAGTGTGGTCAAAAATGGTGCTGCCAGTTCACCCATGCCGGCGAGTAAATATCCACAAACCGACTATAATCTCATACAGAAAACAGATTCGAATAGCACATTAACAGCACCAATGCAATATCAATTGCCGAACGTTTACGTTAATGCTGATGAGACTATACCAACAACAATAACAACAAGTAATTCTAACAACACGAACAACAACAATAATTACTCATCACTACTCTGCCATGGTAAATCAACGGCGTCGAGTCCGTTAGCTGTGCGTAAGCGTGAGAAACTTCTGCATCGTTTTAGTGACGCTGCTACATTGGGCCGGAAGTTAAAGAAGAAGAAGAATACGAATAGAACGTGCCGTTCGATGACCGAAGCCATTGAGATGCTTGCTGATCCCGTCATAGAAGATGAATTTTTTGTAAGTAACTATATAAAGTATTTGAGTTGTGTGTATGTATAACCTAATTTTTTCTATATACGTATGTGTATATATATATGTATGTATTTACCTACATATATGTAGCTTGTCAACTAGTATTTATTCTGGCTAGTTTGGCGTTTCATTGATAAAAGAAAGTAGAGTCAAACGTGATTATACTACCCCACTTCTGAAGCTGGAAAAGGCTGGCTACCAAGTCATTTCCTATGCCGACGACATAGCCCCTAAGCGACCTACTCCAGACCGCTTTGTATTTCTTGGAGTACTGCTTACTGGACAGCGGTCTCAAGGTGAATCCTTCCAAAATGGTTCAAACTTTCTACCTCGGCGTCATTCTGGATAGTAAACACAACGGGTACACGCAAATTGAATATATGTAGGTCCAGGACGGCAATTGTTCCTCTATGCATCCAAAGCAGGCGTGGATAAATTATGGAGTTTGAATCCTCGGGTAATGTACTGGCTGCACACCATCCTCATCTACACCCAGAAATCTGCAGGTAGTAGATTATACTACAGCGACTTTCTTTAAGGACAACAAGTTCTCCATAAGAATCCCTGAAGGCACGAGTTGGAGGACGTGTGTATTCTACACTGACAGTCTACCTCCATCTGCACGAAAGGGCAGCGGCGTATACTCGGAAGATCTATCGCTCTCCTTGAGCATTAGACTACCGAGTCACTGCAGCGTATTGAAAGCTTCTCTTCAAAAACGGCTCATTCTTTGTCGATATATGGCTAAGGGCAAGCAGCGATCAAAGAACTTCAGAGCCACATCAATCGTTCAATGAACTGGCTTTGATTTGTTCCACAGTAGTTATCTGGGTTCCAGGCTAGAGCGGCGTACCCAGAAATTGTGCTGTTCAAGAAGTGACAAGGAAGGCCACAGAGCAAAGAAGTTGGCTTCTGCTTGAAGTTGGTGAAAAAGCTGATTCTAAATAGACATTGGAATCCACGAGCAAGGTATCTAGGCAAACGCATTTGAGGGAAACGTGCGGAGTCCATACTCAACCAACCTCAAGCGACGCTCCCTTGTCCTCCTGATCGGGCTACTCAAGAGACACTGATGGAAATACATGGCGCAAGCGTTTGTGCCCCATCAAATTACTTCTCCCGAAGAACAGAGGCGAGCAGCAAATAGAAAGTGTCAAACGCTTCCTCTGCAGTTGTCCCACAAGGGCTAGGACTCTTAAGGAGTGTGTTAACAAGCGCTTCTCAGCGAGTGTATGCAAGGACAATGTCACACACGGCACTCTAGTTCTATTGCACATCTATCTCAGTGCCAACTTCTTGTTGCGGTCACCCTGTGTTTGGTGTCACAAGTACGTCATCCGGTAACCCCACTTTCGGAACGCTTCCATCCCTTCTGTTGACACATCAGCAATTCGCAAATGTCAACGCGCAACCGCAGCCAACTCTTCCGGTTTGCATGGCTTCCTCCTTCTTTTCTACGCCAGCAGCCGAACCAACCAGCACGTAAATTAAGGAGCGGAAATAATCCCGGCCCATCGGACAATAAAAAGAAGCCACCGCTCCAAAGAAGGTGCTTAGGCATAGGGGTGAACCAAGGGAATCGATTCCCAAGAACATTTTTGGAAGCGAGCGAAACATTTGGTGCAGGGTAAGTAAGACAGGGCAAGTGTGTGAGGTGAAAATATTCATGGTGCGGGTTTTTTCTTAGGGTTTTACAGGGAAAAATCAGTTGAGCGTGACCATAGGGCCTAGGCTGCTGTTCAGGGCACGCAGCGGTAATTGAATCACCAAGGGGGGAATGGTAAATTTCCCTACAACAACTTATAAGGCGGCTATTAGGGCGAGGCAACCACCACCGCGGTGCTGCCTGAATCGCCATCACGTAGCATAAGCCACGCAGTCACATTCAAGGGGATAGGGGGCGCTAAGCCGCATCGTACACCAGAGTGCCTATCGCCATAGCGCGACGCGTCGCGACCAACACCATTTTCACGGCAGGTTTCAGCGCCTTGGCCCTATAGGCATCACGAAAAAACATCGTGGCAACGGTTGCCAGATATCGCTCCGCACCTCCACCATACGAAACCAATCGACAGTTCCACCACCACCAAGGTAACAATTCCACCGCCACCACCAAGGTAACCAAGGTAACCAGTTCCACCACCACCACCAAAGTAACAAGCAAGCCACCACCACCACAACGAAGAAAGTCAGCAGTGCAGCTAACCAGGTTTTATTTATTTTAAGCCAGGGACTTTATACAGCGCCGCACGGCGTTCTAGGTCATATGTATGTATTGTATTTCAAAGGGGCACCCCCCATTTAATAACTGGAAAAAAACCAGAGAGGGCGGCGAGGCCATAAGCATCGACCGCTCCGTGAAATATTAGTTTGAACTTTAGTGCGCATAAGTGGCGCGGTAGGCATAAACGCCAATACAACATCCAGCATAGCTGGACATAATTTGGAAAAGTAGGGCCACCACTGTGAGTCTTACCAGAGACAGTCGACGGCGACGTCTCACACCCCCCCCGTATGATTAGAGATTCCATGCCATAGGGCCCCAAGAGTGATGGTGGCACAGCCACTTCACTAGTTTATTTTGCCTTTTACCCTTGACCCAAGACGTCTTGTAGGATCGGGGGGATATAGGGGGAAATTGCCCCAATTTAGTCGCTGCCTTGAAAAAGGGGAGTCAGACGTAGGCCGTCGATGAAAGGTTGCCATCAGCAACAATTTAATTTTTGAATTCATTTTTTTTGTAGACATTTGACATTTGGTAATAAAAGTCGAAACAACACTATTATTACACATTTGGGAGCATAGGCAAGTTCGTGCAGGAGGTGCGCTCTTGGTTGGCAGTCCTGAAATAGGGACAGACACTCCTGCACATGCTCGCGCGTACTCCCTGCTCAGCACACTCACATTAGAGGTGGGCAAAAACCACGTACGTTGTATATGTAGTAAGGATTCTAAACTTAAGCATTGGAAGCCCATGAAGGGCATGGTTCCAAGGAACCTTGATTTTTTTTTATGAATATTTTTTGGAATAAATAACATGTATCTATAATATCGTGCGAAAATTAAGCGTTCTTTCTTTCAGATGCGGAGACGACAGACGGACGAGACGTGACATGGGCGGGAGGTTTTGAGGGGAATAAGGGGGGAGTTGAAATTGGGGTCGACACCAACCATTGCCACTGTCGACCATGGTAGGGTGGGTGAAGAGTGGCCGGCCAGAACACCACCTATGGCCGAGGGCGGGTAACCTGAAGGGGTGCGACCCGAATGCCCCAATGCGAAATTAAGAGCCAGGTATGATTTTTTTTTCTTGTATGGTGCGGTGGGTATGCCTCGGGGTCAAAAATCCACCCCATAGTCCGGCGAGCTAGTTCGCGCAACAAACAAGCATACCTGCGAGACTCTGAGGCATGCAACATGGGGATGATGAGTCAGTGGCGCCATCAACCGGCAACCAGCACGTAACAGAAATGGCGCCCAACGTGGGGCCCACGGTTTAGTGGAGCCTCAATGATTAGTTTAGTTTTTCGGACACGCAAGGGGAGTACGTTCGCACTTTTAGGGTTGTATTATATTTTGACTTTGGGGGTTCGGGGGCGTTCGTATTTTTAGATCAATTTCAAATTTTTAAAATTTACATTGTTGTACATCAGCAGCTTGTCTTGGCTGCGTATAGCCAGTCAATAGTGTTGATGTAGGGGGTATGGTGAGGTGGGGTTTAGAGGTCTGCCAACTTGTTTTGGTGAGGGTCAAGCCGGACAATAGTGGCAGGGTTCTGACCTCATCCATCAGGAATCGGATCCGCGGGTATCTCGTTTTGCCGAGTTAAAGGGTGGATGATAGTATTCGCGGAGGGATTCTGATCGGCGGGTGTGCGTTGTCTAGGTAGCTTAATTGGCTAGGTCAACGCCAACTAATAGTACCTACAACGGTTGGGGAAGTGTGTTGAAAGGGGGACTAAGACGTCGGACCATGGGGGGGACGGACGGACACTGCATCTGAAAGAAGAGACACTGTTTATTTTCATTATTATTTTGATTTTCAAATTTTATTTACGTTTTCATTTTACGTTTATGACCACGTATATTTCATATATTTTTTTTGTTCACATTCTACGTTCCGGGTAAAGGTACCCTTCGTGGAAATTTACCCATATTCTATCTTTAAAACATTTTTTTTTGACTTTGGGTTTTGTTATCAACAATTTGATTCATCTTGACTTGTGGCTGCGATTGGCGGTCAATAATATCGGTATTCCTTATCGGCGTTATCCCTTGGAGATCCGAGGATAAGCCATTGTCCGGTTTACACCAATTTTGGTACAACAACACGCCAATAGCGTGTAATTAAACGCGACCGTCAACATCGTGGGGATTTGGGTGGTTGGATTTTGAGTCTTTTCGGATTTTTTTTTTTTTAGCAAAGTCAATTCCGCCACTTGATTGGCATCTTCGATCCTGTATTATCATCACCGGCGTTGTCATTGTCAGCATATTTAACACAGCGCCTAAGTAGCTATCGAATCCCAACAGCAACGTCAAACGCGCAAAAGTACCTCGAGGTTAGGGGGCAAACGTGAATTAGGGTTTCACGTACCAAATTTTGTTTTCCATCTTCTTTTGGGGTATTATAGTTATTGGTTACCAACAGCACGCGCGAAAGTAAGCGGGCTGGGAGGCTAAGTAAGACTAGCAATATCGCGATAAATGGCGGATCAGGTTAAACGGAAAGGGCTTAGGAGCGAGAAGAGGGACCGGCGCGACGAAGAGGACATGAACAAAAAGGAAGGTGATGATAGCTACCAGCAAAGCGGTGAGGAGAGCGACGCGCTTGATAACCAGGACCGAACTGATGACGACGAGCAGCAACTACCCGAGCAGCGTGAGGAAGGGAACGAGAAAATTGTCGACGATGAAGGAGCGCGCGCGGGAATGGCCGGGAGTGCTGGAGTAGCGTCAACGAATTTCCTAGGCGAAGATTTTATGGAAAAGTTCGAGTTAATGTTTGTGCAACACCAGTTAGAGGTGAGCCGCTCTACCACAGACGCGGTCAAAGGTTTGGTGCAGACGCTGAAGAGGGAGATCAATGGTCTGTCGGGTCGGCTGTCACATTTGGAAGAGGCAGGCGCGCGCGTGCGCCCAGATCCAACGCGCGATGGTTGGTTGCTGGATGGGGAAAATCAGGTGAGAAGTCCCAACGCGGCCGAAGTAGGGAATGGGCGTGGACCAAGTGCGAATCGACCAATGGATCCTCCAAGCACGGTGCGCAGGAGCGGCACGGCGACCGCGCGGTACGAAAGGGGCGCGACGAAAGCGATACGCGATTGGCACTTAAAATTTGACGGGGGGTCTAAGGCGATTCCCATTGAGCGCTTCTTGTTCCGCGTTGAGACCCTGCGGAAGAAGCACAACATTTCGTCACAGGACTTGTATGCAAACTTCCACTTACTGCTCGAGGGTCAAGCGCAGGAGTGGTATTGGTTGTATACCGAGGAGCATCCAGAGCACGGTGCCATAGATTTTCAGGAATTTCGATCGGCGATGATCGAGCACTTCCGCAGGGCAGATTGCGATGAAGAGATTCGTCAAGCCATGAACGAGCGCAAACAGGGATATAACGAGAAATTTGAAGAATACTACGCGGAAGTTAGGGGGTTAGAACTCACGATGAGGACGCGGCTACCGGAGCTGAGTCTAGTGAACCTTATGCGCCGCAATCTGAGACCAAGAATCAAAAACTTGATCTTCGGTTGCCAAATAACATCACTGGAGGAGTTGCGGAAGGAGTGTCGTCGGGCGGAAAAACACCTAGCGGAATTTGAATTGAAACCCCAGCGCAGAAAGGCGATAGACGAGTTGGAGGGCGACCATGAGGAGGAGCCACTGGACGCGTTAGAAGCTTTCCATCGGCCAGTCAGGGACAGACCGCTACATCGCGAAACAAGGGGCGATGCGGGGACAAAGCGGGAGGTATTGACGCCGAGGAAAATAGACAGTTGCGACGGGCGCTTGCATAGCATGATTTGCTATAAGTGCAACCAGCCAAGCAGACAGCTGTGCGAAGAGTGTAAACCGAAAAACCTGGAGAGCGGCGGGAAACCCGGGGAACCTTGCCAACCTCGTCAGACCCCGGAGAAGTAACAACTACCAGTTTAGACGTGCTCGATCACGGCGATCGGGGCAAACCCAATTTAGACAAAACAATAAAAATTTTAATGAATAGTAAAGCGAAACCAGCGCGCGGTCCAAAACCACATCTAACGTTACCGGAGAGGCAAGCGCGCTATGAAGCAGCGCGGAGAAGGATTTTTGGCACAACACAGGATGTAGAGGGCATTGGTACTGATGTCAGCGCAACCCAGCGCGGAACAAGCAGGACTTGGCGGAAGATAGTGGAGCTGCGCAAGCGCACGCGCGCGAGGCGAAGCGAGGCGCGGTCGATAGAAGAGACGGTTATTCGGGACGCTATTGACAAGCGTCCATATACACAAGTTGACATCGAGGGAGTCCGCATACAGGGTTTATTAGATAGCGGTGCGTCGATCAGTTGCCTGGGGTCAGTGGCGCGCGTTTGGGAGGAAAAGATGGGGAACAAATTACGCAAGCTAAACGAGCGGTTGAAGACAGCGGATGGGAAGGCGCAAGCGGTTGTAGGCAGGATAGACGTCGAGATGACATGGAGAAGCAAAACGAAACCCATGACGTTGTATCTGGTTCCTAGCCTGAAGCAAGAGCTGTACCTGGGCATCGATTTCTGGGATGCTTTTGGAGTAGCACCAATAGTAGTCTCGGAACTTGATACCCAGGGACAGCTGGAGCTGTCAGCCGTACAATATCGGGAGTTAGAGCGCGTGAAGAAACTGTATCCGTCGTTTGCCGATTTGGGTCTTGGCAGAACGCATCTCATTGAACACGTAATCGAGGTAGCGGATGAAACGATCCCCATCAAACAACGCCACTACCCCATGTCGCCGGTGAAGCAGAAGTACGCGTACGAAGAAATCGATCGTATGCTGGCACTTGATGTCATTGAAGAAAGTAACAGCGCGTGGAGCTCGCCAATTGTACTCGTGGAGAAACCGGGGAAAAAGCGTCTTTGTGTAGACATGAGGAAGCTCAACGATAGAACCAAAAAAGACGCCTATCCGACGCCTCATATAGAAGGAATTCTAACGCGCTTGAGAGAGACACACTTTATATCGGGGATTGACCTTAAAGACGCATTCTGGCAGATACCGCTGGAGCAATCGTCACGCGAAAAGACGGCGTTCACGGTCCCAGGGCGGCCGTTATATCAATTCAAAGTAATGCCCTTCGGATTGTGTAATGCGCCCCAGCGGTTATGCAGACTAATGGATAAGGTCATCCCCTCGCGCTTAAGGGAAAACGTCTTTGTGTACATTGACGACCTCCTCGTTTGCTCCGCGGACTTTGAGACACATTTAGTTCATCTGGCGGAGGTGGCCGACTGTCTCGCTAATGCAGGGCTTACGATTAACCTGACCAAATCAAAGTTTTGCCAAAAAGAGCTGAAATACTTAGGCTTCATAGTAGGGCAGGGGGAGTTGAAAACCGATCCCGAAAAAGTGCGGGCCATTGAGGAATTCCCGGTACCAACCACTATCAAGCAGCTACGCCGCTTTCTAGGCATGTGCGGGTGGTACCGGAGATTCATCTCAAACTTTGCCACAATCGCCGCGCCGATGACTGAGTGCCTGCGCAAGGCCAAAACATTCGCGATGACACCAGAAGCTGTGGAGTCGTTCGATCAGCTTAAGACAGCGCTCACCTCAGCCGAGGTACTCGTAAATCCTGACTTCAGCAAGCACTTCTATGTACAATGCGACGCGTCCACACAGGGCATCGGCAGCGTGCTTTTTCAAAAGGATGATGAAGGCAACGAGCGACCGATCGCGTTCATGTCGCAGAAGCTGAATTCCGCCCAGCGCAACTACACCATAACTGAGTTGGAGTGCCTAGCCGCGGTTGTAAGTGTCAAAAAGTTCCGCGCGTACCTGGAAGGTCTTCCATTCACCGTGATCACTGATCACATGAGTCTGAAATGGCTCATGGGACAGAAAGATCTCTCTGGACGGTTGGCTAGGTGGAGCCTGAAACTACAGGGATTCGACTTCAACATAGAACACCGCAAGGGCGCGCAGAACGTCGTTCCAGACACGTTGAGCCGGATGCACATGGAGGAGGCGAGCGAGTTGGAAACCGTGGCCGAGATCGACTTCACATCGCCGGAGTTCACTAGCCATGAGTACACGTCACTGGGACGTCAGATTACACAAAATGCTGAAAGGTTACCGGATCTGCGAGTCGCCGATGGCATCGTTTACAAAAGGGTGCGCCCAAGGCGCGCGGAAGAAGAAGAAGAATCGGTATGGAGGGTATGGATCCCAGAGGGGCTGAGGCAGCGTCTGCTGGAAGAGGCACATTGCGAACCGGCGGCGGGGCACGGAGGTACAGCGAAGACCTTGTATCGATTAAGAAATAAGTGCTTTTGGCCAGGAATGACGGGGGCGGTAAGGGACTTTGTCACAAAGTGTGTACTGTGCAAATGTTCCAAGGCACCGAATGTGTCGTCGCGGCCACCAATGACGGATCGCTTCCGATCGGAAAGGCCCTTTCAGCGGATGTACATCGATTTCTGCGGACCATACCCCCGCTCGCGCTCGGGAAATACGGTAATCTTTGTGGTGCTCGACCATTTAACAAAATTCGTCTTTTTAAAACCAATGCGCCAGGCGTCGGCAGCGGACGTCGTCAGTTATCTGGAGAAGGACATATTCCACATGGTTGGGGTGCCGGAGACAATACACTCGGATAATGGCAGGCAATTTATCGCCGACGCATTCGCCGGACTACTGAGGACCTATGGAGTAAAGCATGTCCGAACGGCGGCGTACGCGCCTCAGGCGAACGCGTCCGAGAGGGTCAATCGGTCGTTGCTCGCGATGCTGAGGACGTACGTCGCGGGCGCGGACCAGTGCCACTGGGACATGCATGTTTCGCATGCGGCATTCGCGTTACGGAGCGCGGTACATGAAGCGATCGGACTCGAGCCATACCGAGCAGTTTTCGGTCAGGCGATGATACAACATGCGGGCGCGTATGAGACCCTGCGTCGGATAGACGCGCTGCGGGAAGATGATATAGGGGCGGTGCACCAAAGGGACCGAGTATACCTGATAAGAGAAAGGCTGATCCGAAGTCTGGAGGAGGCATTCCGGAAGGGACAACAGACCTACAACACGAGGGCGCGGCCCGTCAGATACCGAGAAGGGGAAGTCGTATACAGAAGGAATTTCCGATTAAGCAATGCGACGGAAGGGTTCAGCGCCAAGCTCGCCCCGAAGTATTTACGATCGATGGTCCTGGCAGCCAAGGGTAACGCGTTGTATGAGCTCGGCGACCCCAACGGACGCTCCGTGGGAATTTACCACGCCAAGGACTTGCGCAGATAGGAGAGCCTCGGAACAGGTGGACCGGTTTTCGAACGCATCGCCTGGCAAAGCCTGGCTGCAGCGCTCGCCCTGTTGCGGTCACCCTGTGTTTGGTGTCACAAGTACGTCATCCGGTAACCCCACTTTCGGAACGCTTCCATCCCTTCTGTTGACACATCAGCAATTCGCAAATGTCAACGCGCAACCGCAGCCAACTCTTCCGGTTTGCATGGCTTCCTCCTTCTTTTCTACGCCAGCAGCCGAACCAACCAGCACGTAAATTAAGGAGCGGAAATAATCCCGGCCCATCGGACAATAAAAAGAAGCCACCGCTCCAAAGAAGGTGCTTAGGCATAGGGGTGAACCAAGGGAATCGATTCCCAAGAACATTTTTGGAAGCGAGCGAAACATTTGGTGCAGGGTAAGTAAGACAGGGCAAGTGTGTGAGGTGAAAATATTCATGGTGCGGGTTTTTTCTTAGGGTTTTACAGGGAAAAATCAGTTGAGCGTGACCATAGGGCCTAGGCTGCTGTTCAGGGCACGCAGCGGTAATTGAATCACCAAGGGGGGAATGGTAAATTTCCCTACAACAACTTATAAGGCGGCTATTAGGGCGAGGCAACCACCACCGCGGTGCTGCCTGAATCGCCATCACGTAGCATAAGCCACGCAGTCACATTCAAGGGGATAGGGGGCGCTAAGCCGCATCGTACACCAGAGTGCCTATCGCCATAGCGCGACGCGTCGCGACCAACACCATTTTCACGGCAGGTTTCAGCGCCTTGGCCCTATAGGCATCACGAAAAAACATCGTGGCAACGGTTGCCAGATATCGCTCCGCACCTCCACCATACGAAACCAATCGACAGTTCCACCACCACCAAGGTAACAATTCCACCGCCACCACCAAGGTAACCAAGGTAACCAGTTCCACCACCACCACCAAAGTAACAAGCAAGCCACCACCACCACAACGAAGAAAGTCAGCAGTGCAGCTAACCAGGTTTTATTTATTTTAAGCCAGGGACTTTATACAGCGCCGCACGGCGTTCTAGGTCATATGTATGTATTGTATTTCAAAGGGGCACCCCCCATTTAATAACTGGAAAAAAACCAGAGAGGGCGGCGAGGCCATAAGCATCGACCGCTCCGTGAAATATTAGTTTGAACTTTAGTGCGCATAAGTGGCGCGGTAGGCATAAACGCCAATACAACATCCAGCATAGCTGGACATAATTTGGAAAAGTAGGGCCACCACTGTGAGTCTTACCAGAGACAGTCGACGGCGACGTCTCACACCCCCCCCGTATGATTAGAGATTCCATGCCATAGGGCCCCAAGAGTGATGGTGGCACAGCCACTTCACTAGTTTATTTTGCCTTTTACCCTTGACCCAAGACGTCTTGTAGGATCGGGGGGATATAGGGGGAAATTGCCCCAATTTAGTCGCTGCCTTGAAAAAGGGGAGTCAGACGTAGGCCGTCGATGAAAGGTTGCCATCAGCAACAATTTAATTTTTGAATTCATTTTTTTTGTAGACATTTGACATTTGGTAATAAAAGTCGAAACAACACTATTATTACACATTTGGGAGCATAGGCAAGTTCGTGCAGGAGGTGCGCTCTTGGTTGGCAGTCCTGAAATAGGGACAGACACTCCTGCACATGCTCGCGCGTACTCCCTGCTCAGCACACTCACATTAGAGGTGGGCAAAAACCACGTACGTTGTATATGTAGTAAGGATTCTAAACTTAAGCATTGGAAGCCCATGAAGGGCATGGTTCCAAGGAACCTTGATTTTTTTTTATGAATATTTTTTGGAATAAATAACATGTATCTATAATATCGTGCGAAAATTAAGCGTTCTTTCTTTCAGATGCGGAGACGACAGACGGACGAGACGTGACATGGGCGGGAGGTTTTGAGGGGAATAAGGGGGGAGTTGAAATTGGGGTCGACACCAACCATTGCCACTGTCGACCATGGTAGGGTGGGTGAAGAGTGGCCGGCCAGAACACCACCTATGGCCGAGGGCGGGTAACCTGAAGGGGTGCGACCCGAATGCCCCAATGCGAAATTAAGAGCCAGGTATGATTTTTTTTTCTTGTATGGTGCGGTGGGTATGCCTCGGGGTCAAAAATCCACCCCATAGTCCGGCGAGCTAGTTCGCGCAACAAACAAGCATACCTGCGAGACTCTGAGGCATGCAACATGGGGATGATGAGTCAGTGGCGCCATCAACCGGCAACCAGCACGTAACATTCTTTTAGAAGCGTTTGCTCTACGTTGTGCAGGTCCACCGGAGTAAGGAATCGAATTCTGTCCACTAAGCAGCAGCAACATACACGAATCCGTCTTATTCCATCAATTCCATCGAATCAGCCAATGTGTCTTCAAACTGGCCGTTGCAACAATAACGAAAGTAAAGCGCTGTGGAAGCCTCATTCCTACCACACCTCATATCACTTATAAGTCTTCCTTACTTTCTGCGCATGCTCACCATTTGAAATTGAAATGAACCCAGCAGAAAAATCGGCATCGCGACCAACCCAAATAAGCGCTTCTTCTTTTAATGAAAAAATACTGAGAAGAGAATGGAGAATATTAGACAAGTGGTATTGTGAATATGAAGATCATCTAACTAGATTTTAGACTCTCCAGCGCTGCTTGCGTTTCCGCCTACTACTAACCACTTGTTAATAACGTTAAAATATCCCCACCTCCAGATAAGTTCAGACTTCTTTTTGTGTTTAAAATTGAAGAAATATTTCCGTCGATAATATCTAAGTTGGAAAAAAAACGCGTCCTAGTTATTGTGCGCCCGCTAAAGGAGCTGATTCGAGACGTTCGATGGGCTGTCTTAAGAATAACAATTGTCAGCTCAGACAGTTAAAAATATTAATGAATGGTATCTTTCGATTGTTTTGTAAATCTAAGATATGCAAGAAAGTACGTACGGTGGTATTTTTATGTTATCCAAAACAGCTTTTAAAATTTGTGTCTGTACGTCTTTATGTTTGTACGCACATCACTCCAAAAATACTGATTATAGCTGAATAAAATGTTTACAGGCTTATTGCTGATTATCTAACTTAAAGTTTAGGACCTCTTTTGCAACTCGAAAATATTTGGATCTCACTGTATACAGTGGTGGGCATAAAAGTTGGCTCCGATTTAATCGATGGAAAATTAATGAGAGATAAAGTTGACATTGAAATGTGATATGAGACCTTTCAAACAATTTATCGCCATTGAAGTCAAAGGTCAAATAGAAATTTTTCAATGTGACCAAAGAAAATTCTTATTTTGAAATTATTAAAAATAAAATGTTTGAGTATAAATGAGCTCAAGGCCAGGAATAATAATTTTTTTTATTGAAATTTTTGTTTCGGGATTTTTTGGTGTAAGACGAGTCCACGCACAACCGTGGTCATACCACTGCACTGTAAAAAAGCATCACAAAACTATCGTAAGGAGCTTCACTGTACAAAGCTAAGCATTTTCTGGCGGGATTATATCAGCTTAGTCAGCTTTTGAAAAAACTCTACTCATTTAAAACTTTTTCATTTCCTTTTTTTTAATGATTTTGTTTTTATCACGTACAAACATACAAAAGTACAAACATTTATCGTGGTAAACGCCCCGGCACGAGCGCCAGCAACTTTGACAATCGCCAAGTAATTTTGGAAAACTTATCAATACTCGTGGAAAGTGCAGCCACAATGCGATACGTCAATATGTATGTATGTATGTATGTAAAGATATATTTTTGCTTTGGCTATTGTCATTTCTTTCCCTTGAAACAAATTTGATGGCATTTGTTTTTTAGTTTTAATTCGACGGTCGCAGCTGAAAGTAGTGTTCGCCCAATCGGTAAATGGAAATGCGGTTTCAAATATAAAAAAATCAAAAATTTGTTAAAAATGTTTTTGAAAACCTAATAATTACCACCAGTTGTGATGTGATAGTTTTCAAAAAAAGTGAATTCGTGGAGTGAAAGAAGACTCACGCGCAATATTAACAAGTTGAAGGCCGCGAAGTGATCGTTATAGCCGTTTGAAACGTTTGTTGTTACAATTTTCCAATGGTTCACTCATTGGCAAAATAGCACGCTTTTTCGAAAAAAAATTAGTGGGCGTATAGTTTCATTATCTCAATTACATTGCGAACCGTTGCACAGTGGGACATTTGATCACATTTTGCGAAAAAAATAAATATCTTGTAAATAAAAATTTCAATGCAGTAAACAATTTTCTAACCACCCAAGTGCTCACTGAGAGTGAAATTCGATTTCCATTAAAATGTGATTATTGAGTGGATTTTAATGAAACTTTTTCATCAAAGTCATGACAGATTGACTTTGAGTGGTGTTCCACTTTCAATGGCATTTAAATTAATTTCTAATGGAATTCTATATTCGTACCACTCAGAATTATATTAAGTGGAGCTTCTTCAGCATTACCATTAATGGAAACTCACACATAATTCCATTCAAAACCGTTTTAATTTCTATTTCGAAGCATTCTAAACAGCAAACCAGGAATTTTTTAAGCTTGCATGCAATAGTGAAAGAATGAATAAGAGGGAGTGAAAGAGAGAGAAATATACAGAGCGAAAGAGATCGAAAATTGGGCCCAATGAGAGATACGAAAAAAGCAAATATATTTAACCAAAAAAGAAAATGAGAAAAAAGTCAGAAGACTCTTCTTCTGAGAAGAGGAAGAAATTAGAGAAATAAAAGACAAAATTGCCAGATATATAGGGAAAGAGGTAAAGATCGGTACAATAAGAGAGAAAAGGAAAGAAGGAAACAGAGATGTATATATGTAATTAGGCAGATAAGTTTGCCTCAAAATGCCATATGATTATTGTTGTTTTTGTAACCAGAAAACACTTCTTGGAGGTTTAAGAAGCAAATGTGTTGGGGAAACTATGAGGATCTGGTAAAAAGCTTGGGACAAGGAGAAGATTAACTACTTATGTATACTTGGATCAGAAAAAACGCTGTTAAGTCCGAATCGAGTTTTCTCTTCCAATTCGTGGTATGCTGCTTCTAGCTATTTCCGAAAATTAGGCGGGACTCCGAAGGGTATAGAAAGATGTAGGAAAAAAGGGAGACGCAGCACCGATCATTAACCGGGTGGGACCTTAATATATATACCCAAGGTAAGGTATGGTTGTCGAATGAGGCGACTAAAATGCAAGAACCAATGGGGCAAAGAAATTTCAACGGAAGTCGGGCGAGTACTGAAATGTATTTTCCGTCAAGAGACTGTCCAAGACCAATTAATTTTCAGCTTAATATTTGCTTCGTTTTCTTGATAGGAATTACAGCCTAGCCTTTGAAGACTAGTGCAAGAAAATGATAAAAATGAAAAGGGATCGGTTACGCCTACACTAAAATATAGGCGCAAATATAATTCGTGCCATTTTCTCTATCACGAAGAGTTTCGACGAATTTTTCCCCGTGTAATCCTGATTAATCTTAGCACGGTTTTGCATCTAAAAATTTGTCCTCATAAACTTTAGAATCAAGTTCTTAAACTAAGAAAAAAATTATAAAATTATTATTGTTTAAGCTTTCTCTCATTAAAAGTTCAACCTAACCTAATTTTTGTGTTGACATTTCGCTTAACCCTTGAAAAATGTTAGTTTCATTTGTTTTACTTTTTTTCTGAAGTTAGCACCTCATTCTCACAATCATTTGCGTGTTACGTACTACATTTACACGCAAGCAATTCATTATTTTGACGTTTCAATTGTTTGCCGCCATTTGGTACAGTTTTGGCACCATTTGAAAAACTCGGCTACATTATTTGTTTTTGGTATTCAGGTCAATAAAACGGTACTAAGATGTAATTGAAAAACTTAATTCGACAAGGTAAATGGAAATCAAAAAAAAAAAAAATAACAAAAAAAAAAAAAAAATTAAAACAAAAAAATTGATTAGCTCATCGTTTGACAGATTAAAAGTGTTAACGTAGGGCGTATTTCTAAGTATGTCATATAAGTGACACTTTATAGAAAGAAATCAACACACATTTAAAATTTAAAGGGTGTTCGAATAGGGCGGTTTGTTTTTAATTTGAAGTATTCTGGTATCTATAATATGTACTTGGAGCTTTTTTAATGAATTCTATAAAAAACGCACAGTGGGATGATTCAATCAAGTTTTGTTTAAATTTTAAATATTTCAAAGAATGAACAGTTCGCAAGCTGCTTCAATGCTGGTGAAGTTCGACATTTGGTCAGTTATCTGGTATTTGATCCCTTTAAGAAGGCAGGTTGGGTACGAGAAAAACAGGAACAAGAAGGGTAAAACCCGATAGGAATATAGAAATGAATAGGAAAAGGAAGAGAAAGAAGAAGAAAAGAAGAAGGCGAAATTTAGTCTCGAATTTTCGCAGAACAATATACAATATTCATTTCATATAAGAACTGCATTCGTCGATAACTCACTAAATGTATCGATACTTTTGTAGCTCGATAGCAATATTTTCTGTTCGATAGTCTTATAATAGATTTTCGAACTCTAATATCGTACTTGTACCTATTCTTATCCGCACCCGCCGGTGAAAGCAGAGGAAGAGAAATAGCTCCCACCATTCCAAGTGGAGACCGATTTACAATCACGTGGTGTCTCCAATTGGCGCAACGAAGAAATTACTGGCGAGCTATGTTGGACGTGTAAAAATAGCTCAGGCGGTTAGATGGTCATTTAAAGAAGAAGAAAAATATCGTACTTGGATGCGAATATAGCTTGCGAGTTTTGTTAGACTGGGCAAGGCGATAGATACAAGAATTTGTTTGCCATAGAAATCACGTATCGATACTTTTGTCACTCGATACCACAATTCGATAATTTATAACGATACTTTTTGAGTCCTATTTAGTCCAGACTCGATGATAGTTACTGGATACAATATCATACCGATACTTTTCCCATTCGATACCGATATTTTCTATATGATAGTTTTAAAACGATATTTTTAGTGACAGAGAAAAAGCTTTGCAGCCGAACTTAGAACTCAATGCGAACCCGTCTTTATTATCTTCTTAGAACTTGGTTCGTCGTTGTTGCCGTTTTAGCTTCTCTCAAGTTCCAATTGAAAACTGCCAATGCCTCCTTCTTCTTGCAGTTGTAATCGATAACTAAGACAAGCATAGAGATTTCTATTGGGAACTCGATATTTTAAAACCGATAAACGATATAAACCAGTTCCAGTTCATTACTTTTCAATAAATATGAAGTATTTTACCGTCAGCTCCTAAGCTAGCGCTAAATAGGAAAAACAAGAGGACGGCTACTTCGTCTTGGTCCTCGATAGCAATACCGCCTGCCCGCCTTTTTACTTTTTAAGCAGCAAAAACGCGACTGAAAACTGTCATCGCTAGGATAGGCTACCTAAATGCCATCGATGTATTTAAACCGATAAACGATAGAAACCAATTCTAGGTTGACAATTTTCATTCGTCGCAACAATAAGATGGCCACTACTTCACTTACTTTTCGATAAAATCCCTTAAATTGTTTTTAAAAAAATTGTCATTCATTTAAAAACTTAAAAAATTTTGTGGAGATACAACTAATTCTGTGAATCACCAAATGAAGCACCCTTTAAAAATAGCAAAACCTGCAAACACACACACATATAGAAACATAGAAGTGGCAAAGAAAATGTAAAAACCGTTATACGATGAAAATTCAAACGCACAAATGACAAACAAATCATGCGAACAGTGGGGCGCAACCCCAGCCAGTTCACGGTAGTGCAGTTAAAAACAATCAAATACATACAAACAATCGCTAATTGGCTTATTACTTTTGTATTATTCGTGTGTTCGTTGCGTGCAAAAGAAATAACAACAACAACAACAAAAGCAAACACAAAATAACCCACCAACTTGCAATAACAATGCACCGCTGCAGTCATTCGTCTACGACAATTCGCGAGTGAAAGTGCTCAAAGAAATGCGCTTAAAATGATAAATATTTTTCAAATTAATAAATGTATATACAACAACAAGCATACATCCATACAAAAGTGCAAAAATTTTATGCATAAACGCGGCTTTGTTAAAGTGTTATCGATGAAAGTGTACGCACTCCACTGCTTGAGCGCTAATGCAAATCATTTCAAAATGATTGCCTACATTTAGGCAGCCATCATAAACACCACACACACACACACATACCAGCAAACAAACGAAGCTTTACACAATGCGACTTCTAAAGAATAATTCGCGGCGTCAAAGTTTCAAAGCGAAACAGCGTCGTACTGTGTTGCCAACACAATCGGCAGCCGCCATACGCCGTAGTGGTGGTGTCAATACAATCAATACGCAAGCGCGCTACATACGCGCCGGTTATACGCCCACAGCGTTCATACGTAATGGCATCATTGGCGGTGGCGAGGGCCCTGGCGCTAATGGACTCTATCAAATTGATGATCGTATTTATACAACAACAAAAATGTTTTTACGTGATGGCTATATGTATCCACGTCAAGCGGGCCAACCCATGGATCCACGCTATCCCTATGAGTTACATGAATTTCCCGATGAAGCGGGCGCTGCTGGTCTACAGTTGGTGTCTACACCAAAAGTGCACATTTCTGGTGAATATTTGAGTAGTAGTAATGCTTCGACTGCTGCCGCCGCTGCAGCTAAATGTGCCGATGAGAGTAAAAATGCTTCTTTGAGTCGTCGAAATATACGTAAAGCGGTTGCAGAAATTAATTTAGCCAATGAAGTTTATTCAATGCAAAAACAAAGTCGTTCGCGTAGTAATAGTTTGGGACGTAAAATGGGCGAATCTGTGGGTAATGTTGGGTGCGAAAGGGAGGTCAAGGAGCCTACTTATATACGTAATGTTGGCGATCTTTTGCATGCCATTGGCAAACGAGAGGAAAGTGAAAAGGGATCAATACATTCGACGGTTTCCAATCGACGCAGGAAGAAGGTAAGATGATGTGTGAGTGATAGAGTTAGATGTAAGCACTAAATAATTTTTTTCGCTGAATTGCTGGCGAGAACTCACTGCCACCTATGACGCATGCCGCACGCAGCACATTTATTTATTATCGATGTTCGATGTTTACTATTTATTTTGTTGTTATTTTGAGTGAAATTCGGGTCAATATTGTATTTGCAAAATAATTAAAATTCATATCAGAGGTTGGGTTTATACCAAAGAAAGTATTGAAAAGCTTTGACAAACTATAATACCACATAAGGTAAAGACATAAATCAATGGCCATAAGCAATAACAGCTTAAGTCAACATAAGAAAAAGTTGGTAATTTCGCTTATTTCTCAGAAAGCAAACATGCAACAACAAATTATTTAAGCTTAACTTAAGATGTCATCCAAAAGTAGAGTTGTGAGAAGGGAATATTGATTTCAACCGAATTACTTTTAAAAAATATTTCGAAATATTCAATTGTGATATCTCAACTTAAGCTTTTATTCCTCATGCAAACGGAAATTTGATTGTAACACAGATATCAGTGAGGCTCTGCAGGTAGCACACATGTGCGCAGCTTTTAACAAATAATAAGCTCATTGCGGGTGATCAAGCTTTGTTCGGAACTTTTCGAGGTTGCCATATAGTTCAGTTTTTTGGAGATACCCGTCACTTTAAACAACCTGTTGGATTGATTAATTCGTTCAATTATTTTTTTAGGTGGCAGCCCTATCTAAAAATACTTTTGTTGAAACAGAAAAAAATGGCATGCCTTTGATACCCACAATTTCTTTCTTGATTTTACTTACTGGCAATTCCTAAGTGGCAACACCTATGTATGCGCGTAAATAAATTGAATTAGGTGGCAGCCCTGTAATTGGATTAGGTGGCAGCCCTACTTAGAAATATTTTTTTGTTCAAATACGATGGATAATACCATGCAATTGATACCCATATTGACATATCTCACGCAATTTTTAAAAATATCAAATAGGTGGCAACCCTGTCAAAAATTTAAATTAAATTTCTAGTGGCTGCACTTAAGAATGGGAGCGTTAAATTATTAAAAAGTTCATCCAAATGGGTTAATCCATTTTCGAGATGATAGCAAGTATGCCAAAACAAAAATGGAATGGGATTAAGTGGCAACTCTGGCGAAAATATTTTAGAAATATTTGTTTTAATACAACGTAAAATAACTTTCGTATAATAGCTATATTGGCATACGTAATTTCATTACAAAGAAAAAAAATCAGATAGTTGGCAACACCAAAAAAAGTATTCTAAGTAGCAACATCTATATAGAATTTCTACTAAATTTCTTCCAAATCGGTAAAGCTTTTATGTGTAAATTAATGCAGCACTCGCTCTTCCACCGTTACACACATGCGCAAATGAGCATCACTGCGATACGTACATACATACATACGAGTACATACAACTCCACCTGTTTGTTTATTTCAAAGCGTATTAAGAATTTCTATCACGTCTTTTGGGAAGTTCTTTTTAAACAAATCACATGTGGCGTATACGAATGGGGTTTAATGTGTTTCTGTTAACACATATGTACATCTATGCAGCTACCCAGCAAAATTTTTGCTTACCTAGAATCGGAGCTGTAATCCAACGAATATTGTGGAACACATTACCAACCATATGAAACCACCGATTATTTTAACCCAGGCATGTCATTAAGCGAAAGCGCTTGCTCTTTGCCTTACTGAGAAGGATTTTTGGAATGCATATTTAGAATCTCTTTTTTTATATTACTCGCTGGTCTTATGCATTACTCAGAATCTATTCTGTAATGCAATGCTGCCATTGTAACTGGTAATGGAAATAATCATCGGGAAGTATTTCTTGATTACTTAGGAACTCGTTTTGTAATCGATGTTAGGAGAAGCGCTTGCCAAAAATTTTGCTGGGTATATAGGCAAATTTGATTTGTAAAACTAGTATAACCAACGAACCATGAAAGTTGACATCTGCTATTGGCATCGCTACCAAAATTGTTGTATGACTGCCAAATGTTTACAGACATTGTGACTCGCTGCTTCCAAAAAAAATAAAAATAAACATTAAAATGAATTTCACTTAAGGTTGGCAATTGTTAAAATATGGAGCGTTTAATAGAAAAGAAATTGGTTTTGAGGAACGTACTGCCCTCTGAGGTCTATTGCGCACTCTTTTCCTCAGAAGGCTCAAAAAGGCACCTAAATATTAATTAAGACTTCAAGCAATAAGTATGTGAAAATTATATAAATTTCCATGTACAATTTGTTGAGTGATGCCCGTACAAACATAGAGACGGACACACAAATTTTAAAAACTTTTCTTTTGGCCACATAAACTCTAATTACGACACACTGTGTGCATTATGTGAAGATAACGAAGTTTTAAGTTATTGCTGGCGAAGCTTTATGAGATTTCAACATGCACTTGATAAATTTAGCAACCATTACCAAACGTTTAAAATTTTTCGGAGTAACTGCGGAATTTCAAAATTCTTAAAATATCGATCATAAAAGCTCTTTCTATGAATTCGGAAGTAATTCTATTTAATTCCAAGGCTTTCGAAATTAGTTCTTATTTTCGGAGCTATTCCGAACATATTGTTAAGTGTTTTTAGAGTTAAAATACAATTGTAAAAACTATTAGGAAACTTTCTGCGTAGTTTCGAATTTTCGGAGTGGCAAAGAAACAACAAAAAAAAGGGTGTATATTTTAATTTTATGTGCGTTATTCGGTTTTATACATACATACATACATACATACTTGGTTATAGTGTTATAGACAATTTCACTTTTCTAAAGCACATCTATAGCTATCAGTAATACATATGTAGTTAATAAACTTAGTTATCATTTTCGAACTTATACAAATTATTTATAAATGATAGATATGCATTTTCGGTGTCACTTCGAATTTTCGAAATTCGTCAAATATCGATAACAAAAGCTTTTTATATTAATGTGGAAGTAATTTTATTAAATTCCAAGATATTCGAAATTAATTTAAAGCTTTCGAAGTTTTTCCAAAAATATTGTTAAGTGTTTTCGGAGTTAAAATACAATTTTATGAACCAGAGTACATGCATAGCTTTCGGTAACAGTTGCTAAATTTAGCTACCAATTTCGAACTTTTAAAAATTATTCAGAAATTATACGAATTTGCGAAATTCGTAAAATATTGTTTAGAAATTAGATAATTTTATTTTACCCCAAGACATTTGATTTTAATTTAAAATTTTCGAACATATTCCGAAAATATTTTGCCAAGTATTTTCCGTGATAATATGAACGTTTTAGAGCTAGTTACAACTTTTCGAAGTAATTTCGAATTTTCGGAGTGACTCCGAATTTTTTCGAAAATAAATATACACATTTTTAGTTTTAGTTTTATAGATATTTATTAATTTACTTAATTTTTGAGTGTATACATATGTATGTATGTACATATGTATGTAACTAACAATTTGTACTTTGGTCATCCAATACGCACCCTTGAACGTTTCGAAATTCTTCAGTTGTCTTTACTTGCTTAACATGCCACTAAATTAGTTTTTTAATTGCTTTAACAGCACATTTTACAACAACTACTGTATAGCTAACATAAACCACTTTAGTTTGTACTATGCAAAGCACTCAACAGGTCGGCTCGTGCCAGCAATTGTAACCGAGTGACTTTTGAGTAACAGGGCATGCAAGTGATATTTAACATTTTTATTTGAGTATGTTTGCACCTGGCTAACATCACATTGAGTGTTGAGTGTTGAATGTTGAATGTTGTTTGAGCCAAGTCAATAGCTCAGTTGCATGCTTGTTGCTACATCAAAAGCGTGTGGGGTGTCGTCGCGAGTGGTCGAGATTTACGGAAACAATTTTAAGCCGCTTTACAGTGTGAGACGTGTGAAGTGTGCGGTGGCTGAAGAGTGTTTGCTGTTTACCTGTTTTGAAACATTGGAATCTGTACTTTTTCTTAGTTGTTGCTGATTGCTTGCTTGCTCGTGGCTCTGAAATATTAATGCGCTGTGCTTTGTCCACCTATTGAATGGCCTAAGTGTGTCTTTGTTGTTGTAAAGTTGAGGCAAGGGTGATATGATAGCAAATTGTTATTTGGCAATGGTCTCAAGAAGTGTTTTGTTAGTTTAATTCATATCAAAGTTGGTTGCCCTAAAATTCTATAGATTGAAAATGAAAAAATTTGAAAAATTTATTAAACAAAAAAGTGCTGCACTACCAATTAAAATAACTGCTGCTTAAACAAAACAAAAATCTTTAAAAAATAAAATGCTGAAGAAAAAATTAGTAAAATATGTTTGAAGTGAAAATTTTATAAATCTGAAAAATTGCAAAGAAATATTTGTATGCATCTGCACATGTGTGTGTGTGTGTTTTATTATACATGCCTGCCAATATACACGTTTAGTATATTCAATAAATAAAATGAAGAACTGGTGGTTCCTGTCCTCTACCTAAATATGAAAATACCTGTTTGCCTTATTGCTGTTGCTGCACACAAAAGAAAACTCGGCGAACCTGTTATTTGTTAAGCAGTGTGTGTGTGTGTGTGAGGGAAACACACACATTTACATAAAACAGAAACAAAAATATATCAACACTTAGTGTTTTATATGGAAGAAAAATCAGCAAAGCTCAAAATCAGCTCAATGCAATAAAAATATATTTAAAAAAAATTAAAAAAAAAAAAACCAACAACAATAAAAAGAGTATTTCTTTTGTGCTTTCAAAATGCAATTGCTACCACCTTTTATTGTTTACAACATTTATAAACGTATGGGCTTTTAAACAAAAAAGAAAAAACAAATATTTTTTGCAATTTGCTACACATAAAATGGATGGTGGTATTGGTGCGCTTGCAGCCGCCACAAATCAGCTAACATTGTCAAATAATAATTTTCGTCATGACTCACAGCAGCAGGTAAAAATGAAAGTTTATGTGGAATTTTAATAGCTCTCCTTAATTATAATACATGTTTACATACAAACAACAACAAATTGCACACACCAAAATTCGTTGCTTAAGACTGGTGCTATTTAAACTGCAATCAACAATGCTTGAAGTGAATGGAAATTACGGTTTTTAATGAAAATTGTAAGGCAATCAACAGCCATTTGAATTGCAGTTGTTTTGAGCATTTTTACGAAATTTTCGGAGTAACTCCGAATTTTGGGAATTTATCGTTATTTTCTACTAATTACTCATAGCATAAGCTGCATAATTCAAAGGTTGCAACCACTGTTTTTAACAAAATTTATAACTCCGAAAATTAGGTTTGGCCTCAGTTTAGGTAAATTGAAAATAATTGGTTGTATCCCTAAGCAGTGCGTTTTGAATTTGAATTTTCGGTGTAAACAAAAGTGAATTGAGTTTTACTAGCCCTACTTGTATTAAGCAAAACAATAGCTTACTCCCAACATACATACATACATATTTATTTGTATTGTTGTTCATTCTTACTCCGAAAAAGCTTTGTATGCGCTGAATCTTGCTATAGGTATTAATAATAATAGTTTTTGGCGATGTAAAAGCGCCAAACAGTTTTACTTTGATTGCTACTGGAAACTCAAAACTCCGTGAAGTAAATGAAAACTGTTTTTTCTTTCAAAAATATATGACTTTGTAACTCCGAAAATAATTTAATTGCAACTAATGTAGTTTCGGAATCGTCTTACTCCCAAAGTATAAACTTTTGTGCTTAGAATTATTTTCAAATTAGAATTTGTCCTATTCCAAACTTGCGTAGGTATATATTTATTAAAATATTTTAAATAATTTCGTTGAAAAAAATGTCGGCATCGAAAGATTTAGGAAACGAACTTCTTAGGTGTTGCTAGATAAAGAATTGTCTTTATATATTAAATAAAATAGGAACATTGTAAGAGAACTGCACCGATGCATTAGCTATTTTGAATGTAAATATTTAGAGGAAACGATTTTAGCAAACAAAAAAATTAATAAAAAAAATTTCTCAAAAGACTAAAGCAACGAACTCGATACTTTAGACAAAGGGGTGCCTTGCTTTAGTAAAGTAAATAAATTTCTAAACTGTTGAAAATGAAAAACACACAAATGATCGCTTATTTAAGCCCATTAAAGCACTGACATTACGAAAAAGAGTTTGTTTATTACTTAATCAAAAACTGGAACTAAAGA
This sequence comes from Sphenella marginata, assembly GCA_951509765.1. NCBI lineage: Eukaryota > Metazoa > Arthropoda > Insecta > Diptera > Tephritidae > Sphenella > Sphenella marginata. The sequence goes on from OX608079.1 coordinate 23,006,267, forward strand.
CTTAAGAAACGAACCTGATTTTTGAATGCTCGGAAATTTCTTCATAAAAAAAACAGTCTCGAAAATTAAAAAAATATATATCAAAATGAAAATATTTAAGCGTAGAACTTAATATTTTATAAAGAGGAATGCTTTTCAAGATTTATCCAAACTAAAGACTCAAGTAGGGAACTTGAATTTTCACAATTTTTTGATATTAAAAAAAATTTAACGAAAGTTTTAAGCAGCAAATCTTACATTGGCTAGAAAGAAATGCCAATAATTTGGAAAACAGTCACTAAAAAAATTCAAAATTTAATTGAACCTACGAAAGATCAGAGTTATAAGTGGTTTAAACAATAAACTTAATTTATTATATTCTTAATGGGTAATTTTTTTAATATTTATGTTTGCCAAACTTAATATTTTGTGAGAAAGAAATGGCATCACCCAAGAAAATAATTTTTAAAAATATTTTAAAACTAAAAGTCAAAAGCGAAAGACTGCACATAAGAAGAATATTTCGAAAATGTGTCATACTGAATATTTCGAACAAAAGACTTAAAAAACGAACTTGAGTTTTTACATAAAGAAATTCCTGCATATCGTTAAAGTCATAGTAAGCTGCACACATACATTAACATATGCATACACATGCACATAAAACTGCACAGATTTACATAGTCAACCCCTTAGTCAGTTAAGCGATACAAGAACCAGAATGATAATTAACTCCACACCATACATTCTTCGTTGTTGCGAGCGCTCTTGATTTTACTCAAACCAGTTTAACTTTTAAGTGGATTGCGCTGTGCGTTCAAAGCGTCATTTTGCTTAACGTTTCTTAACCCCAAACAACACGTTTGCTATTCAATTGTGATCTTTATTCTTTGATTTGATTATGGTTGAAGTTGTTGAACGCATGCGCGCATATAAGACTGGCTGCCTACGTTTTGATCACTCAGTCGAAAGCGAATTAAGTAAATCTGGTTATGATGATGACGATAAAATACAAGTGTGAGTGGAATGTTGTTTTTGTTTTTTTTTATTGTTGCCATGCATGTGATCTTGTGAGCGAGTTCTCATTGTTCTTGTTATGGTTCTTGTTTTCAATACAAAGATTTCAACATTAAATGCATAAATGTAACACGCATGGGTTGGAATGCTGTGTTTGTGTATGTGTGTGCTAAGTAGTATACTGTTGCTGTGAACACATTTCATGCTATTTAAAATCACTTTCATTACTACTTAACAATTTATGTTGTCTTTTGTATCTTTTAAATTCTTGCATATTTTTCGTTTTTAAGGGAGAAAACTACAAAGCGTGAAATATGTGTCAAATGGGTTATAATGGTTGTAGTTCATTACCATTAAATATAAATTTGAGTGCTGTATGAAATTAAATTCAACTAAAAATTATTATTGAGTGAATATTTTTTCTCTTTTTGATTGTCACTCAAATATTTTGCTTTAGTGAAACTACACTTCCATCATCATTCAACACTGATTTTAAATGGTATTCAACTTTGGTTGGTCCTAGAATTTATTTTCAATAGAACTTCCTTCTCCTTTACCAATCAGATTTTGTATTTAGTTGGAATTTGTCCCCTATAGCATTAATGGAAACTTGCACAGATTTCCATTCAAACTATTTCTGGGCAGTGGAAACTTAAGTTTGAAATTTGCGGCATTCGTTCGTCCGACCACATTTCTCATAAGAACTCGAAGAATAGTCACTCCTTTCCACGCGCATTTTTATGTTTTAGAAAGGGTCAGCCTCATATAACGGATAGTGTAGTTTTGCCCTTCTTGAAGGTCTCCTTTATTCTCCGTGCCAGGATTTACCACCTTTGCGAAGATTTCCATCCTTCGTCGATGGTTTTCATAGAATTTTCGAGCAGTTTTTCTACCAGCAATCACCTAGAGCTCCCCACACTCACGCCTGTTAATATCACTTTTCTTTTTTCTAACTGGGCATCTTCTTTCCTTCTTTGTCTTGCACAACAGTCTACGCCCGTATGCAATTAGAAACGACTACTACATCGTTAGGCCGAAGAATGCTCTCATGGACCAGGTAAGAGCGCCGAGAGGAGTGCCACATTATCAACAATTTGGCTCCATGTTTATTGGTTATCGCATTGCAAGGTTGATAGTCGGTTTTTTATGCTGAAATCTGGTACCATATTGGGTCTCCCTATCCATGGAGTCTGTTGTTGTTGTTGTTGTAGCACTACTTGCCCTGCCTAGGTAGTCAGTATCTACCTTACCCAATATTGTCATCGAGCTCTTCTAACGGAAGTCCTAGAAACCTAGCGGCTTCAACAGGGGAGGACCAGAGGGATATGGGTGTTAGAAGAGTAGGCTCGGTTGAGCAGACAAAAAGATGGTTTGTGTTATGGGGGGACAAGCCGCATGCCGGACAAACATTATGCAAGTCAGGGTTCAGTCTGGATAGGTAAGAGTTTAACCTATTGCAATATCCAGACTGGAGTTGAGCCAGCATCACCCTAGTCCCCTAGGCAGCTCGCGCTCCTCTTCGGCAACGGGTGGTGTTGTTGCCTGAAGAACGGTGTTCACCGGGAGAGAGCTAACAAAGGAATTTACCGAATTCGTGTGGATGAGGGTGAGGGCCTGCCGGTGCACCTTAGGATCAAACGGCGTGGAAATCAGGTGCCGGATCTCATCGTAGTGTTTGAGTAGATGGCTCCTTATGCTCCTGGGTGGCGGATTCTCGTTGACCAGGCGTCCGTTCGGATGATGCGGTTTGCAACAGTTGAACAGGAATTGCCTGGTCAACATCTCGCTTTTTAACGGCGAGCATTTTCGCTTCGTTATGAAGGTGATGCTCAGAAGACATAAGAAGACACCCAGTGGCGGTACGAAGGGCGGTGTTTTGGCAGACCTGTAGCCTCGTCCAGTGTGTGTCTGCTAGCCCCGGCGACCATATTGGCGTCGCGTAGCTCAGTACCGGCTGGCCAATTGCTTTATATGTAGCTAGTAAAGTTTCTTTGTCTTTATCCCAAGTGCTGCCAGCTAGGGACTTGAGGATTTTGTTACGGCTTTGGACGGAGTCTGTTCGTCTATGTCGCTAAATGGATCACGATGAGGCAATAGTACTTGGTGGTGCAGTATATTTCTCGTCACGAATATTATTCTTCCGTATCTGGCCACTGTAAAAGACGACGAAACGCCCAGCTTGCTTCCACGCCTTCCTCCTTTGAATTCGCTAAAAAGGGGCCAAAAATTTCAGGTAAATGCCTTAGTATCGCAGTGCCTTAAACTTTTAATGCGGTGGTCATCAGCAAAGAGAGTTTCCACTCAACACTGTTTTGGAACACTTATAATACAAAATATTGCCGTCTGCCTTGGAGCTGCAAAAAAAAATATTTTTTTATCTGTTTGTCTATAAGTTTTGTACGCGCATCACTCATTGCACGCTGCGTGGAATTGAATGGAATTTACACCGACACATTGCTTCATATGTAACTTAAAGTTTAAAACCTCATTCACAGCAAGGAACAACTTTTTTGCGTGCTGTATACAGTGGTGGCAATCGAAGTAGCCTCAAAATGTAACAGCCCAATGTCTTAACAAATTTTAAAAACCTCGGATAGCACTCATCACTCCCACTCAATAAAAATATATTTATTTTCTTGAATAGATCAACGCGCTAAGCAGATATCAAAGAAGTACAATTATTTGTTTACTAAGGCGATATATACATATGTATGTATGTATAAGATGTATCTAAGTATATGTGCTCCAAATCTAAAGAAGTGCGTTATTTTTCTTAAAAAAAAACAAAAACTCTCCGAGTAATCCATTCTATTTAAACGTACATGAATTTATGTTTATATGTTTGTTGAAGTGTACTTGTAAACCTTTATCCTCTTATGCACTTTAGCACTTACATTTTCTCCTATGTTTATCTTTCATATACTCCTTTTAAGTCAAGTCAATGTACACAAGTGGTTATTAAAAAGAGGGATACTTAAGAACCCAGCGGGGAAATTATTAAAATAAAATGAGGAATATCTAAAACCCCGGGGTGGGCACACTGTCCCGATGAGTTTGTATAGTTGAGCAGTATCCTTGCGATCTGAGAGGCTATCATCCGTGCCACAGGAAACGCGATAGTCCACTTCATGGCTGAACACATCACAATCTTAAAAAAGGCATCTCGTTTTACATACTTTTAGAAAATCTTCAGAGTTACCTGATCCTGATAAGAAACCTCCTGTACGATAATTAATCTTATCAGCCATTTCATTTCCCGCTAGCCCTGCCTATCCAGACTCGATTTTAATAGCCCACCATTCCAGGTCTGTTGCTGTTAAGTACATGCTCATAATTCTCTGCATCGTAGACCATAACCTATGATAAACATAACCGTAACAGAACTATTAACATTAACATTAACATTAACTGTAACTGTAGCCTCGGCCCTCGACATATACTTCATAATAACCATAATCGTATACACAACCTTAACCGTATCCATAACCATAACCGTATCCATAACCAAAACCGTAGTCATAACCATAACCATATCCGTAACTTCAAATGATATCAAAGCAAAAACGTAACCATAACTCACGTAATTCTTTTCTAACCTAGACAGCGCAGTTGGTCTATTGGAAACTTTCTTTTCCTTAAGTTGACTACAGGGCAGTTAAGTAGCAAAATTTGATGTTTGCGCAATTGCAAAAATGTATACACATAATACATATGAATGTATGTAGGTATGTCTACTATTGAGTGCCGATGACTTCGCTGATAACATAAAAAGTCATAGTTATTGCAAATATATGCGTGACCTGTTCAAATAATGATTCTTGAGTGCAATGAGGAAGCATCATTTGCTCGCTTAGACATTTTAACCTATATTTTTGTACACAAAACGAAAGTTTACTCAAGTGCTCAATCGAATGGAAAATGTGATGAATGTGATGTTGTTATTAAGATGCTAAACTTTTTGTAAAGAGACAGTTCGAAGACAAGGCGGGCTATTCGAGAAATAGGTACTGCTTTATCAACTATTGGGGCGGTATTGGAATTTGAACAAGAATAGAACAGGGAATATTATGAAGGGGTGAATGAAGCGAAATAGGAAGAGGTAAAAATTAAATATAATGGAATAAAATCAAATCGAATAAAAATAATAAAATAAAACATAATAAGATAAAACTAAATTAAATTAAATTAAATTAATTTAAATCCAATCAAATCAAATAAAATAAAATTAAATTAAATTGAATTAAATTAAATTAAAATAAAAAAAAATAAACAAATAAAATAAAATAAACTAAATTAAAACAACATGAAATAACATAAAATAAAGTAAAATAAAATAAAATAAAATAAAATAAAATAAAATAAAACATTAAAAACAAAAAAAAAAAATTTAAATAAAAAAATAAGAGTTCATGAAAGAAGATAAAAAACAAAATAAAATATTTAATGGAACTATATCAACCAAATGATATATAAAATAAAATAAACCAAATACAAACTAATAAAAAAAAGCAAACAAAAAATTAAATAAAAACAAATTGAATAAAAGAAGTAAAACATAAAATAAAATAAGAGAAGAGAAAGTAAAATAAAATAAAATAAAATAAAATAAAATAAAATAAAGTAAAATAAAATAAAATAAAATAAAATAAAATAAAATAAAATAAAATAAAATAAAATAAAATAAAATAAAATAAAATAAAATAAAATAAAATAAAAGGAAATAATAATAATAAATTGCTACTTGCATTTCTAATTACATGATCGTTGTTACCAGACTGGAATAGACGCGTTAGTATTAAGTTTTAAAAACAGTTGTGGCGCATTTTGTGAGGAATTTTTAATAAACCGCAAGGTGATTGAGTGATAAAGGCAAGCTGTATTGAAATTAATTTTTAATTGCTCTTTTCTCTGTGCTTTGTGTGCTTAAAAACCAGATATAAATTCTTATCTACTTATGCACATACGAGTATATTATGAAACGAGAAGGCCAAATATTGAAAATTGATTAAAGGAAAAATAAAAGAGAAATATTTACAAAGCAAATATTAAGCAATATTTATACGTACTAAAATAGTCAATTATAGCTAACAAAATGTAATATTAGATATATAAATGAAATCACTAAACTTCAATTTGAATATGCCATTCATAACGTATGTATGAATGTATGTATGTATGAGTGTGTACCTACCTATTTATGTAGGGTCACCAATGCAGCCACTGATTTAACAATAAATTCATTTATGTATAATGCAATCTATGAGCAAATGCATAGATACCTACATATATATTTATATGTTGTAGCCAATATAAAATAGTGTTAGCGATAATAAAAATATGGCGGTAGCATATATGTAGGTACATATGTAAAAGAATATTTATTTGAAATTTTTGAGATGTTAGAGCGCAAGAATTTCAAAGCAAAAAAATATGTAAAATATTTAAAATGTCTTTGCATTGTTATTCATAATCAAATTTTTTTTACTTATCTTATTTATCATAAAGTTATCAACTGTAGATAATAAGCCTTATATAAGGTGTGACGTGTTTGAAGTTATGCACTAACATATGTATGTACATCCATGTGACCGGTAGGTACGTGCATTTTCGTAAAATGCATTATCAAATTCAAGTCCATATTACTCTCATCCATACGGAGTCAACCATCAAAAAACTCATAAGCACTTACCGTTCACAAGCAGTTTTAGATGTATGAGCAAGTGTGTATGCATATGTACACTGATGGCATACTAATTAGCTCACAAAAGAAAAATATTATAAAACGAGTAAACACCGACGAGCTATAGAGTGACTCAGTTGCAGAAAAGAGGCAAAGAATATAAATAGAAATTATGAACAGGGCCACTTAATTCGTTAATTTTTTTATAGCCACCATTGTTTATATCGAGCATAATACAGTTTAATAAAATAAAATTGTTTTTAAGATTTAAGTTGAACAACTAACAATATTTCGGTGCAGAGCGCATTCATTTCGAGCCAGCAGTTTTTGAGTGATGCGCGCACAAACATATAGACAAACAGACGAAAATGTTAACAACTGCTTTTTAACAGCTGTTACTCGAAGGAATGCACTTTACTCTGTTATCTATAATGTATAGACAACGGCTTATTATAATTCTGTGTTATGTTACGTTGAAATCGCTTAATAATTTATACGAAACTAAGTAATTTATGCTATAGTCTGCACATAGTTTAAGATAAAATCTAAAAATCAATCAAAAAAGGTACCTAATTTACAAGTGGCATACTCTATATTTAAAGAATAGTGTGCTTATAATTTAGACATCACTGTATATCTGTTAATCTATGTAGGTATGTGCACTTAAGAGTAGTTTTCAAATTACAATAATGGAAAGAAATAAAACAATTGGATATGCATATCCATATACATATGTATACTTATGTCGTACCCATGTATGTATGTATATTTATATGTTCGTATGTATGTATTTACTCAACTAAAGAATGCGGCGTGACTACCTCTGTATATCTCGTTTTACTCTGCCCTCAAACTATCCCTAAAAATCCGATACGATACTGAACATTGGTATGGTACAAATGACTGTAGGTATTTATTTGTATGTATGTATGTAGATAATCACACATTCATTTGTACATAGATATATCTAGATATACATATGTATGTATGTATATAAACTTGCCAGCTAGCTTAATAGAATGAAGTATGAAGCGAGTTTGAATATCGTCTCGTGGTGTTTGCCAGTTTATATTCTTTGCATCTTTGTTTACATTTTATTTTACGGATATATGTTAATATGTAGGCTTTGTAGGTAACTATGTGTGTATGTGTGTATATATGTTTATTTGTATCTACATACCTATGTATGTACATACTTTCATTACTGCTTCCTCGACGTTATTTTGCTTCTTTTTTTCATTTTCAATTCCATTCGTTTTGTGTTGACTTATGCGTTGTTATGTATTTTCATACACACACATGTAAACATATACATACATACTTACATATATATATGTATGCATGCATATTAGACCGTTTCAGAAAAACATTACCTTGCTAAAACACTTTTAGCTTTGGTTAGGGTAGTTCATATGGAGCTCATCCCAGGAGGATCAAACTGCCTAGGGATCGTAATGTCTACAAGTCTTCATTGGTCATAGTTATGTATGTATGTAAAACCGAGATCAGCAGAGCTAGTTGAGACGCTTTGGAGGCTTTGAGTTTCAGTAAAATTCTCCCGAAAAATCCCGAGTCTACGCTATCTCCGACAGCTAGTTTGTGATAACGACAAAAACAATCCCCGAAGGTTGTCGAATTAACAGTCCTTGGTCTGATATGAAACCGGTAAGCTCTGGTACTCCCTTGCGGTACTGCCCGACTGTGGTGGTAGCGATTTATGACCAGTGAAATCTACCAGGTCATGTCATCACTCTTCCCGTAAGTAAGAAAGGAGAAGATGGGTAATGAGAGGTGAGAGACATCACATACGTAGTTCAACCATCCAGCTATAATGGGATTTCCATAATTTTTAACAACTTCAAAGATGCTTGATTACTTCCTTTAGCTGGTTAGCTGGTTGTCCCCTAACTTGGAAAATGGTTATGGCCACCGCATTACAAAAGATGGTAAAAGCTTCCACATGTATCCTAAGTACTTTAAACCAATCAGCTGGTACGCGTTTCTTTTGAAAGCGGTGTACCGTCCGAGGTCTGAAACTACTATCCAGCTGAATATTCCACTGATGGAGTGGTAATTGGGGTACCCAACAATTTAATTGAGCTTCTCTCTAGGAAGCATTCAATAATGCCACAGAGAAACGTGAGAAAGGTTGCACGAAATGGAAGTGCGCTGTCTCTCTTCCTCTAAGCTCTGTTCTTAAACGACCTACTTCTGGATTTTAACCGGAGGGGTAACCAAATATTGACCTACATATGTATGTAGATGACTTCGCAATACTTGTAAGGGGGAAGACTGAAGTTCAACGCAAGTTCAACAATTCATGAGAATGAGCAATAAAGGACAAACAGAAGAAATAGGTAATAAGAAGTGAAGCTCGAGGTGTAGAAAGTGACAGAATTAAAAAGCACATTAGTACACTTTGCTTTGAAATAAAAAAAAATAAAAAATTCTGAAACAGTCTAATGTACATACAAACGCGCCTATGTATGTGCAATATACTTAAGTTGGCTTTCCATTAAATTTTAGAGACAGCAAAGCCGGCCGTTTTGTGAGCTCAATCCAAACAGAAACTCCGCAAGTTGGCTAGTTTCGTATCGCGTTTCAAAGTGTGAACATTTACTTCACATACCATCTCGTACGTTTATGATTCGTTTTTTGTTTTTTTGTTGTTTTTTTATTTTATCTGGAAGGGAGTTTCGTAGAATTGCATTCAGCAAACGCGCTTTTATCGGGTGTTACCTTTGCGATAAGAAGGCTAACAATTTTTGCAATGTCAACGGGAAATAACTTTGCGCCACACGTTTGATTTACTCGCAGTGCAGCAGTGATGCGTTTAACAATGAAATGAAAATGTTTACACAATAAGAATTAATATAGACTAAATAAATAAGTAAAAATATTTTATGAAATTGTGCAGAGTGTGACAGAATCCACAAAAACAAAACGTGCAGTTAAAAAGTGAAGAGAAATTTCCATTCATGAAAATTTAATGAGAAAGCTTTTCATTTACCTAAGATCACTTGAAACTCCATGTGGCTGTGGTGAAATGCGAAGAAGATTTACTTTAAAATGGAATATGTTGGAATTTGAAGAAAAAAAGAAGAAAATTAATTATGTCTCTTGATAACAACTAGAAGGACAGCTTGCAAGTAGGTAGCAAGGTAGCGAAAACGATGTAACGAGAAATTCTACGGAATTACAAAAGATCGGCCAATCTAAGTTAGACCTACACCTCTCTATACATACATATAATCACAGGCTAGTATTTTCATTGAATCTACGTCACATCTGGACAGAAACCCACCTACAAGTTGACTAAGCATCTGACTTAGAATTAACTAAATTAGATTGGCTGCCACTCAACCTGTTGGATGGACTCGGATACGTAGAGAAAGTAGCCGTAAATGATGTCTGACCGAGATTCTATATAGCCTTCCAAACCATTTGTTTCGGTTTCCTTACAGATCTCGATTGTATGCCAAGGATACGCTTTGGTTCGTTAAGTTTGCTGGGGTTCTGATAATTTTTTCAGCTTGATGGGGGTTGGCTTAGAGTCTACTTCTTCATTGAGCTACATTAAGAAGAGTTCTTTTAAAATACCGATCACTTGGTATGTTTACTCAGTGAAGCCAATGACTTCAACTAACGACCAACTTTAGTTAGAAATATCTCGATACCCTGTAAAAATGAGTGAGACTTGACCCTAATTGCGGCTCTGTAAAGACTCAGTCGGAAATATAGGATTAGAGATGCGCTTTGTTTACCTTGTGAATCTTTTAATTTTTATTAGAAAACAGACATTTTTATTTACTGGGAATCGACCGCACGCTTTCTCCGTTAAGTGTATTGGAAAGAGTTAGGGAATGGCTTTACTCTTCGATATTTCACTTTTTGTAGCTCTTAGGATTTAATTTCACCACTTTAAGTCAAGGGTCATTGCCTAAAAATTGTTAGTGCATAACCCCCAACATTCCAAGTGCGGCCACATGAAGAGTAAAAGAGTAAATTGAATTGATTTGTCATGACCACGACTTGCTAAGTTTAAAACTAAAAAATTTGTTCAACAAAATGTTTAATGATAAAAGCTAAATGTTGAAATCGAGCACAACGATTTCACTTTTATAAAAAACGACGGATTGCGTGAAAATGAAATTTTCAAATCAAGTCTTAAACAACGTTGTGGTAAGCAAATATAAATAGAAACTATTTTTAAATAAATAAAATTTATAAAAAAAAAAAAATATGTGAAAGGTTTAGGTTAGGTTTTTCCAAGTTTCGCGCTCTTATAAATGTGTCTAGGCTTTAAAGTCATAATCAGCATTATTCGGTTATTTGATCGAGAAAAAGCTTCTTTTTTTTCCAGGATTCATTTATTCCCCTGTGAATATCAATTCGTATTATGTATCTAATGTCGTTCACTCCCTTCAGTAAGTACCTCTCATTAAATATGAGTTGTTATGCGAATTTATTGGTTATCTTATAAGGTTAAAAGTGAATGTGGGTGACTGCTTCTAGGAATCTTAATAAGACCAACTCTGTATGAAAAATGTATACCAACATGATTTCACCACCAAATATTTTTTATACCCAGGTAAATTTTTTTTTGCTACACTGAAATAAAAAAGTTGAAAGTGCACATTGAAAGCAATGTTGGGCAAAATTTAGTTAACTAATGATTGATGACTAATGATTGAATGTGTTAGTCATGATTGATGACTAATGATTACTTAGTTCAATCACGAGGTGATGACTAACGATTGATTAGTTTTAATCATAATCAAATAATCATGATTATATTTTTATGATTGATATTTTTTAATACCAGGAAAAGTAAAATATTTTTCTGCATCTGAAAAAAATACTGAATTGCACACAAAACGTTACTGTAGGTTGGGTTAGACTTTGGTGTTTTAGTGTAAAATTCAGTATTTTTTGGTGGTCAGATAAATACATGCCCCGGTAAAATACTCGTCAGGGATGGGCAATATTAGAAAATTTGAGTGACGAGTGACGAAAAATGAAAAATAAATTTTTATTCATTATTCTAAAAAATTTGAGTGATGAGTGACTGGTTATTTCTTATTCAAAAAAATCAAAGTGATAAATAACATGTTATTTTTATTCAAGAAGTGCTTGAAGAAAAATAATATCGACAGCCACACTGCAAAACCCTGTATGTTCAAAACCAAAACGTTTTCAGGAGAGGGAAAAAACTGTAATAATTATAACGTATGTATATGAGCGACGGTTATTTCATTTCACCACTGGAAAGAAACGGAAAGTTGTAACCCGATTTTGACTGGATTTTAATGTGCGAAACATCACGATCTATGGGAAAGGCTCAGAACCTTATTTTTGGAAAAATAGTGACTTACGGGGTTTTGCAGTGTGGCTGTGTGGCTATCGTCCCTCAAGAAATCCTGAGTGATGAATAAAATGTTATTTTTATTTTTGGAATTCTTGAATAACGATAAAACTTAATTTTTATTCAGTTATTTAAAAATAAAAAATAAGTACCCTGAGATCCCGGAAAATTATACCCATATGCGCATTATATTTGTCGACATTTTCGGTATCATTTCGGAGCTGTTTCGGGATTGTTTCGGGACTTTTTCGGGATCATTTCGGGACTATTTTCGGGATCATTTCGGGACTATTTTCGGGATCATTTCGGGACTATCCCGAAACAATCCCGAAAATAGTCAGGAAACAGTCCAGAAATGGTCCCGAAATAGTCCAGAAATGATCCCGAAAAAGTCCCGATATGGTTCCGAAATAGTCCCAAAATGATCCCGAAAAAGTCCCGAAAATGGTCCCGAAATGATCCCGAAAAAGTCCCGAAACAATCTCGAAAATGTCCGGAAACAATCGCGAAAAAGTCCCGAAACAATCCCGAAAATAGTCAGGAAACAGTCCCGAAATAGTCCCGAAATGATCCCGAAAATGGTCCCGAAATAGTCCCGAAATGATCCCGAAACTGGTCCCGAAATAATCCCGATACCATCCCGAAACAGTTCCGAAATTATACCGAAAAGACGACAAATATAATGCGCATATGGGTATAATTTTCCGGGATCTCAGGAATTTAGATTTTTTTGAATAAGAAATAACCAGTCACTCATCACTCAAAATTTAAAAAATGATCAATTATTTTTTTTTTTTTGTATTTGAATAATTTTTTATTCAAAGTGGCCCAACCCTGATACTAAGAGAAAATCAATCGTTTGATTCAGGGTGTAAGGTACAGCCCCTGAAAGCTGAAAACACAGACAATCCTCCTGAGCAAAGTCCACAAGGAAATTTTTCTCGGAAATTCAAAGAATTTTTGACATCTCCATACAAAATTGGCTGCCGAGTCGCATATTTTGTATGGGGAGAGAGTAGAAAATTCTTTTCATTTTCGGGAAAAATTTTTTCATTTCCGAACCTATGTAATTATTTCAGTACTTTACTCGAGATGATGGTCTGAGACTTCGGTCTGCTGATCCTTACACCCTGTATGTGTAGTGTACCAACACCTGTGCACCGAGCTTAGTCATGCATTCATGATTAAAACTAATGATTGATGATTTGCGATTAACGAATTTAGTCATGACTAATGATTGATCTCGTTAGTTATGATTAAATTAGTCATGACTAAATTAATCATGATTAGATCAATCATGATTGATCAATTGATTGAATATATTAGTTGATTAGCCCAACACAGATTGAAAGTAACATATCAAAACCACTTTCAAGCGATTGATGGTAATAATGTAAATATTACAGTATTTACTGTAAAATTGGCAGTAAAAACATGTGATTTTTGCATAATGATATGAGTCCACTTTAAAATTTACAGTAATTCATGTCAATATGATAGTATATTCGAACAATGATAGGGGCTCACTTTCAAAATTTATATTACCCACTGTTGGACGAAAAATGACAGGGTTTACTATCAATTTGACGGCCGTTTACTGTAGATTTTTTTTTCAGTGTATGACTATTTAAAAGTTTGAAATATTAATTGAAAAATTGAAATTTTACAATCATTTAGTGCAATAATTTAACCCTTCACCTTTATCACGCAATGGTTGGTTTGGCCCCTTTATTAGTTGGTATTAGACTATTAGACTGACCGTGCTTTTAAAATCCTTTCTTAAGGCAACGAGTTGCCTTTTTGTATTCTTTTTGGTCTACCAACTTCTGTAATATTTTTATAAGAAAAGATTTTGCCTATCATTCTTTAGAACACTTTAACTCACTCAGATTTCTCAAAAAGGGGGCTAAAACAACCATCCGATGGCTATTTTGTCCAAAAATTACTTCTCATAAACCATTGAGACCTAAACCCTTACATTAATTTTTAATTCCAATATGAAATTTAACATTATTCACACTTATTCGTCAAAAAGTCTAAGAAAATTATTCAACATTTCAAATTTTAAATATAACAATAACCTTAAACGGAATTTCAAAAATTACCCTAACATTAACCGTAGTAGTAACTTTATTTGCGAAATTTTTAGGCGTACTCGTAACTGTGCCCATATCAGCAACTTCCCTTACTTGCACAATTGCCGCAGCCGTAACTAGCGCCATAGCCTTAACCATAACTTTAACCTTAACTACATCAGCAAATGTAATCATTCCATTATATATTATTGAACTCGCGACTAAAACTATTACTGTATTTATATTCTATTATAAACATAGCCGTAACCGTAGCCCCAACTCTAATAGTAACTCTAACCATGGTTGACGATAACCCGCGATGAGGTCAATAAAATTAAAACAAAACCTTCCTCTGCGTTAATCGAGCTAGTACCAGAATATCCTAATACAAGAGCGTAACTAATTGATTAATTTCGCAAAAATACTGCATTTATACCTAGCACTCCCCAAACTTTAAGTGGAGTGTTTGACATTAAAGCAACAACAACATAAATAAGTATTAATTCGTTTGCACCTTCGCCTTTGAAAGTTTTTTTAATATGGCATTACTCGATTTTCTTGTAATAATTTCTTTAACGGTACAACAAACTTAACTGTGAACTTAGGTCTTAACCGTAAGCATAATTTTGACCGTAATGGCGACCTTAACCGTAACCGTAACGGAAACAGAAGTCCTGCCCGTAACCGTAACGACAGCCTTAACCGTAACCGTAACTGAAATGGTAGCCTTAACTGTAACTAGGCTTACAAGTAAAACACTTTCCTTATTTGCCATAATTAGCTACGTCACTCATCTTTACGTTAACAAATTAGATGTTGTATTTTTCCGAAGCAAGACAAACATGTTTACAGGTCAAAAAAGGCGACAACAAATACACATATTATCCGTCCCATAACCACTTAAAGAAAGAAGTCATTGAACAAACTTTTTAAGTGACTGTGCAAAACATGCGTAATCGAGGCTTTATAGTTTGTCATCACCCTAATGTGAATTGTTAAATTGAATTTGTGTGCGTCAAAATTAATTGTTGGGCGGGCGGAAGAACCATGCACTTCCGGTAACTTTAAAATTTAAACATGCAGACTTACGTAGTTATATATGTATATATGTACATATATACGAGTATTTGTTTGCAGTAAGTTAGAAGACAGCCGTGCTTGGTACTCCTCGTCATATATGATGAATGCATTTTCAAATCAGAAATGTACATTGTTTTTACATAACATATTACCTACCTTGAATGTATGTTTGCCTTGAACAATATTTTAATAACTATTTATATGTATTATTTCAATTTTAACTACAGGGTGATCGCACTACATGGGAATATCATACGGTTTCTGTAACACGTGTTCCGGGCTATGGCTTTGGTATTGCCGTTTCAGGTGGTCGTGATAATCCGCATTTCGCCAATGGCGATCCATCGATTGCTGTAAGCGATGTCTTAAAAGGTGGTCCAGCTGAAGAACGTTTACAGTAAGTAGCATGAGATATATACATACATAGTTACGTTAAGTACTCGTTTTACAGATAACACTGTGCAACAAAATTTTTGGTGGTGAAATGATGCCAAGTCAGATTGAGAGACCCAGATTTTTTTTTCGATTGCAATTTTTGTTTGATTGTTTTGATAATGACCTACCCAGTTTAAGATGAATAAGATTGACTTTTTAGGTCTATGGGGGGTTGAAATATAATACAAAAGTATTCATTGGAAATTCTTACTTAAAATGAGCTTAGAAGAAATCTTTATGCAAAGACCCTGCAAGGCAAGGTAATACAACCGTTCCGAACTGATCTTAATATTTCTTACGGAAAGAAGGGGTAAGATGACCTAGAAAGTTCCACGTGGTTAGCCGAAATCGTTGCCATGACAGTCGGGCTAGCATTGAAAGGTGCTCATACCTTGCCTCCATCCGACAAAAGACTGTCAACATTGGCAGCACTTCCCAAAACATGTGGGGAGGACTTGGCCAGTCTTGGTGCAACCACAAAACACTTCTCGGCACTTTCCGCTACTAGTCCGACAATCGCAAAAGCGTTTTGTTGAATCCCCTGAGCATGTTGGTTGTGAATTCGAGTTGCTTCTATTCTAAGCCCACTTAACTTGCTGGTCTTCCGTGCCGTTAAGAAGGTTTCCATACCTTTGTCCAGAGCATTCCAAATCGTAGTTGAGCTTCAATCAATCATGTTGATGGCTATTTGCGACGGGTGGGACTATAGAAGACTGGAGAAGTAAGACGCAACGACAGACTACCTCGGGGTTTTTTGAGTCCACGAAAACCATCTTGAGATACTCTCTATTTCACAAGTGTCTCTCTTTAAAAGCTTACCGTCTGGTCTAGCCTAAACTTATTTCAATCCTTTTCTTTTTCTTTATCTTCCACAGAGTTAACGATCGCATAATCTCTGTGAATGGCGTCTCATTGGAGAATGTTGAGTACGCTACAGCGGTACAAGTTCTAAGAGATAGCGGTAACACGGTAACCCTAGTTGTAAAGCGACGCGTTCCCCTAACCTCAACAATGCAAACGCATCACTCCCACAGCATGAGTTCGGTTGGTTTAAATGCGCCCAATACGAGTGGCGGCAGTGGTACTGGTGGCATGCCAATGCAACCAACAAACGCAATGCCCGCTGGTGCGATGAGTCAATCAAATTCATTGAATACCTCATTTGTGCAAAACAACACTGCGCAACCAATCAAAGTGACGCTCACTAAAGGAAGCAAGAAGGACGATTATGGCGTGGTGCTCGGCTGTCGATTATTTATTAAGGAAATCTCAACGAAAGCGCGTGATCAACTGAGCGCTAACGGTTATTCACTACAAGAAGGTGACGTCATCACGCGGATACATAATACGAATTGTGGTGATACGATGAGCCTGAAGGAGGCAAAAAAAATTATCGATGGCTGTAAGGAACGTCTGAACTTGGTTGTGCTGCGCGATATAACCAATCAAGCTGTCACCGCAATGACTAATCAACTAAACAATTCCACCACACAATCGAATTTATATATAAGCCATCAAGCGCAGTTGTCCAATTGTAGTAATAACCTAGATGATCCATACTTGAATGGTGGCGCAAATTACTCATCGCAAAATTTATATGTACAACCACCAACACGCGGTGTTGTCAATGGTTTGAATGATGAGAAGAGTAACTTAACACCACGCGGACGTTCACGTGGTCCCATAATGGATGGGGTTTCACTGTCACAACTCGATCGTCCAGTAACACCACAAAATGGTAATCGTGCGCGTACCGAAGAGCCACCACGACCACCACCACCACGTGGTAATGGTGGTAGTGCCGGTAGCACTGAAGACTTTTATGGCACACGACGACAAATCTACGAAGCCGAACAATTGGCGGCGCATACACGACAATCGGCGGAACCACGTTTTATCTCATTTCAAAAAGAGGGTAGCGTGGGTATACGTTTGACGGGTGGTAATGAGTCGGGTATATTTGTGACAGCCGTGCAACCCGGTTCGCCAGCTTCATTGCAAGGTCTTACACCGGGCGATAAAATTCTCAAAGTCAACGATATGGATATGCATGGTGTGACACGCGAGGAGGCTGTGCTCTTTTTGTTGAGTTTGCAAGATCGCATTGATTTGATTGTGCAATATTGCAAAGAGGAATATGATGAGGTGGTGACGAATCAACGTGGCGATTCGTTTCATATTAAAACACATTTTCACTGCGATAATCCATCGAAGGGTGAGATGGCTTTCAAAGCGGGTGATGTGTTTCGAGTCATTGATACGCTGCATAATGGTGTGGTCGGTTCGTGGCAGGTGCTGAAGATCGGTCGTGGTCATCAGGAGATGCAACGTGGTGTAATACCGAATAAATCGCGCGCCGAAGAGTTGGCGACAGCGCAATTCAATGCGAATAAAAAGGAGATGAATTCAAACGAGTCGCGGGGGAACTTTTTCCGCCGAAGACGGTAAGTGTTGGAATATATTTCACTTCTGGTTTGGGTTATTTTAGTCAGTGTGTAGTAGCCTTGGGAGTTTTGGTGTAATTGGGGAAAACTTCAAAATTATTTGGAGCCATTTCGGTATTTTTTCTACATATATCATTCGGTATTAATTTCGAAATTGTTTCGGGTTCACGTTATGATTTCTCTATTTTTATACTATTTTCGGGATAGTTTTTTTTAACCATTTCGGGATTATTTATTTCAAAATAACTAAAAAGAAAATCAGGGCTGTTCCTGATGACTTGTAGAATTTTGTGAACATTTCGGGATTTTAGCAGGATAGCTTCGGTATTATTTTGGCCATGGTTTGATGGCTATTTCGATGAAATTTTCTGTTTTGAGAAATATTTTGAAACTTCTGGTAGCGGTTTCGTCGTAACGTTCTAAAGTTTTGCGTACTTTTTTGAACTTATTGTCCGAATTTTCGGTTACGGGATAGTTACAAAAAACAATTACAAAACGAGTTTAAGTCATATTTTTGTAGTGTTTTGGACTGAATCTGTGCGAAATTAATTCGGGATCATTGGAAAACAAATATGCGAAAAATGTGTACGATCTATTGGGGATTATTTTAGGATCATTTTCGGTTTTACCCTACTTCTGATTACATATTTCGAAATTATTCGATTTTCGGAACGACACTCCGAGAGTAGTCGTGGCATTCATTTAAGTTCTGTTTCAATAACATTTTGTGATGTTCGGTTTTTCTCTTTTGGGGTTTATTTTCATTATTATTTAGGGCTTACTTTACGCTCATTTTCTTAATAAGTTCAACACTTTTTCTAACAATTTTAGTAGAGATTTTAGCAACCTTGTAGTGATAAGTAATAAAAAAATCTTGCGCTAACATTTTCTGATAGTTTCGGGATTATATTTCGAGATCGTGAATTTGATTAATTCTATGTTTAGCTAATAGTGATTTGTTACAGTTGGGGATTATTTTCGTTATGTTGACTTGACTATTTCATGGAATCCGTCAATTCAGCGAAAATTTTCGTTATATGCTACATTTCTCGGGATTATAGTACGATCATTGAATATTGAACATAACCTAATTTAAATTTTTCTTAACATTCCTTTCGCTTCCACAGCTCTACTCATCGACGTTCTAAAAGTCTTAACCGCGAGAATTGGGATGATGTCGTCTTTGCCGATAGCATATCAAAATTCCCAGCTTATGAACGCGTCGTGCTACGTCATCCGGGTTTTGTACGTCCGTTGGTACTTTTTGGACCCGTATCCGATTTGGCGCGTGAAAAACTTGCAAAAGATTATGCCGATAAATTCTCTGTGCCACTAAATGATGACGATAAAACGAATTCGAAATGTCGTATAGTACGTTTATCAAATATACGTGATATAATGGATCGTGGTAAACATGCACTGCTGGATATAACACCGAATGCGGTGGATCGTTTAAATTATGCTCAATTCTATCCGATTGTTATATTCCTGAAGACTGACAGTAAACATGTCATTAAACAATTACGTCATGGTTTACCTAAATCAGCACATAAGAGTTCGAAAAAATTATTAGAACAATGTCAAAAATTGGAACGTATCTGGTCTCATATATTTAGCACGCAAATCATTTTGAATGATGAAGAATCGTGGTATCGGAAGTTGCGCGATGCAATCGATTTACAACAAAGTGGTGCAGTTTGGATGTCCGAATCGAAGGTAAGTGTTTGTTACGAAGCGGCTTATGTTTTTTTTTTTGTTTATAAGTCATTATATTTTAGTTATGCATACGATTAATTAGTGCACATTTAAAAAAAAAAAATTATTTCAATTTCAAATATTTTTTTCTGAATATTATTAAAAATTTTTAATGAAAAAAAATAGTATCGTTAATTGTAAATTATTATTGTGATTGCATTTATTTAAGTGATATACGCAAAGTACTTGTATAAAAATAACTAATTACTAGAAACTCAATGTTGTATATTTAACCCTTATAACAGTGGGCAGACAAAATTTTGTATTGAACTTGGCGCTGTTAATGTCATCGTTGTTTTACAGTTTGTTACACATACACATACATATATATTTAGGTATATCGAGAAATAAGTATAGATCGAAAATCTGTAGCTTCTTCGTCCCGAAATTTCATAGTTCGTGGGTTAAAGTGCTCTCAAAACTGTCTAATTTTAAACGATTTCCGCCATTGTTTGCCACTTTAAGAAAACTTGAAGAATCTTGGTGTAGTTCTTTCGTTCTGAACCAGATATGTATATGTCACTTTTATTGGACATGAAAGTAAAGCCATATTTTAAAGCTTTTGATTTTTAAGATAAACAAACAAAACAATTGTTAATAAAAATAAAAGAAATAAAGCACCCGAAGGCCTACAACAAACCAAAAACAATCGAAGCATCCAAAAGTAAAATAAATTTAACAAAACAAACATATAATCAAAACATATTAAAGAGAGAAAAGAAATGTGAAACTAACAAAGAGAGAAAAGAGGAAATCTATGAAAATGGCAAAAGAAACAAAACGACCAATGACCTGAAACAAACAAAAATCGAAATATAATCGAAACGTTTAGTAGTTTATGGCGAATTACACAAAGTTTCAACAGCAGGTGGAATATCCGAACAACGTCGGGCTTTACGGTAAAAAAAGATAGATGTACCGTAAGCCTTAGCTCTAAGGAGTTTATAAGGGCGTATATGTATGTGCCTTGAGCTTTAATACTAAGATTTTCAAAATTTACATTAATGAAATTACAAATACCTGGGGGATTTTGAAAATATTTAATGTTATGCTCAGAACTCATATGTATGTATGTATGTATGTGTAACAAACTTAGCATTAAAAAATAAAAATAATAAAATAATATTAATTAAATAGTTGTAAGGGTTCAATTTAACAATTATCAGAGCATATTGATTTTGTAGAATGTTATTTAATTTAGGCAATGTATTAACTGGTTGAGGTAACTATGTATGAATTTTTCTAACTCTCTAAATACTCTCTCACACACTCTCACAAACCCGAATAGTTTCCCGAAACCCCAAATGAAATGATATTCCCACCCCATATTGCGCCACCATGCAATTTCCCATGCTGTCGACCCACATCATCATCCGTACCACGTTCAACCATTGTCAGACGAAATTCATTTTCGTTATTAACAACAACAAATCAACATGAACGTTCCTTAACACCACCACGTCCGCCACCTAGTAGAAATCATGAATTCAATTACAATTCCATACCGAATACGCCAGCTGCTGGTAAGCTAAAACAACAACAACAGCAACAACAATTTTGCTATTATAAAGTAGTACCATTTATGAAACCCGCCTCCTCTATGCCCGGTGGATTAGCCACCACAAAATACACGACTAACGGTATGCAACACGGTAGCGGTAATGCAGATGCAACAACAATTGAAAATAGTATAAACTCAACACAATATCATAGTTCACAACCAAATTTATTAAGTAACACGGATGTGACGGAACGCATCTGCTCTAACGAGCGTCATGATGGTGTCGGTCTAGCCGCATCAATATCGAAAATGACCACAGCCATTAATGCGCTCTCCATGAATAGAAGTATAGATGGTAATCTTAGTAATGAAAGTTTTAGTGGGTCAACGCGTAATATTGGACGTACACCACACAATGTTGAACCACGCACCAATGCTTACTACTACAATGAACTTGTACAAAAGCCAGCAACCATATTCGATTCGAATCTTAATTTGCTTAATGAGAATGCAAAAATTGAAAGTCAAAAATCTAAAGAATGCACTATGAATACAAAAACAAATTTTGAAAATAACAATGAATTACGCTCTGCAGAAGCTATTGAACCACAAAAACAGTTACGTATATATAAATCGTGTTTGCGCTCATTTAATATACAAAATCGTAATGATTTTGATGCTGGCGGCGCTAACACGGCGACCAACGTAGCTGCAAGTATTGGTAATGATGATTGTAATAGTAATGGTTTTGATACACAAAAAACAGCAAATGATTATCGTCAACAATCTATAATAAATAATCAATTAAACAATAATGGTAATGCAAATAATCAAACTGATGTGGAAGTAGAAGAACAGCTCGGCCCAACACCGGCTGCTAGAAGTTTTAGTTCATTAACCACCGGTAATCCCTCATCCAATTCCTCAATTACAAATAGTTCAACAACAGCTGGCATTTACTATCATAACATTAACAATAATAGCTATTGCAACAACAGATCTGGCGTTTGAATTAAAATTACTTAATAGCGTTTTGCTGTAGCAATAAACGTATTGCATGAGTTTCAATATTAACTATCGTGATTAAAATCGAGTAATCATTTTAAAAAATGAATGTGCTGAGCGAGGAGAGTTATAGTTGTAGCAACGATTACTATTACGTGAATAGTAATTCAAGATACCTAAATTACAATGAAAGTCATTTTTGATTAATCTACGATTACGATTACGTGAATAGTAATTCAATGTACATCCTTCAATTACAATGACTGTAATTTTTGATTATTGATTAAGATTACAGTAATCATAATATTAGATAACTAGTGCAATACAATACGACTACAGTAATCGTGACAAAATTAAAATTACAGCCATTATCTTAGCATGAAACTTTATAATTAGTGTAAGCATACTATATAAAGAAATAAAATTATAATTACTGTAATCGTTTTGTTATTGTGCTGCTTATCAGGTAATCTTAGAGCTTTTCGTGTGTAATCGATTGCATCAAATATTACCATTACTGTAATTTTAAATTCATCGTTAATTTAGATAGTGATTACAATTACAGTAATCATTTTTTCAAAAAATATATTTAAAAAATAGAAATTGCGATTAGTCTAATCTAATGAATTTGACTCGTAATCGTAATCCCTCTATTCCAAATCTACAGCTGATCAATCATTGCATTACATGTCATGGTACATTAATAGTGTTTGCAATAACAATATTTTGACAGTTATAGTCAAGTCAGTTTTTGTTGGAATTGTCAGACCACTTTTCAGTAGCAGCAAACCCTGACGTAGCCAGATGACAGCCTTCTTTCCAATTAAGTAGGAATTTTTTATTCAAATTCGACTTTAGCAGAAGAATGGTGGTTTCTGCTAAGCAATGTAAGAAAATGTTTTAGGTTAGGTTGGGTCAACAGCACCTGCTTTTGCTCTTCAGTGAAGCTACCTACTATATCCCTGTGTCTAGACACCCATTTCGCTTGGTCATCTCACTGATAAAACTCGAAAAGTGATGAGTTTGTTCAACGTGAAAATGGCTAGAAGCTAAACTTTTTGATTAATCAGATTGTGATTACTCAGTCTTTATTTGGAAAACTTTTCAATTTGATTAATCGTTTATGATTATTCTCTAATCACTTCATTAACTAGATTTTACTTATGATTGATTGTAATCGTCTAATCGTCTAATTGATTAATCGCACATTCCCAATGCTGGCACAGACTTGCACTCATGGCTTTTTAAACAAAACACTTCCGATGTAATGAATAAAAAACGGGTCTGTAATCAAATAAACGTGACTTAGTCTTCTCAAAATTTCATAGTTAACTAAACAATTCAATCAGACCTGTTAAATAATGAGTAAGCGTTTGATTGATTATTTTCCTGACTACCATTTTTTTTTTTTTAATTTTTAATGATTACTTTCTTTTTATTTTTTTAATCGTAATCAATTTATATTTGCCTATTCTTGAAAACAATTAAAATAATCATTACCAATTGAAAAATCTGTCTGATCAATCAATGACTAGTTATTAATCAAATCTATACTTAATCAGGTTTAGCATATTGGATTTACCTCCCTTCTGTCTAGGTCTTAAAGAGTCCAATCTGTTATTAACCCTTGCATGCCAGATTTCGCATTATCGTTAATGTAATTATAAAACGTGCTCAAAAACTTAATGCATACATACGTACATACATACAAACAGACATGCAAACATACATAAAGAAACTTATCCCTCATTTGAATGCTTTTTAAAAATTCCTAACTAAATGACTTAGGGGATTAAATAAGAAATTATAAAAAATAGCGCTTTGTAGTTTTATTTATGTATTAAGTACTTAACTGTTATATTTAATAATGAAATCATATAAAATGCTATTAATCGTATATACATACCTACATACATGCATAATACATAAAAATCACACACTGTTGCTAACTAAATGTTTTCTTATATTTTTATTTCATTTTTTACGTATTTTAAAATCAACAAATACAAACAATCATCATGGTCATTTCCTCGCTTCATTCATCCCGTAAAACTTGAAAATCCTATAACAAATATTTATAAAACTTTTTTTTGTGTAACAACTATATTTGTCCTTTGTCGATTTTGTTTTTGTATCAACGTTATTGTCCGGCTTGTAATAACATTTTATGAAAAAACGTTTTTTTGTTTTATTGTTTGTTTGCGTTTCGTTTTCAAACAAAACCCATTTTTGTTTTCATGTTTCATAATTTGTTTTGTGTTTTTTTTTAAACGTTAATTGCTACAAATTACTTGTTTTTCCAAAATTAAATTAAATTAAATTGCGGTACAACTATTTATACCTAAATATTTCGCTTTGCGCAAAAATATATATCTTTGTTAAAACTATAATTGTCTGGCATCCTTTACATTAAACAACAAAAAAAAAAACAAAAAAACTTCACACATTTTTTCCAATTATCCCTTTATCAACCTCAGCCGATTGAATCCCTATCCGATGATTTCCTATTCCCCATGACCACTTCCCGTTTATCGTATGCATCGAGTCCGGAATCTGATTTGGAATTAAGCCCGGGTCCGTCCACATCATTGTCGCTTGGCAATTTACCGCAATTGGTCAAATCAAGCTCAGATCCATCGATTGCCACTAATCAGGATAACTTGGATAGGGATAGAGATACAGTTGGTGATGGATTACCACCTCCATATACGGTAAGAGGCAAAAACCCTTGCATACATACTTACATTCATCATAAATAGGTTTATTTGCTTTTGGTATACATACATATATTTATAATATATTATATATGCAATATTCTTATATACTTAATCGATTATTTGAAATCTATTTATCGAAACTGGGGAACGAGTTTATGTTACATAGTTATTTATGGGTATATGTATTTACCATGTTCATTTACATATGCATGTCTTACTATTAATATAGAATTAAAACCCAATCGTTGTATAAGCAAGAAAAACGGTTCTACTCGATTTCTAACGAAAATAATCGATTTTTTTCATAAACCGAATTTTTATAGGAACATTAACGGTTAACATTAGTCCATAATCCTAGTCATTATTTAACTCGCGTTTAAATTAAAATCTTTACTTAAAACAAAAAAAACATTTAAAATGTTGGTCAATCATAGTCATATTAAACAAAGATTTTAGCTAAAATGGAATGTAACAGGGTCCACTTATGAAAAAAAATTAAGTTATTTTTTATGTTTTGTGGGTCACTCTGTGTCAACTATTTTATTCACAAACCCATAGCATAGCTCTGGCAGTAAGCGAAAAAAGCCAAACTCAAGTTTGGAGTGAGCGTTGTGACAACACAGAACCATAGACACAAACCGCGATTTTAAAATGATAAAATGACATTTTAGTCATTTTAAAATTAAAACTCCGTCTTAGACGTAAAATGTATTTTAAGTTGACTATGACAAACATAAAATGATGTTTATTTTAGAATCATGTTTAAGTAGATAAAACTCCATTTGAATTTGACTATGATTATGGGCCAATCTGTTCAATTCATGCCCAAAGTTTTTCAATAGTGCCACGCATTGCTGGATGCATTTTCCATTCGGGTAAAAAGATATCCTTTACAGAGATCCTATATACATACATATGTATATAATGAAATAAGAGTGATATTGGGATTGTGTGATCGGCAGAGATAAAAAGACAGAGGAAGAAGAGGATGAATACGAATAGTGATATGAAGATGTGAGAAATATGCGCAAGAAGAGTAAAAGGAAAAATATGGGGTTGAATATGGAAAACATGATAGGGGCAGAAGGGGATAAAGTTACTAGGCCATTCAATGTCTTTCGAGCGATTTAATGATCGTAAAGAACACTATCAGATGATCATGGGGGCTAGGGAGGCTCATAGAGAACCCCAACTTCGTCAACGCTTTGAATTCTTTGGGAGCTAAAATAGTCCGTTCAAAATTCTTTCAGTCCTAAAACTTTAGCAAAGTTTACAAGTTCATTTTATACTAAGAACTTTAATAAGAACACCACTTAAGTTCAAAAGAAATCTTTCGCTCATTTTTAAAATACATTCCCACCCACTAGATCCCGTATGATCATGCTGTTAATATACCACCAAATCGTCGTCAAACGATGGATACTAATAAATATGGCACATATGTAACGGGAGCCAGCATGACTGGTGTTGTTGGTGCCTCCGATCCCACAACACCCTCTACACGTCCACAATCAATTTACGGCATACATGCACCTGATCTACCGCCACGTATCGATCGTCATTCAAAACCTGGACCTGGTGAGCTGGTACCGCCACATTCACGCACGAATAGCTCTGGTGGTACGTTAGGCCGTTCGGCACAAGAACGTCTCTTCGGTAAAGCAATTGTCAATGAGGAAGTACAAGCTGAATATGTTTCACGTAATGCAAGCGATTCAATGGATCGTCATCATGCTTCATTGGAACGACAAGCTCGATTGAATGCGGCCATTTCTAATACACCGATTAGTGGAAATAAAACAACGCAACAACAAAATGGTAGTTCATACGATAGTGTTTCCAGTTATGATTCGTACAACAACACATCGCAATTGACTGTACAAAATTTGGGTAGATTGGGTCCAAATGCGCCAGATGATCTCAAGTCAGTGCCAAATGCAAAGTAAGTATATTTCGTTAAACTTCTGTCACTTCAAGACGAGAAAAATGATCTCAATCTAATTGAGGAAGCCTGAACATGCAATCGTTTTGTTGTTGTTAATTTAAATTTGTATTTTTATTCACAGCCGACCACTGCCACCAGTTGGTATGGGTTCGCAAGCGCCTGAATATGGTCGCACCACTCATGACCATCGCAGCTTTTCTGGTGCCAATGATCTAAATCGCCAAAGCAGTCCTGCTAGACCATCATATCATGAAGGCAATTCAGCGAGAAATATTGGTAATTGCAAACTCTAAAAGTGAGGTTATGTTTTGAGGAATCGAAAATTGTATTTCTTTACATTGCAGATACGCGAAATGGTCAAATGCAAAGACCAGGTAATTTGGGAATCGAAAATAGTCCACGTAAATCAGTTGTTGAAACGAAAACTGACTATGGAAAATATAGGTAAGCAAACTAAGTTTTGAAAAAAAAAAAAATAAATAAAGCAAACTCAAGTTAATGAAAGTAAGGCCATGGATGTAATGTGAAATACTAAATATTAACACCAGAGATGGGCAATCGAATTCATTGTGTATGACATTGTGCATAGAAAGTATCTAAAGGTATACATACCTACATATATATGTATATAAAGACTATCCATGGCATTCCTTATGCGAGTTTTGCTAATTAGAAAAGAAAAAAGTTTCTGAAAAGAATTGTCACTCAAGCGTTGAGCTCAACCCGTAGTTTTCGAGACAGATACCCAAAAAATAAATATAGTATGATTAGGTGGCAACTCTATGTAATAACAACACCGTTTGATACCCATCTGGCATATCTAATTGCATCCTAAAAATATGTTTTGTCGAAAACTCTCCGAAAATATTTTTTGTAGGCAAATAAGAAGCAGCACGCCTATATGTCAAAATTTTCAATTGTCAACATTTTTCTGTAAATTTGACACATTAAAATATTTTCACACCATGACTAATTTGTGTTTGATTGGCATTTGTCGTGGTGAATATGAGTTATGAAACGAAAGTGGGTTTGAGCTTAATGCCTATGTATGTATGTATATCTATGTATTTTAAATCATAAAAAATATACATATAAATAAATAATAAGTACATACATTTTGTTTTACTTTCTTTAACCAAAAACAAACAATTTACTCTCTGCATGACTACAATTCGAAATGAACTCAAAACGCGTAAATATACCAACAAATTATAAATTGTAAATGTCCATTAAAATACTTACTATTTTGTGTCTTTGTGCTCGTTTGTTTGCTTAACTCCTCTTCATACACAATCCAAAAGATATTTACGTCTACAACCAATACATTTCCATCACAATCTCCAGCAACATTCAACATCTTGTGCCGTGGCATACAAGCCGATATTATTAGCTAATAAATCATTTGTATACAACCCTAATTGCAACAAATTAACGCCAACGAATTTCATAAATCGTAATATTGTACCTCCACTTGTTAGAGATATATCCATTTACGATACACTTGTTTGATTTGGTGACTCAACTCAAATACATTTACGATGCAACAACTATTGACGAGATCATCTTTTATTTGCATTTTAACAATCCCGTGCGTGGTTTGCATTATTGACATTTGACCTCTTTATGCCTTAGCTACCGTTATCCGTTATCGATTATCTATGTATACTTTAATATATCCATATTTCCTCACCCACATACATACTCGTACATATCATACATATAAAATATTTATTTATTTCCCTTTTTAATTTGACATTTATTTCTTCTCACCTTTTATGCACCCATTTTTGTTATGGTTTGCTCGTTCGTCTTTAAACTTGCTCGTGCTGTCCTAAATTGTGTTTCGTACTTTAACGGTATATTAGCCGTAGTAATTCGGTAGCACAAGCGGATTACAACAAACTGCCGAAGAATCCACATTTAGCTGCACAGCCACCAAATATCAATGGCAACAACAATAATAGCGGCAACGTGCCAGCGAACAACAATGGCAATGGTCCGTTTAAACCAGTTCCACCGCCGAAGCCGAAAAATTATCGCCCGCCATTACAAGGTAGCAGCAGCAGCGGCGGACCATGGGAAAGTGGGGTAAGTTTTAAGGAAATTTATTACAAATAGTTTTAGAATTTTGGTGTTTTTAATAAAATAAAAATAGTTTTAGTGGTTTTCGAAGGTTACATTATTGTGAAAATTTAGTTAGCTGAACATTATAAAAATCTCAAAGAAATATTTGAAGCAAAAAAGAAATATTTGCAAGCAAAAATAATTTGAAATAGTGAATATGCGGCCGAAAATTATACCAATCTTAATTTCAAACAAAATTTTCAAGAATAAAAAAAGTTGTTAAGTATAAATAATTTTCGTAGTTTATGAGGGTTAAATTTTTGAAAAACTTTAGTCAGATGAAAATATTATCACAAAGAAATATTTGAAGAATGAAAAAAATATTTGGAAGTAAAAATTATGTCAGCCAGTAAAGGGTTTAAGTTTTGTGAAATATGAGGATGAAAATTATATCAAGCATGTTATCCAAGAAACTTGTGAAGAATAGTAAAAAAATATGCTTGTAATTTAAAATAATTTGAGCAGTTTGTAATGTAATTTTAGAAATAAAAAATATATATATTTATACGCAAAAATAATTTGAGTGGTTTGTGAGGGTTCCTTTTTTTTTAAAAACTCTAGTCAGAAAATTATAAAAATCCAATGAAATATTTGAAGAATGAAAAAAAATGTTTGGAAATAAAAATAATTTCAACCTGTAAATGGGTAAATTTTTGTAGAAAATATGCTGCTTAAAATTATATCAACCATTTTATCAAAACAAACTTTTGAAGAATAAAAACAAATATGCTCGTAATTTCAAATAGTTTTAGTAGTCTGTAATGGGTTAAATGTCGTGCTCTGTAGAGGGTTAAACTTTGGAGAGAACATATTCTCAAAAAAAAAAAAATCAAATAATCAGTCCACCTACAAAAACATTGCCGCTGGCTATCATTTCTCACATTTCCTGCTAACAAAATATTTCCATTCGCAGGATTCCAGCTCACCACGTTCACCAAATGGCTTCTTTTATCCTCCAATGGCAGCATCTCATCAACATTACTCACAGCAGACACCTGGCTCGCCGGGTCATGGCAATAATAATAACAACAACATGCATGCAACATATGGTACTAACAGCAATTATATACAACAACCACAATATCCGCCACCACCGGTCAATGGTTATGTTGGTAATCATCATTATAATGGCGGAAGTGGTACTGGACCTTACATAGCACCACATCGTGGTATAACAGCGCCTTTAGGTGAGTTTTAAAATCTGGTACAATTGGAGAGTCACTTACGGAAATT
The DNA here is from genome assembly GCA_951509765.1 of Sphenella marginata. Classification (NCBI taxonomy): domain Eukaryota; kingdom Metazoa; phylum Arthropoda; class Insecta; order Diptera; family Tephritidae; genus Sphenella; species Sphenella marginata. Next base: position 23,036,622 of record OX608079.1, read on the forward strand.
CTTGTTAAAAATACTAAGAGGCGCTTGCCGTGGGTATACTTTCCTCACTAATCTTAATTTAAATTCGGCATTTTTGTTAGGTATTTGACAATCGGATCATTGCTTCAGATTGAGTCCGACAGTAGCCTGAAATAAAAAAAAAAAAAAACCAAAAAAAAAAGCTAAAGCGCCAAATTTTAATGAAAAACTCTCTCTATATAAAAAGGTAACATCCCACCCCATACACCGGAACGAAATCCTCTCGATCTGGCCGGTAGCCGTGAACAACGCGGATCGGCATTCGAATTGTATCGCAAACCACAAATTGGTACAGCTGGGCACCATCACAACATGAGGTAAGTACACCAACTACGGAGTTTTAAAAGTAAAATAACAAAAATGATTTTTTTTTAGTAAATTCAAAGTAGTTTACACTCTCCCTCAATTAACCCTCATACACACCAGTGTTACCCCAACTACTTCAACATTTTAGTACATTTTTTCATTGTTTTTTTTCTCGCTGACGAGTTTTTGTGTTAACGAAAAATGTTTTTATTTTTGTTTGTTTGTGAACAAAAAAGTTGTTGTTTTTTTAATTCGTTAAAAAAAAAAATTACATATTTTTAAACTGTACTTATTTAATAAATAATTAAATGCAATAAAAAAAATAACTCAATCCGAAAAATTAACCAAATCATAAATTCTTTATTTTGCAAAACCCAAAGAGAGCACAAAAAGCATAACAAAAAAATATAATGCGAAACGAAAATAAAACATTTTTCGGGGTAACAAGTTCAAATAAATACTTGCAACATTTGCATAAATGAGCTTTTAAGCTTTTTTCATAAACTTCTAAAAAGTAAACAACACTTCATTGCTTATTATTTTTTTGCTTAGTAATAGTTTTCTGAATTAACTCTCTCTGTCTTTCTCTCTTTTATCTCTACTCAAATAATTAATTTTAAAATAGTTTTTAAAATGCGGTTGTGGGTGCAGTTGCATTTATTTTTAGTAAATACCTCATAATGTTTTACTTTTTTTGTGTTGTTTTGTTTTTTTTTTTTTTGATAAATGAAATAAAACATTTTTATTATTACTCATACATACATACATACATGGGACATAACTAATACGTACCTAACCTAACATTTTCAAGCCCATCAATTTGTGCTTCTTTTTAGTGTGCCTCTCTCTCTATCTGTTTATATGTATGTATTTAAATTCATTTTGGGTGGCAGTTTGTAGTAAAATAAAATGTTCCCGATTGGTATTTGCAAAATAAAGAATTCTCAAAATTTTATTATTTCAAAAATGAAAAGCAGAAAATTCGGTTAAAATAAAGTTTTTACTTAACTTAAAAGTGTGTGCGTACTTACAGCTTGGATTTACCCGACAGACAGACGCATCCGATGTTGTGCTGTTTAAAATTTTACAACGTGCATTTAAACACTTATACTCTCTCACGTTATTATCTCTCACTACCTCTACGTTGGGGATATTTTGATTAATTTTTCTCTTTCGATTAATCTACAACTTCCCTCTTCTTATATTCTCCTTTTTCCTCTTCCTTTCCATTTCCCCCTCCGTATCCTACTTCTTTCTCTTTATCCCCATCGTTTCCCGCCCTACCCATTTTCCACCCATTCTTCTTGGAATCTCCAATAGCCGCAACGATATAGATAATTTAGTTTTTTCCTACTCGGAGGTGACGCCACCTATGTTGTACCCGATGAGCACATGAACCCACTGAGAGGTGGTGGATGGAACAAACGTCTCGAGGCTTTATTTAGTGATAAGCCACTTTAAGCCTAGGTAACTATGGTCATTGTGTGTCGAGGGTGGATAGCACAATCTACAGGACCAAAGCATCTTGTAACTCTTAACTAACTCCAGGGCCCATCCCACCTTCATTCGATGATTCAGAGCTATGATGAGAGACTAATATCTCACTATTTTTTTTCTTCTCAGTTGCTTTCTTAGTACAGGGACCTGGATCACTACTCACTTTTTATTTTCTTAAATCCAGTGAATGTAGAACTTAGGGTGATCTCTTTAAAGGGCCAATGATGCCAATATATGTACATCCAGACGCTGAAAGGGCCCGCAACAAGAAAAGCTGTCTTAAAGTCTTATGACTTGAGCTCTCACTACTCCTCCCTACCTCTACGGACCGTCGTGTCAACGACGTCGTCGAAATAGTGATAGCTACAATGGGGCCAATACAGCATACTCGGTGACTAACGTCTTGATATTTGTAGGCTTAAAGTTCTTGGATCACCTTGTGGGGAATAGATTGAGATGAGTGACTATTTGTCGACTGGGATAAGAACATGACAACCTCGTTCGGTGCGCATGTGACGCATAGACAAACCGTGGTAGAGTTCAGCGCTTTATAATCTGTAGTTTATATTCTAACCTATCCCATCATGAACAAACTTTTTGTGAACTAAATACTCCCTCTTAAGATGTTTACCCGTGGTCAAAAATCCGCACACTTCACAGTAGCATAGTGAAAATCGCACGTATTACTATGTCTCGGTGAGTTATAGAAAGCTTTTAAAAAAATTGCTAAGTCGAAGTCGAAGCTATTTTGGTTGTTCCAACGTCCTTTTTTGTTTACAAACAAACTTTTTTTTTGTTTTTACGTATAAAAACGGTTAGTTCCCGATGATTGCTGAACTCAATTTTGTACTATTTTCAATTCAACCCTAATAAAAACTTTAGAGAAATGGAGCCATACGATGAAAGGTACGATGAGCGTTATGCGATGGCGCGTCACCCAGCGCCGCCAGGTCAAACGCGTTCACATCCAGTACCACGCTACGATAGTCAAAGAGCACCACCACCACCGCCGTCAACACATCCCGACGCAGAGTATTATAGTTATCAAATGCGCCCCGAGTATTATCAAATGCCAGCACGTCAGTATTATGAAGAAAACTTAATGCCACCGCCATTGCCGCCACATAAAGTGAAAAAGAAATCGGTATTAAAGAGTCCCTTAGTAGCTATTAAGAATGCTTTCATGAAATCCACACGTCCATTGAGACGTATGAATAGCATGGTTGAACCCGAAAGAAAACCAAAATCATCACTTAAGCGACAGCATTCAATGTTGGAGCGCGGCATGCAAAGACCCTACTACCCCGATGAATATCCCACCTATCCAGCTGGATTTGAAGGACGTTACTATCATCATATGCAACCACGTGAACAGTATTACATGCAACAGCACGGTGGAGCGGGAGGAGTAGGAGGTGATCAATATCATAATAGCACCTATCAAAATTTGGAAACCGAAGATATATACGGCCATATGGGAAGCATGCCACGTGTGCACGGTGTAAGACGTGATGAATATAACAATTATGAAGATTTATATGCGAATAGAGCTTTCATTGATCTTGAACGCAGACAAGCCGAGGCAGCAAATCGTGGCGGACGTAAAATAGTAAGACGTCACAGCACGACCACAGCAGATCGCATGGATAACAAGAGGCTAACACCAACTGCACATTCAGTCTATGAACAAAATGACGAAATGTATGAGAGGAGCAATTATGAGGCATATCCGTCAAACTCACAACGTAGAGCACCCAATTCGGATGTTATGACACGCAGACGTTTCGATGCAAATGCAGCGCTGGAAAATGGCGAACCGATATATCAAACGCGTCGTGAGGTGCAACGCGAAATACATCGCAATCACGTATTTCAAAGTAAAAAAGAAATGCAAGAACGCATAAATAGAGGCAAACAAAATATGGAACAAGCTGGCAGTTCACAGGGCAGTAGTCAATCGGATAGAGATGATAAATCGGAACGTGATTCGATTTATCAAAGTAGACGCGAAGTTAAAGAGAGCGCGCTAAAAACGCGCGCCCAACTGCGTGAACAAATTTATCAAACGCGTCGTGAAGCATTGGATAGCATGGCTGAGCCTATTTATGTTTCACGCAAACAAAAAGATGCCGCAGCCAATCGCCCCGAACCCATCTATGAGACGAAAGAAGAGAATATATTACAATCACGAGAAAATGAGACTGATGAGAAGAAGGAAGAGAAAACGGAGTGTATTGTTGTTGAAATCAATCAGTGTGAGGAGACGACTTTAAGTCGTTCAGATTTACAAAATTCCTCAGATACTGTTGTAGAGAATACCGTTATTGCAACACAAAACAATAAAGCGCCGCTGGTGCAATGTGAAGATGTCGATGATGATGATGATGTTGATGATTTAGAAGTTGAACCACAAGAAGTTGCTGTGGAAATACAACAAAATGAGATAAACTTGCAACCTTTAACGCAGGAATCACGCGAGTTATCCGATGATGTTTTCGAAGCATTGCCACCGATTGTTGAAGCGCCACCAATTCTGTCATTAGAATCGCCAAAACTTACGACGAAATCGACGAAAACCCGTTTGCCACGCGTACCTTTTCACATTTCGAATATACTCAAACGCACCGGACCACCACCTACCGCTGCTATAGCCGATAGTCGTACATCTTTGGAAACACAATATACATCACATGGCAGTCTACCCGTCGGTCCACCAAAAGCGAGTAGTACACCTTATACGAGTAATATGTCATTGCCCATAGCTGGTCCAGTGTCGTCAAGCGCGCCACCTACAAGTGGCATTTCACAAGCGGGCGCATTTCCAACCATACCACGTGAGACGCAAACAACGCGTGGTGTCTTTGATACGAATGGTGGCACATTGGCCGATAATATTTGGAATGTTTCATTGGTTATACCACCGGGTGCTATACCAAGTGGCGTTAGACAAGAAATTTACTTTACAGTTAGTGATCCACGTTTGGGCGAAGCTGTCGGTAGACCACCTTTGGATATGGAAAATGGTTTGTTTTCGTCTCAATTACTCTTAAAATACCTTAAATATATATTAAATAGCGCATAATTTGAAATTAACCAAAAATCACTGTTTGTATGCGTCACAACCTTTAATGATTTTTAATTATTGCTTTTTTATTTTGCATACCATTCACATACCAAACTTTATATCGTATTGGCCTTTATATTGTACCCAGCAGTAGTATTTTGCATGTTTGACGTTGTTTTTGTGTTTATGTTTTCTCTTTTAATTACTTTTTGTTTTTAATTTTTCCGAGAGTATTACTTTTTCTTTATTTGTTGTTTTTGGTGTTGAGAACAGCTTTTATTAACAAATATATACCTATGCATGATTTTTATGTTTAACTAACCTCTTATTCATTATTCTATTAAACACTTCTTTGTAGAAATCATAATGGTTAAGTATAATATGTAACCAAAAAAATTTAACTAGAACTCGACTTAAACATCTTTTAAAAATAATGGTATAGCATAGAACTCTATACTCGGCAACATTTATAGGCAAATTCTGTAAGCTGTCTCTAGTCACTAATAGAGACAATTTGTGGTCAATTTCAATTTTGAGACAATTTGGTATTCAGTAAGCTGTCTCACATCTCATGTCTCAAAAAAGAGTCACTAATTTGTCAGCTGGTTGTAGGCAGGTCACAAACAAGATAATAGCTGTGTTCGGTGGCAAAACTTGCAAAAAGTGTAAGTAAAGAGAGAATGACGTAAAACTCTCTCGAAACGCAAAAAGTAAAAGTTTGTGACCGAACAGGAGTCAGTAGAAACTTGCACCAAAAACAGCTGTTGCCATTTTGATTGGTTGAAAATTCAAATTTTTAAATTTTTGTTGTTGCTTTCCCTTGTCACGATCAGCTGTTTTCACTTGCAACTTTTACGGAGCCAAAAATCCTCAGTAAACACTTGCAGCTCTCTCTGTCAATGAAATTTCAAAATGCGCTCTCTCGCTGCAAGTGTTTTGCGCCACCGAACACTTTCACAGTAAAAATTTTATAAAATTTTATAAAATTTTGTAAAACTTTTTGCCACCGAACAGAGCTAATATAGGGATACAAATTATACATAATACAGCTATTAAATGAATCTCTAATTGGAAAAATTGAAATTTATAGGTTATGGATATGACATCAACAAAGATTGGTTAGATCAGCTGTTTTATATGGATATGGCTATGTCACTATTAACAGGGCTATTCATCCCTTTCCTCCAGGGGTTTTCCTGGAAAGTAATAGCTTTGTTCACGTACAAAACTTGCAAAAATTGTAAGCAAAGAGAGATGACGTAAAACTCTCTCGAAAAGCAAAAAGTAAAAAGTTCCAACCGAACAGGAGTCAGTAAACACTTGCAGCAAACATTTTGATTGGTTAACAGTTCAAATTTTAAAATTTTTGTTGTTGCTTTCCCTTGTCACGGTCAGCTGTTTTCCACTTACAATTTTTACGGAGTGGAATTCCCACAGTAGAAACTTGTAGCTTCAAGTGTTTTCTTTTCACACTTTCTCAGTAAAAATTTTATACTATTTTATAAAATTTTAATAATTGTAATGTACGCGAACAAAGCTAATGCATCCACTTATAAATGTCAATAAAATGCAGAACGGAATGTTTTAGTGAGCACTGAGTATTTTTGGGCTTATTTTCCGTACCAGAAGAGAGCAAAATGGCCATGGTTGCCAGTTTGAGCTTTTTTCCACAAGTCGAATTATAAACACAAATCTGAAAAATTTTCAATTTACTTTGTTTTTGTAATTCCTACGATCGGAGGATAATATCACAATCGTATGGAGGCGAATTTTTTAGTGTTAAAATTTGAGAAAAAATTACCCAACAGCTGATTGGATTATCATCCACTTGTACTAAATTCGCCTTGTTTTTCTTTTGAATTTCTCGAGCACATTATTTTCGGTGTTTAAGTTCCCAAATGGACCAAGTTCCTTCCAGTTTCAAAGTAGATCTTGAATTTTTCCAATACCGACGATTTTAAAGAAAATAATACATTTTTGTTCCTAAATCGACTTTTTTAACAATAATGTCTGTCCAAGTATTTTGAAAATATTTTATGATCAATTAATTCAAAATCGGGATGAATAATATAACAAATATCAGATTTTATTAATTGAGATTTGAACTATTTTTAATACTGTAAAATACTTTATTACAGTAAAATTAATGCTTACCATTTGACTGAATTAAAAAAGAAATTACCCAATGAATATTAAAATAAATAGCACGGAAATTACTTGATCTTAAAATTAAAAAATATAACAAGTTTTTCCTTGAACATTCAGTTTAGATACTTAACCTAAAATAAATAAATGTCACAAATGTTCAATTCTACTCAACATTTGACTAAAAACAGGATTTAGTAGAAGTGTTTTATGTTTTCAGCTCCAGTGTGGACATAGTTTTAACTATACAAAAAACGATTTAAAATGTACAAGCCCTATAATCGATTTATTTAAACTCGGTTCGATTTTTATCGATATCTAAAGTAAAAATCTGTTTTCAATTTAAAAAATTCGCATCCGAATGACAAATAAAAAACGGCCATTATAGATAATAAATTTAATAATTCTCTCAGAAACTTTTATTATTTTATTCATCACTTTGTTGTTTGTATATACATACTTACTTATTGATACTCACATGTAAAATATACATTTATTTAATTTTTTTTTATTAAATCTTCAAATTATACTATAATATGTATGCATGTACTTTTCCAGGTGAAACCATGCTATCACCACTGGTAATGTGTGGTCCACAAGGACTTGAATTTTTGGTGCCGGTAACACTCAACATTCCACATTGTGCAGGACGCACAGCATCTTTGGGTTTGGCGTTGAAAGCGACAGATAGTGAAAAGAACTTACATACGGAATGGGACAATATTGATTTGCCAAGCAATACCGCTGCTCATACGGTCTCAGTGAAAGTGGATCATTTTTAGGTTTAAGAAAGAAGAAAAACGAAGAAAATTAATAATTAAGTCGAACTATTTATATAGATATACATATATATTATATTAAAAAATATACACACACATACATTCATACATAGATATTTTGTGCAACTGCCTTTAGTCATTATTACATTGAAAATTGAAAAAAAAAAAAAAACAAATTTTAAAAAGGCAGTCTGTTTTGCCACCATGTGTTTGTAAATATTTACAAAAATTCGAATATTGTACGAGTTTTATTTCGAAGAAATGTTTCTCAAATAACCGCATTTTTGATACGTAAAATTTTTAATGGTTTATATTTACATATATGTATACAAACAAAAAACAATTATTTATGAGAGTAAAAAACAAATGTATGTATGTTTGGCTGAGTGAAAAAGTGCATAGATATTTGTGCCTTTATTGAGTAATTTTCTATATACATACATATTAGGGTGTGTTATTTTCAGCTGAACCGAAAATCAATTCCCTTATTTAAAAGAAAAAAATGTGAATTTGAAAATACATAATGCGAAGACAATTTTTGATAGCAATTTTTTTTTTTTGTACAGCAATATAGCCCTCCTTATTATTTTAGCAACAAACACTTTTTGTCAATTTTGTTTTACAATTAAAATTTTGCTGCACTAAGAAATCTGATTTTCAAGTAGGACGAATAAAAATATACCTGTAAATGGCACACTCTAATACACAGACTTGCATACGAAATTTTTTTGCATTAAATATGGACTAAACGCGAATAAATATCTATTTTAAATGCTTACATATAATGTAGGTACGAAATTTATTTATGTTTAGAAAAAAAAAAAGATTAAATAAATCATTCAATATTTAATTATAACTACATACAAACAAACATATAATGGTCTACCTTAGCTATGTTATTAAAAATTATTAATTTAAGTTATAAAAAATTTATATTAAACCATTCACATAAATAATTATTAATAATCACATACATACAAACATATATGTCTGTATGTATTATACGTTATTTAGTTCATTTCTCTCATTGCAAACGAATTTGTTAAAAAGTGCCCCCTTTCCACACTTTTAACTATGAATATCTTATATTTACATACCTTAGTTAATACATAATTAATTGTGTCTGTGTATATGCCTATTAGTTGTATACATATTTTAACATACATACCTTCATACATATATATAAATCATTCACTTATTTTGTAATTAAAAACATACATAATATGACATAAATTAAATAAATATTCATTCTAAACTAATTAGCAGTGCGTATCTGTTTTTGATTTTTTTTTTTTTTTGACGAGTTAGAGTGGGTTACATCGAAAGTAACAACCCTTGGCCGGGGAAAATCCGAGTAATTCCGGTACGAAAGAACCGGCTGTTGTGGGAATGCTATGGTCATGGTTATGTGTTTGGCGTTGTGGCACCATTAATCGAGTACATTGATTTACAACGGGGGCGTTAGATCAGCTGATTAACATATTTTTTTTTCGAATTGGGACAGTATATCACTTTCTCAGTATCATTTTGACATTAAAGCGGTGAATTACAATAACAAAATACATGGGAAATGAGAATCGAGCTGCTGCAATCTGATAGTTGGGCCATGGATGGTTGATGGATCTGCTGTTTTATATGGATATACATATGGCTTTGCTTCCTTAGTAAACATGTCAAAAGTCCCTGCACAAAAGCACCGTAGGGCTTATTGCAATCACTTTGCGGTAAGAAAAAAAACTGACAGCTGAGTATACGGCGTATGAGCAGTGCTAGAAATCAAGATTTCCCGAAAAACAGAACAATTTAACTAGAATACAGGTTGTTTCTTCAGAAAATCTAAATTTTCTAATGAGAACGCTTCGGTTTGACCTAAACAGAAGCGTATTTTCGAGCTTCGGCGAAGCCAAACAAAAATCCTATATTCGGTCGCTTCTAGTTTCGATTAGGCCGTTTTTAAATAAATGCATATCACTGCAACCCTGGTCTGAACAGCTGTTTATCTTTGACGTTTCTAAATATTTTACAAGGAAGAATAAGAACGCCAATTTATAAAAATATTCTCCACAGGATATTTGTTTAGCAAAAAAACAGCGATTATCGTAGAAAAGCTGATTTTTATACGAAATAAAACATCAATTTAAATATGACGTCACGTAAACGCAGTGGCAGCGGCTCATCAAAGCGTCCCAAAGAGAAAGTCGTTTATATTTATGAATTATTTTTTAGAGGCGAAGATCCAACTACAAATAGTACAGAATTTTGGAATGAGTTTTTCCTACTGCAACCCAATGTGGAATCACTCGAAGCTGAAATTTCCAAGTTAACATGCGAACAATTTATGGTGGTTAATAAAAATCTTAATTTAATATTTCACAAAAGTATAGAAATGTTGAAAACAGGTTAGTGAAAAACTGGATTAGTTAATGTAGATTTATTTATTATTCAATTATTTCTAGATCATCCAAAACGTTTGTGTAATAGTCTTCAAACATTGTGCTCGCTATTTTATGCTATATTTAAGAAATCCTCAGCAGATAATTCGTTTAACTATTTGAATGAAATCTTTGGTTATGAACAGATGGATAATTGGATGAGGCAATTAATGGACAGTTGTAATCAAATATTATTGGGTATTTAATAAATGAGTTCTGTGCAAATTGTACTTCATTGCTAACACAAGTTATTTTAGGTGAAGTCACAGAAAGCGCTAGATTTATGTGCTTGAAATTGCTATTGGTGATTGTGACGGGAACGGACAACGTAAGCCAAAATGTACTGCTGGAATACCTAACAATTCATACGCTATTCGATGCATTCGTACGTTTGTTGAGCGATCCTATATTGCGGGCACAGCATGGTCACGATGTTGTAATTCTACTCACAATTTTGGTTAATTATAGAAAGCATGAAACAACTAATCCCTATGTGGTACAACTATCAATATTAGCAGATGAAATGGCACTTAATGGGTATTATTAAAATGGTTCAGTATGATTGCTGTTGTTGTAGGATTACTAGTGCTTTACAGAATTAACAGTCCTTGGTCTTTAAAAGCCTAAAGAGAGCTTAAAGAGAAGTAGACCGAGGCAAGGTAGGACTTACAACTTAAATCCACTACCCAAGGTCTCTTTAAGGTCAGACAAATGGCTCCTATCATCCTCACTACTAGCTCCATGGCTTATCATCTTAAATATGACGACTTGGTCTAAATTAGATATATTCCACCAACATTATTAGCTATATTGGTCAACGTACTTTACCCATTGAAAGATACTAAAACAACAGCATTTCAAATTAAGCAATGTGCACCTTTTTATACTTTATTCCCTTTTATACAGCTATGGTCAAATGATATCACAATCTCTCATTGATTTTTGTCGTCAGTACATGCAGAGCTTATCGAATGTTCAATCTTCCTCTTGGTTCTCATCGCTATCCAACATTGTTGGAAACATGTTCGTTTCAGATGAGGGATGTGAACGTGTACAGCAAATTAAAGCTAACAATGGACTTTTGTTAGCGCTTTACGAAGCTGTGCATCTTAATCGTAACTTCATTACCACTTTGGCACATACACAAGCCGAATCAAGTGCGCCACCATCACCTAGTAACACTTTAAGTTTAACACAGCCGGTACCCGATTTGGCAACTGCACCAATAATCGATATGACACAATATCCAACTAATTTACTGGTTGCCCTTTTCCAATATTGGTAAGCATATGCGCGTTTAAAGGATTAAAATTTATTTAAAACAACATTTTTTTAAAGCTCCATTGTAATGCAGGACAACAAAAACGAATCCAGTGTAGCTAATCTAAAGCTATGCTTCCTGATACTCACATGCATTTCTGAGGATCAATATGCAAATTCAATGATGCACGATAATAATTTGACATTCAAAGTCATGCTACATCGTGCACAAATGCGTCATCGCAAGCTACATGTTGACCGTGTGGGTAAATCACAACCTTTAGCGGCGACTTTACTTGATTTACTTGTAGAATTTATTGTTTCGCATTTAATGAAAAAATTCCCTATGGAATTATATTTACTTTGTGTTGGCGTTATTCACCGAGTGCTTTGCTATCAAAAGCGTTGCCGTGTGCGTTTAAATTATCCATGGAAAGAGCTGTGGTCAGCATTAATTGGATTGCTACGTTTCTTGGCAAATCAAGAGCAAACTTTAGTGAAAAAATGTAATATTTTTTATTTATCACTCCAGGTAAAACATAAGTTATACATCTTTAACAATGCATAAAAATTGTAAATCGTTTTCTTTCTAGGTAGTAAACATTTTTAATTTATTTATCACATATGGAGATACCTTTTTGGCTACGACAAATAGTTATGATGAATTGTATTATGAGTTGAATAGAGAAGAAAAAGTATTTTCTGAAATACATGCAATGGGTAAGAAATAATAATACGAAATATCTAGACTATGCATAATAAGTTAGTGTAGACTTATTTTTGCAATTTAAACTTTAATGTCTATCAAAAGCCAAAATCTTGTAAATTATATTCGTATTTAGGTTGTTAGTTTAAATTTTTGTTTTATTACGTCTTATATTTTGGATCTCCGAGAATACATTTGATATGAATAGATTCGACTCAACCATATAGTACGTCATTCAATCCTACCTGCTTCATGAAGTCCAGAATTAAGCTTGATTTTAGCTAGCATCTTACAGAGATAGTTAGTATCGCATTTGTATATTTTCGAATTTCTTTCGAATGCCTTTGTCTAACATATTTTAGGATAACACCTTTTACCCTGAACTGTTTAAATAATTTGCTGATGTATGGATTTTTCGAGCATATGAACGAGATCCGATAAACCATGATCCAATACAGGTGGTAACAGTTCGACAAACATACAGCCACACATTCATTTCAGATCGATATTTTGATTTTGTAATTTGCAGGTTTAATGTAAACATTGCACAGAAATGAGTCTAATGTCTAAATTCCAGAAAAACTAGAAATCAGTTGATCTAAAAGCACGGCCTGTATTATTGGATCATGGGTCAAATTCAGTATATATATTATAAAAAAGCTTTAAAACTCTAAGGTTTCAATATATGACACTAGGTCTTTCAACTCCTTATTTACCATACCTGATATTATTATATTAAAACAAAAATTTTAATTTTACATTTCCAGTACTACGATACACAACAATGGCAGACTGTGAATACAAAGACGATGTAATCAAACTACTAAATGCTTTAGTAAATATTTTGGCAATTGTCAAACATTTCCAAAATAAAATAAAGGAATGGTTGGCGGAACAAGGCCTATCAACGCCCACGGAAGATCAAATTTTAGATGTAGTGCGTAAGAATTATGATCTCACTCTAAAGCTACAAGATTCCCTAGACCACTACGACCGATACGCTGAAGCTCCAAGACATAGTGGTTTTTTTAAAACTATGGTACGAGATGTAGTTATCGATACACGTAAACATATATACGATTATGTTAAAGAAACTATCGCTATCCTACCTGATCAAGATGTTATATTAGCAACAAATTTAGCCGTGTCAAGCACATAAATATGAATATGTACTATATTGACAAGTTTATCAATAACGCAAGGCTTATTTGATTTAATTATATTATTCCTTATAGTTTTGTATTTAGATTAAAAACGTAAAAATACCTAAAATATACATTTATACATATAATAAATTTCATCAGCAAATATTGTTAATTTATGAAAATAAAATTTATACAACAACGACTATAATAAAGAAATAATATTATAAAAATCACAAATTGTATAATTGCAGAGAGTAAAGTTAGACGCATTTTCAACAGTTTATCGTTTGTAGTAGGCTTACATTACTAGGGAAGATATCTCACAAAACTCAACGGGCTGTTGTCAACATTTACCAAAGGTCAGTTAGTCCATTTAGCAGCTCTCGCCAGTTAAAGCTAAGAAAAAAATTACCACAAAAAGTTGAAAATTAGCAGAAAATTTCTTCCAATTGGTTGGTTTTTATTGAAAGCTTTCTCTATTATTGCGCGCTACTAGCCGCAGTTGAAATTGTAAAGCCGCGTAATACCCTCCCACTCGGAGGTTAATCAGTGCTCGCTGATGCATGCTACAATTTTGTATCTCAAACCAGATTTTGTCAGTGCTAAATATACCGGTATCACAAATAACTTCATTGGAACAATTGGCGCTGTTTTGATGAGTCACATTAATTATCAACCAAGGTTTAGTATTTAAGATATACATTGTATAAGCATTAGGGTGCCTCGCAAAATAAATTAAACTTTATGCAGAGGAATTATAAAGTTCAGCATATACAGACAAGTTCAAAAATGTTTCCAAAAACCGAGTGATGCAATTCACGTAAATGTTTAAACTTCATTGGACTACTTTTTATAAACAGTTGCTGTTGAGCAGGCAATTACCCCTCAGATACAGATACCATGGGACTAATGAGGTGCTTAGAAGGAAATGTAATGGCAACAGAAGAGGGTGGAGGCATCCACTGAGTTAAGTTGAGATTATTTGAGACTATTTAAAATACAATAATTTTGAAACTCCAAAAAAAATAGCCGATTGACATACCATAGAAAGAATACATTTAATTTGTGATTGGGCACTCTAATGTGCTATATATGTAAATGTTACAATATACATACATACATAATTTTCGCACTATCTATTTACTCTGAATTAATTGGGCAAAAGGCAGAATTAATTTGTTTTCCTGATTTAGTTGCTGTCGAGGTTCTCCGAGATCTACATCGTTGGCTTTTTCGAAATCGCTTAAAAAATATTTTAGAAAGATGCGTTTTTTTGCATTGATTTTTGTTGGTAAATATGCATAAAGGAGTGTTAATTAAATGTTAATAGATAAAAAAATAGAGAAATACATAAATTATTATTAAGAGCTGCATGGTTTACAATCCATTTCGTTAAATAGTAATTTTTAGCTCAAAATTTACTCTGCATAGTTTCAAGCAGAGCTCAATCGCTTATTTGTAGTGTGAATTTTACATTTTCCCCGAATCGAGGTCAAATTTGATGATAATTAAATTTAGAAGTTTAAAACCTGGCTTCTAAATTTACAAATATGTACATTCGGGGTGTCCTAAGAAACAGAGCTTACGGGGCTTTAAAATTCCAAACAAGATATAATAATAAAAATAGTAAGTGAGTTGTACCGGGCCACAGATGCTCCAGTGTCGATTCAAGACTCTTAAATTTCATCCCCATATGGTATTTTCGCTTGTGCCAGAGTTGCGGCAATCGCAATTTACTTATAAATTGCATCCAAACTTTGTAAATATCTTGAGCCATCAAACAGCTGGATGGTAGTTTACCACTGTGCATTTAATGAAAAATCAGTTAAGCACAGTATTTTAATGAAAAGTTAAATCTCAACGGAGTGTTGTCGAAATGCCTTTTAACATGTCTCATCAAATTCTGGAAATTAAATTCTTAATTAATATGTTCTCAGACTTCAAAATATTTTAACGAATATTAAAAAAAGAAACAATAATTTTTATAGTTCCCATGGGCTAACTAATTTTTTTGTTGCTAAGTATAGCTGCCAGTCTATTTTACATATACATACATATGTATATGCAAAATTAAGGAACTTTCACAAAAAATAGGTCACCAAAGAGATTGCAAAAATTGATTGAGCTGCTCCAATTCAGACTTACCAGTGATAACACATAAGGGCATTTCAATATTAAATCCGAATTCTTAATTTCTTCAAAGCTTTTTTGAGTACATTCACACATTGCGCTAATGCACATAATTTTGTCAAATCTTTTGAATGCAATCAAAATTGATTGATTTTGCTTGCATTATTTAAATTATGAAATACAATAAGTTTTAGGGCAAAAGGCACTCTAACTCATATACTTCCAAAATTATTTTACTCTTAAGAGTTCACATAAAAGATATATCCAACAAACATTATTTCGTTCCCAGTTTTCTGCTTAGTAGCAGCTATTTACGCTAGCCCAGCTGGAGACAAGAAAAAGAAAGTAGCTGCTTGTACTGCCAATTGTGGTGACGTTTATGAACCAATTTGTGCTAAGGAGATAAAAGGTAACAAGCTGCTTACATTTGGCAGCGGCTGTGTAATGGAACGTTTCAATTGCGAGCATCCAGATGGAAGTGAGTAATAACGCAAGACCACACAATGCAAATATCTTAACTTTTAAATTTTCCATTACAGAATATGAATTGAAATCAAAGAATGAATGTGGTGGCAATGTTAGCGTACGACTCTCTTAATTTTAATTTCTCTGTTCAACGTTTTCAATTGTGCTAAGGGCAAAAATTTACGAAATAAATGTTATACATACATTTGTATTTTATTTAATTTTCAGAATGATTACATACCTTATTTTCTATACAATGTTTCATTATCCATTCATCACATACATTTCTAGATTAATATAAATTTCATTTCATAAAATTTTCTTCAGATTTTCTTACAATCAACTGTTATAGTTTTAGTCAGTTTTTATAAATTCTCATTTAATGAAACATTTTACAAATCTCCTTCAAGCATATTTTACATATTTCATTTGTTTAAACATAACGAAGGGAACCAGAATCAGTCCTGAAAAGATAAATACAAACTAATTTTTCAATATTAGTAGCTAAAGTACAAGTTAAAAGTATTTGGATTTCAAAATAATTAACAACTCATTATTCAACACAATTTTTGGTTTTTGGCCAAAGTGGATATTTTAAGGCAAATCATTTAGTTGTACGTGATTGTTGCGGTAAATTAAAGAAGTTCCCTGTTACCATCCGAACAAATCGCTGTAATTGATCAGCTTCTCTTTAGTGCTTTTATAAGAATACCAGTAAGACTGTACGTGTGCACGACTTCTTTAACCCCTGCGAACTTTTTTGGCTTCTCACCGATTAACATAACAGGGGTTTTTCTGGGAACTCTTCTTCCAAAAACCCTAAACCGACCACGTCTGTAAGATACTGCTATAGCAAAATCTCAGTTTAACTAAAGAGAACATTTCGTAATCAGTTGTGAATAGGTGTATTGATTTATAACAAATATCAAACACATTGATCTTACGTGTAAAATTTGGCAAGTCAGCACACTAATGGAAACTTTTTTAAGGAAACATGGTACATTTAAATCAAGGAAATTGATTGCCTTTTTGGCTCTATTATTTGCAAGTAGTAGGCAAACTCTGAAGGCATTCAATTTATAGCCATGTTATTAAATATTTATGAAAGCCTTTTATTAATCTTCTGTATCATGACAAATAATTTGAAAATTCCTTACCTTTAAATTAATTTCATTTCATGGTATGTATACAAAGCTTTTAAGAGCTGTATAACTGGGCGTTTAAAGCCAACAATTTAATTTTGATTATTTTGTTGTTTTACTTTATAATCAGCAAGAGCTGCTTTTATAGCATCCTCAGCCAGCATAGAGCAATGCAATTTCACTGGAGGCAAGCACAATTCTTTAGCTATATCAGTATTCTTCAATTTGCCGGCCTCATCAATTGTCTTGCCCTTCACCCATTCCGTAGCCAATGAGCTACTGGCAATAGCCGAGCCACAACCAAATGTCTTGAATTTGGCGTCAACAATTTTACCATTTTCGTCTACTTTAATTTGCAGCTTCATAACATCGCCACATGCTGGTGCACCAACCAAGCCGGTGCCAACGCTTTGGTCTTTCTTGTCGAGCGAACCCACATTGCGGGGATTCTCGTAGTGTTCTACAACCTGAAATTTGGTGATATTTCATAAATTAACATAGCATCTACCAAAAAGTTTTTCGAATAACTAGATAAAGCTAACCTGCAATCAAACACTTCACATAGTTATGAAAGAACTTAAAAATTGCATTGCAGTTTCTTATTCCTACTAAATTATTTACTTACATTTTCATGATAAAACACTGCTGGAACGCTTTGGATGCGTGTAAGCTGTGCTTGGAACAATCTAGAAGCGCGTGTAAGTGACATTCTTGGTTTTACTGGAATCAAAATAGTAAATATTAATTGAGTTGTGAAATTAAACTTTTTTTCCACTATTGCGCACAAGTAAAAACAATAACAATCATTTGACACATATGTTCACCAAAAATTACATATTCACCATACTGAAATGCCAGCTGCTTACATTATCTGTAGCCTTGCCAACAAAGATGACATCATTGGTTGCCAAGCCAAACAAATTTTAATTTGGTACCAAGCATTGTAATGAGTTGAATACTTTCTGGCACAGTGGGGCTGTATTCGCGTCATCTACAGCGATATCTAGAAGTTACCCGCATAAGTTCGCTTATGGAAAGCGATATAGTGCAGTATTAATGCTGAATTCAAAGTAAAACATATAACAGTTTGAACATTAGCTTCGAGGTTTACATTTGGTAATGGCTTACGTCCGCTACGGATTGCTAATATATAATCAAACGTGTCGGGAGGGGTATCAAGAGAAGTGTTTCGATCCCAGCAATGTGAATTCGCTTCCGCAGATTTTAACTTTTTTGGAAAATATTTGCAAAAAACAAAAAAATGACCTGGATCAAATCCCAGATAGGGGGCCTTCAAAAAAATAATCCTCAGCCGGCCAACACCGGCTACGCGATTCCCAGTATTTCTGCGTCGAGCACACTTTTTCTTTTTTTTTTGCACGGCCTATCGGTAGCCCACCGTTAATTTATGTAGGTGCATTTAAAAAAGTTCGAATGCTGTGTTTCCCAACGTTTTTTATTGAGGTAAGAATAATTCGGTTTTCGGTACTTTGATTACAATATAACACAAACGCCGAAATTTGAAGAACCGAAAAACTCCCATTTCAAATATAAGTCGCGTTATTGGCTTTTGGACCAATATTATATTGTTCTCCACGCAGTTGATTGAAATTTACAAAATTTTAATTTTTAGCCCATATATTCAATGCTAACGATTTCGAAGGACAACCCATGTTCATATTTTTCAAGTTCATTTACGATACCAGTGTTCTCAAATGCTGCACCTGGAGTGTAAACTCCACCTCTAATGGAAAGAAAATAATATATATTTTTGATATTAAATTACGCAAAAGCGAAAAGTGTAATTTTTAAATTTACGAACCTGTGCGGCAGTCGTGACTGTTCGTTTAATACAGTTGTGGCGGCTACCAGGAGGCAAACACATGCAACTCCGTAAAACGGACACGTACCCATCACTTTTCCTACTGCAACTTTATTAGGTGGTTCCGAAAATCTGTGTTGTATGCGATTTGTAGTTTTACACCAGCCTTCTGCCTTAAATGTTATTTGGAAAAATGTGTCATCGACATTTTCAGAACCTGGACCATGAGACGAAAACAGCCCGAATGAAAATATGCGAGGAAATCTTAACAATAGATTCCGTGTACATCGAAATTGTGAGAGCAGTAAAATGAGAAAATACCAGCATAGAAGGAGTAAAGCAACCATTGGGTTTCTGTAAAATATGTTTCAAATATTTAGTTAAGTTTAAGACGTTCTCCGGGTGGAGCTGTGAGATGTCAGTGGGATCGTTGCAACAGAAGAAAAAAAATGCACATTGATAAATAAAGAAAAAATCTAACTTACACGAAGACAAAATAACTGTGATATTGTACAGGCCTCCGGTTTTTCTCTTCCATGAAATACAGCTGTGTACGATCGACGATATCTTCATCAACTGTAGGTGCCGGTATACAGAATCCATTAACAACATCAGCTTCACCTAATATAATTCTGTTAAACGACACTCCAAATGTCAGCTATTTAGATAAAACCATACATAATGCGTATTTACTTGCGTGGCGAGACCGGCTCTAATTTTGGAAGCATTCTTCTACGAAACTTTTTCATATTTCTGTTCCCCACTACAAAGCCTGCCCATACATTTTTATTCGCTACTGAGCCAGCTACCCATGGGTTCTTAGTCCAAAATTCTACATATGCATGTATGCTGTTAACAGTTCCTGGAAAATATATAAGAATAACAATGGTCAGTTATACTAGAGAACACAACTAAATCGTTTAATGTGGGTAATTAGCACTTTTTTTTGAACCGTTAAGTTACCTTTACGTGTAAGGATATCGGGTAAAACGGTAAAATTATCGAATTCGTACTCTTCAATTTATTATGGACTTACCCTTAAAGTGGGAGGTCATAAAATTAACTCCAACATCAGCTGGTAAACTTTGCAGTCCACAACCCATTATAATATACACGCCTCTTCTTTTTGCTTGATCATCATATTTATAAAACATTTTATCCATGAAGTGAGATTCGGTACAAAGATCGATATAATGTGTTTTCGTTGAGATACAGGCTCTGATAATATTTTCAGCATATGATTCATAGGGTCCCGAGCAGTTGACTAGAACCTTTGAGGTCAAAATTTATTTCCCAAAAATTTGGAATTGCTCATTGTAAATTTAAACATTATTTTTTTTTAGCATACTTAAATACTTACCCGACATCTTTTGGCTAAATTATAGAGTGTTCTTTTTTGCTTTATATTCGCAATGATTATTCGAGTTCTAGATAGGTTTTTTCTGTATCGTATGCCAATATCTTCCAATAACTCCCGCATTTTTTGCTATTGAACAAGTATATCTGCGTATAAATCAAATCTATTTAGTGTCTGTAATAATAATGGGACTTACTTTATTTCGTCCTGCAATTCCCCACGAATAGTGCCTCAACACTCGCACAGCCTCCATAACTGTAAAACGACCGGCGCAACCCGTTGCTCCAAAGATAACGATATCAAGGCGTTTTCTGAAAAAATCTAAGAGCAAGGGAAGGTTATATGTAAGTTTACCAAGAAAAAATTAATTCCATAATATTTTGGATATCACGATATTCTGGGGAATAATTATGGTTTGGGGTTATCGTGAAGCGAAAATGAAATTTACCAAAGCAACTTCATTGTTTGTGTTCCATAAGGTGAAAAATCGAACATGCTATTGAAGCGGACATAGTATATTCAATAAGATCCTTTTTAAAGGAGGAAATTTTTGAATTAAATTCTGATTTTTAAGAGCACAATTTTATCGTATGCCCACTGTTCCATTTGCTTGCTATCGCCGTGTTCGTTGATGCGTGGAGTGTGCTCACACCATTAGATCGCGCGGCAAAAATACTTAAACTTTTGAGATATGGCAGCCTCATATATCAAACCAGCTGATAACAATAACAAAAAAGACACGTTCGGAAAACCAAATAAATAAATTAATGCCGCATTTCGAAGTACAATTTAATGAAAACAAGTTATTTTAAAAATGAATTTAATACCATCGCTCACTTTGTTGTTGTTGGCAGAATTCGCTATCGCTGTCGGTAAACTGGATAACAAAACATTTGAAGCACTAAATACTTGGCAGGAAATAAAGGAAGGTTTGTATATTAATTTGCAAATTTTGATGTGTACATATGTATGTATGTGCATGCGGTATGTATACAATGCGTTTATTTGGTGGTTTATAATAAAAATTGTATTTAAGGTCAACAAATACCAGCCGGCTTACATGTACGCATTAATTTACAAACCGGCAAAAAAGAAGCTAAGCTGCTCGATGATGAAGATAAAGAGGAGCAAGAGAATAACGCATTGTCCAAAGTAGCAGACGATACGGCTGACGAAACTAAAGATAAATCATCCAGCAAACACAAATTAAAACTCAGTAGAACACTATCCGATGCTTTAAAATCGATTCCCAAAGATAGCGTGGGTCTAACTTATTCACCTGAAAAGCTGAAGCAAATCAAAAAGGACTTTAAAACCTACAACGAATTAAAGGAATCATTTAAAGATATTCAAAATAATTTTCAAACTGATGCCGAACTAATGACACAGCTTATTTATCATTATAAAAACCTTACCAAAGATGAACAAGAGCAATCGATAACGTTGAAAACTAAAATCACAACGCAACTACGCATACTTGAGGACTTGGACTATCTTGTTCATCAAATTGATAATGCGTTGATGTTCATAGATAAAGGGGGTTTGGAACAAATTCTACTACCACTAGTAGTCAATGAAACAAATATTAATTTGCGTGTGAAAGCTGTTCGTGTGCTGGGTGCATTAACTCTTAACAATCCTACGGCGCAAATTAGAGCTTTCGAAAAAAATGTTGGCTCCCATTTATCACAAATTCTTTTCTCTTCAACGAATACGGATGAATTATCTTCGACACTATATGCATTCGGTAGTCTTTTAAGGAAATTTCCATTAGCATCACAAAGGATACTCTCCACATCTGGTATACAAGCATTGGTTGCTGTTCTCAGAAAGCAATGCGAATTAAAAGTAAAAGCAAAAGTTGTAACACTCATAAGTGATATAATTGTGGAAAAGAAGCTTGTTCTCTCAAAAAATGATGATGCAGATAGTCAATTAGCTGCAGCACAATACGCTGAAATGAATCTTCCAGAATGGTTACAAGCGAATGGATTTTGTGAAGCTGTAGATTCTGCCATTTCTATGAATCTACACGAATTATTGCATCAACCCGATTTGATGGAATACTTTGTTGTTGGGTTAGAAAACTCAGCAGAAATCTGTATGCCAATTTGGTCACAAAGTCCTCAATTACGACATACTTTATTGACTATAAAAAATCGCTATATCTATGAGCAGGAAGAGTATCGTAAAGAGGTGGCTGAACAGATTGGAAAGTTAGTAATAATTTTATTTAATTTTCAAAATCATGACGAACTTTAAGGATTAAAATTAAGCCACTAATATAATAACACTGTTACAATTGGACAAGATATTTATCGAGGCGATAAAGCCAAGCAAATTTCGATTCCAAATCAAAATCCAGTATATGTATGCCAAACTTCAGCAGCTGTGTTCTAAATATTTGTAATCATGATTTTTATCTTCTACCTCGATATTCATAAAAAATAAAATTTTATTTCTGAACAAATTTTTTTTTATGAATATAGGGGTAGTTTTTTATCTCGACGGCTTGGTAGAAAAACCTATAACTGCGGGGTCCTAGTTTTTAACTCGATCACATTTTAATTTTAACATTTCTTTGCTCGATAAACACAAATTTTGTTCTAAAAAATAAACCTTAAAGTTCTTGAGCATACAAAAAAAAATCGGAAAAATTTCTTTTCGGACACAATGATGTAGTTGCTGTAACCGCATTTAACTCCACCGAGTCAATTTCCAAATGTTCAACAATATTATCTAACTGATGTAGTTGTTTCAACAAAAACTTTAAATAGCTTTTTCTTGAACCCAGTTTTTATTCATTTAGAATTCATATCTGTAAATGGAATTTAACTCCGCTCTACAAACACTCCACTCAGCCCTTGATATGCTATGCGTCCATTATCTTTTGAAATATCAAATTAACACTAGGTTTGAAAATCTAAGTTATAAATGGAATAATTTGTGATTGCTACAATTAAGACTTGATTAGTTATAATACTGTATAAATTATGTATCTTTTATTTATAGTAAAACTATTTAAATAAATCATCTTAACTCCATCTGACAATTGACTTTTCTTCGACAAACATTTTTAATTTTTTATTTCTTTTGCAATAGACACAAAAAAGCTTACAATCAACAGGTTTGGTAGAATGTGTTGTTGTTGTTGTTGCTGTTAGCAGTGTAGTAGAATGTGTTGTCGTTTTAGCAACAAAATCACTCCCCGACTGTCGTGGTGGCGTAATTTTCACGTAGTTATTGTAGACACAGCTACAGTGGATACCGAAGTGTGTTCTTGTCTTTTTTAAATCGCAGCTGTTGTTGTTAGCAGTGCTTCGCCCTGCCCAAAGGGCCAGAACACTCCTAGTTGTCATCGGGCTCTTCTAACGGAAGTCCAAGGAAACGCGCTGTTTCAACAGGGTTGGACCAAAGTGATAGGGGAGTTAGAAGAGTATGTTCCGAAGAACACGAAAAGAGATGTTGCGTGTCATGGGGGGCCATACCGCATGCAGGGCATGTGTTCGGTATGGTGGGGTTCAGTCTGGACAAATAGGAGTTCAGCCTATTGCAATATCCAGACCGAAGTTGAGCCAGCATGACTCTAGTCTCCCTCGGAAGGACACGTTCTTCCTCAGCAAGAACGGGTGGTTGGGCACCAATAACGGGGTTCACAGGCCGGGATCTGAGGGGTCTGTCCACCGACTCAGTGTGGAGGTCCTTTAGGGCCCGCCTATGGTCCCGCAGATCAAACGGCAACGCGATGTGATGCCGGATCTCATCATAATGCTTTCGGAGATGTTTCCTTATGTCTCTAGGGGGCGGAGTTTCATCCAATAGCTGTCGATTTGGATGACTGGGTCGGTGACAGTTCAGAAGGAACTGCCTACTTAAAAGTTCCGCATGCTCGCGAACGTTGAGCATTTGAGTCTCCTGGTGAAGATGAGACTCAGGAGACATAAGCAAACAGCCCGTCGCAATTCTAATGGCGGTGTTTTGGCAGACCTGCAATTTCCTCCAGTTGGTGTCGTGAAGGTTAGGCGACCATATGGGCGCAGCACAATCAATAACCGGTCGGCCAATAGCCTTATAGGTGACCAGCAACGTTTCTTTGTCTTTGCCCCAGGTACTGCCGGCCAGTGACTTGAGGATCTTGTTGCGGCTTTGTACCTTTGAAGCTATTGCGGTGGCATAATTAACGAAGGTGAGGCTATTGTCGAATGTAACCCCTACAATTTTGGGGTGGTTGACAGTAGGTAGTGGAACACCATCTACGTGGACATTCAACTCCTGCCCCATCTGCGCATTCCACGTAGTAAACAACGTCACCGAAGATTTAGTCGGGGACAGGGTCAGGCTCCGCTCTGTGAAGAAGCAGGAAAGGTCGCGCAGGTAGTCGTTCAGTCTAGTACAAAGTTCGTCTGTCGAAGGTCCTTTGCCCGTGGCCATCACAGTGCAGTCGTCAGCGTACGAAACGATGGAGACCCCCTCTGGTGGGGGAGGGAGGCTCGAGATGTAGAAGTTAAACAGAAGGGGTGAAAGGACACCACCCTGCGGGACCCTTTGTCTAATTCTTCTAGGTCTACATCTCTCGTTTCGAAACTGCACTGACGCCAGCCGACCGTTTAAGTAGTTGGCGGTCCAACGTTTTAGGCCGGCAGGAAGCGGTGTCTCCTCCAGGTCTTTAAGGAGTGTGGCGTGGTTGACTGTGTCGAAGGCTTTCGACAGGTCAAGTGCCATTAAAACGCAGCTAAGACCGGCTAGAAGTATTTGCTCCACATAACTATAGACCACACTCCCGGCTCATTTTGGATATTGTAGCAGATTAAACTCTTACCTATCCAGACTGAGCCCGGACATGCCGAATGTTTGTCCGACATTCGGCGTGTCTCCCCACGACACTAACCATCTTTTTTATCTACTCAACTGAGCCTACTCTTCTAACACCACTTTCACTTTAGTCCACACCTTTTGCAGCCGCAAGGTTTCTTGAATTACAATGCTAAGTAAGGTAAGTGACGACTAGGCAGGGCTAACATCGCCAATACACCATCACACTCACGGTTTAGGATCAGCCAGTGTGGTCATTTAGGTTTCGAAAGCAAAAAACTTATTTGTTGTCTGAAGGCTCCCGAAAGCTTTGACAACAATAACAAACTATCCGTTTCGGACCACCACCAGAGTGACATTCCTTAACCGATTGTGCTTGCAGCTAGGAATAATTCACTCCATTTTTTTTTTTTTTTTTTTGAAATTTGGTTTCGGTAACTGGGATTATCTCCTCATATGCCCGGTTATATTCCAAACGATGTGAATTCAGCAGCTGTGATCATTGATTATTTAAGATGTTTTAGTACGTCGATTGTACATGAATGATATTAACGCCACATTTATCATATCTACATAAAAAACTTCTTCACAACCACTGAGCTTACCTTGCACCCTGCCATGACGCTTTTCTATAGAACCATCTTGGCCCGATTGCTGGTCGTGTGTCAAAACATCAAGGCTCATGGTGTACTCGTATACCAATATATGTATGTGAATTAAAAATTTTGATAACGGAAATTAAATTTATATTTTTATATGTTTACTAATGAAAGTGAAATAAAAAGTAGAAATGCCAAAAGAGATATATCACAAAAGTTCTGTTCGTGGGAAAACCAAAAAGCGAGAATTTTTGAAATTAAATGTAACCGAAAATGTTAACTATAACAGACATGAAATTGTTTTTATTTTAGAATCATATTTAAGTGGAAAAACTCTATTTTAATTTGACTATGATTAAACTAAACTTTTAATTTAAATGATGTGTCTTATTAGGTACTACTACGGGTTAAAATTTTTTAAAAATCTATGTGAAAAACTTTACCATTCTTTTAAAAAATATATAAAGAAAAACTCGCAACTTAGTAAAGCTACAGCAAAAATTTCCCTTAGAATGGTTTGAGGTTTTTGCGAAGCATTTGCTGAAAGTTTTATAAAATGTTAACCCTTCTACTAAGTTTTAGCTAATTTAACGCAAAAAAATAAAATTTAAGAAACATGAAAATTTTAAAGTTTTGGTTAATTCCTAGCTACATTTTTAGCATACAGTTTTTCTAGAGAATTTTCACACTCTAGCAAAATAAAAATTTGCGGATCATTTTAACCCTCTAACGACTTCTCGAAATATTTTTTCGACTTTCAAAATACATCTTACTCTACACAGTTGCTTGAAATTTGATTATGAAACACACCTAGTGAATTCTTTTGTAAAATTCGTTCTAAGAAATTTAACCCTGTAATAACCTTGAAAAAAAGTTTTTTTCTTTTAATTAAAAAAGGGGTGTTAAATTTCAGAATAAGCTTATTTCTGTAGATTTACTGCGCTAACGTCATTGCTCTCACATGTACATACATATGTACATATATGTTCTTTAACCCTTTTCGAATAAAGTAATAAGCGATTATTTATTCACAACTCTAGCAACAATTTTCTGATATACATATGTCGTCGCTCCCAACGAAGACTAACACGGTTCAGTTAGCGTGGAAGACTACCATGCTTCAGTTCTCTCCGTGGAAAACTAACACAGTTCATTCTCTGCGTGGAAGACTAACATACTTCAGTTCTCTGCGTGGAAAACTAACATGCTTCAGTTCTTTGAACGAAATCAAACACTGAAGATGGCGGATCGCCGAAACCGGTTTGTTACAAAACCAAATGTGACAAGGGATGACGGAAAATCGTTCCAATATAAATAAAATTTGCAAGCCTGTTTTCTCAAAATAATTAGGCCGAGAGGGTCCATAGAAAAAAAGTTGCAAAAACCGCACCTGTTAGTGTTCACCCAAACAAGTGAAGCATGTTAGTCTTCCACGCAGAGAACTGAAGCATGGTAGTCTTCCACGCGAACCACGAACCGTGTTAGTCTTCCACGCAAAACAACGAACCGTGTTAGTCTTCGTTGGGAGCGACGATGTATGCTCAGCCAGTATCACGAGCTTCTCACTTTTAAATAAGTGAAAACATACAGACGTACATACATGTGTACATATTTGTCGACTTACATAATTTTCATTAATTATTTGAAAAACGTTCTAACTCGTCGCCAACTTAAAAAAGAAACAAGTAAGAACAGCGCTGTTTTCGTTTGTGCCGAAGTCTTTATACCTTTATTGAATGCAAATAACGATTTTCACTTTTGGATCCTTATCTCCAGATCCAAGATTGTACATACATATATTGCATATATATTAAAGAGAAATTGATAGGAGTGATCATTATTGAGCCAAAAAAATTCAAATCAAACAGTTTTCCGATTTTTTGTCTGTCTGTCTGTATGTTTGCTCGCTTATCACTTAAAACCTGTTGAATAGAATCAAATACAGCTTTCACCGTTGTCTCACTAGACAATTAAATTAAAATTTAAGATATCTCTTATTTCGATAACTCGACCGGTTCCGGAATTATCGACCAATACCAAGGTCTCCTACACTTTAATACTACAATAATAGTTGCAAACGGAGGAGGTCTTGCAATAACCGATGTTATTAATTTCCATATTTCCACTGTTTAAATTGTGATAATATTTCATGTTCAAGAAAGGTATAAAATCCAACAACATAAAGTAAAACAAAAACATGAAAATTTACATGAGCCGGTAGTCGCGTGGAGCTGTGCCATTTGACACGGGTTTTCACAAATTTGTTTAGTCGGCTGCGATAGACTACGACTTGAGTTATGTTGTACAAGCATGTGCAAGCTGAGGATAAACATACATACATCAAATGTCCAACGGTGTGCAGATGGAAAAGTACGCTAAGTCGTTTCAAAGGATCGCTTAATTGGTACAACTCTTAAACAGCTACTTCACGCTCTCATACATACAATACATACATATATATGTATGTATATACATACCTACAGGAGCACATATGGAGTAACGACGTTGAGGGAGGGTGCACATATTCATAAGCAATTCATTAGAAATCAATATCCCCACGGACAGATTCAGCAACATCATGCCACCTCCAAAAATATTATATTAGTGTGTGTGTGTGTGTGTGTGTGTATATGTGTGTCCCAACCTCTTGACTTTAGTGTCGCACTCTCACCCCTAAGACGCGTGCTCCATGACAAATGCGTTAGTATGTAAATGATGCGCAAAAGTGCGTAACGGCAGGAAGAAGCAAGAAGTAGCAGTAGCCCAGTAGCCCAGCAGCCCGTCTGCATATTTAAAACTAAAAGAGACTCATTTTCGGTTCAATGCAGGATTCTTAATAACAACATACAAACACGCACAAGCGCGCACATACCGAGCAGAGGTTTTGTTTTTGTTTTTTCTTTTTTTTTGCTTTGGGGTGTGCAACGGCAAGGACTCTTGGCTGTCTATTTCTGTCGCAGCACCTTTAGCCGGCTGCTGCTTCTTTTGTTGTTTTCTTATTTTTTTGTTATATTTTTTTTTTTTGTTTTGGTGTTCCAACTTCCTCCCAATTTTGTTTTACAGTTCATAACTTCTGACATTCAGCTTGAACTTTTATGATCCCATTTTGGTCGCACTAAATATTTTTGTCGCATTATGGCACATGGCGACTGGTAAGACGTGTGTGGCGCACGCGCAGTCAACTTCTTGAGATATGGCACATTTGGCTGTGATCTTATGTGTTTGATGATGTGCATTTACATATGTACATACGAACCTCTTGAGAGTTCCCATCATTCGTTCAAGATGGGCACAATAATAATTTGTATCTGTTGTAAATTTGCTTTGAAGAGGAAAAAGAAAAACTTAACAATTTATGATATATTTAATAAAAGAGCAAGAGTTCCTTATTGTAAAAAGTCAAATTAGGACCGCAATTAGTTTTCCATATCCATCCCATATCCCTTCATATACCTTTCGTGGACGTGAATCTTTGTTTATAGTTAGTTAGTATGATAAAAGAAACTAAGGACCCATCATTAAGCACACCGAAATTAACAGGACTAGAGGCTCAGCTATGCCCATCTATCCAAACGTCTGTCTGTTTCAAAGCAAAGTCAGCAACTCAGCTTCGCAGAAAATTTGGTTAGGGGGCCTCCGACAAGTTATTAATAAGGCTGGGGTGGTAGAATATGGCCGATATAGGTATGCCTAAAGGAGGTCGACGTGTTGTGGTGGTAGTGTTCCTGTAGACACCAGAATTTAGCAGCTGCTGCAAGTAAAATTGAAATGAAAACGTCGGTGGAACATGACTGGACCTATAAGGAGGACAAAATATTCTAGGCTGTAAAGCGCCAGTTAATGTCCAAACAAAAGCCTGCTGCACAGCTGAAGACAATTTAGATGTTGTTTTACGCTTTTGTTGTTGTAACAGTACTTCTTAATAAACACATCTATTAATGGATGTATCCTTGGCTGGATAAGCCCCGAGCTAGTTCAGTATGAAAGAGAACCTCTTGGGCAAAATTCACAGAGATTAGCAGTACAGTTGATACTTCGGCTTGAAATTCTTGTTGCAACAGCAGCTCGTCCTGCCCAGAGATATAAAAGAATGCATTCTTTTGCGAATAATTATTCATTTGATTTATCGCAAAATGAATTCTTTGACTGGGACTTAAAAAATGAAGTCACCATTCAGACTTCGAATTCTCTTTTTCATTAATTTTTTGGTTATTCATGTATTGCATTAATTGAATAAAAAGTCTAACTAAAGTCATTTGAAGTAATTTGGAGTCATATGGAGTCATTTGAAGTCAATTTACCTGTGGCATATGAGACATGATCGTAAACTATTTTTGTTGCAGATAGTTAGTGACTTCACTCAAACAATGAAGTCAGTAGGTGACTTCTCTAAATGACTTCAAAGTCGTAGCTTCAAAAAGACTTCAGACTTAATTTTTTGATTCTTTAGTCAAAAAGTGAGTCAAAGAGTCCATTCGAAATTTGAAGTCATTGCATTCTTTTACAACCCTGGTCCTGCCTAGTCAGCATGCCTCCTCAATCAATATAGATATATACACAATACAACCTCAAACCTCGAGAGCCGAAATACGACCTTGGGATAGGATAACTCGGTTTGAAGGCCCTGACCCCTAATAATGTTTTCTTTGATTTTTTTCAGGAGATAACCCAATGATGATCTTGTAAAGTTATTCGCAAGTCAAAGAGAATCCCGCGAGATTTAAGTATCCTACACTCATCATGAGGTATTAATATTATTTCCATTGACCGGAAAATGGGTATATTTGTCATGTCGCTTGAACCAAGATAGTCGCATCACTCTACTTACATATGTATATACTTTCATGATTATCCCTTACGGCCTATATATTACATTAAACAGTAAGAACAAGGCTTCAATGTGAAGAAAGCCTTTTATAGGACAAAAGTAGTAGCACTTGGCAGATCAAAGGATGTACCGAGAACTATTTTAGTGGGCGACAATCCTCAATCTCTGCTACGATGATAGTTAACCACCAAACTTAATAATATTTCAGGATCCCGTATCCCAGCAGTATAAAATAAAAAGACTTAATAGGACTTAAATATGGGAGGAAGCAACAGTTCCCTTCCCTAGTTGCATGAGGTAGATGTTTATACATTATAAGTATTAAAGAAAATTGGCATCTATCCCAGCAATCAAAGCCAAAACAAGAGATTTCAGAATTTTCGTTTGTCTGTCTATATGTTTGTCAGCGCATCATTCAATAACCAAAGTCTAAAAGTGAATGGAGCTTTCACCAATGTCTTGCTAGATTGCTAACTTAAAGTTTAGGATACACTAAAGAAATAGTTGATGCCCTTTTTAAACAGTGAAGGCAAGAAAAGTTGGGTCAAAATATTTGTATGTATCTATCAATTCGGACTAGCTGTACATATGTAGATATCATATGAAAATGAATAGAAAGCTATAGAATCAAAAGGAACAATTCTAGAAATTGTTTTCTGTATGTACATATGTACATAGGTATGTATGTATGTATGTTTGTACGCTCTTCAGTGAATAACTACTAAATGGAATTTGTTGGTTTCATCAGCGAAGTATTGCTGTAGGTCAATCTTGTAATGTTTTTTGTTACTGCGGTGTATCTTTTTTGTTTGGATGCATGGCTAAGTCTTGCACGACCACGGCCATCTATTCTACATAAAAAAATTATTACACACATGGAAATAGTATATGTGGATATATCAGGCTACTATTAATATATACAACGTTAATAAGCCGATACCACGGAACAGAAACCATCATAATACTAACACACATACATACATACATACATACACATACAAAGGTACATACGCGTAAGTCACAGTCATCGATTTGACAATAAGGAAGGAAGGCTCATTGATAAGCGTGACATTTTCATTTATTTGGCGATTTTGATTTTCAACCTCTGATAGCAATTTGGTTTTTATTGTTCTCCATTCATGCACTTTAGACAACATCTTTGTACGACGGAGTGCCGTTCCAAAACCGTAAACATAATCCTCCATTCTTTTTATGCAATGCGAAAAAAAAAATATTGCGACATCTCACCTTGAACGTACGCCAATCACACGCTGACAGGATTAGAAACTAATAATGTTTCCCGTTTTATCCGCAGATCATTTTCTGGAGCATAAAATGTGCTGAAAATTGCTATGGATGAGTGTCCTCGGTTTTTTTGTTGTTGTTGTTTTCTGTTCTGTTGAGGATGAAGTCATCATGTTTTTGCTATTTTTACAAAAAGATTAAAATTGTGATAAGCATTAAGTGGCATCTGGTAAAAAAAAAAATGTGGACACCGGAAGGTATTTTGATACAAGACGGAGCTCCTTGTTAATCAGGCGTATAATTGCTTGTGATGTCTATCAACATGGCAGAGCAATGTGTGGTGGATGAATTATTGAAAAAAAGGCTGATATCCTAGAACTGGCTAATGCTGCTTGCAATCCCAAAGCCGTTTCAGAGATGCGAGGGAATGGTAAGGAAATTTTATTAATGGGCGCAGTGGCTCTTGAGTAGGGGTAATAAGTTAAAGAAGAGGATACTCCGTGTTTGTAAAGAGATAACAAACGACTTCAATCAGCTAAAAAAAATTCTAAGAACAATCACTGTCACTTGTCCCGAAGATTTCTCTACTTACAAGAGCCATCGGTATGTTAATTCGTGACTTTTCATTGCCAACGGCTGTAGGAGCTGAAGTAGATATGGTCATAGGGCAGCGAGATCAAGCCCAAAAACTGGGTGAATATATGCGAATGGACCCAGAAGATTTTTCTGTCGACACCCAACTGCAGAAGCACAAGAAGGGGGAGGATTTGACTGAGATGGAAGAAACAGATGGAGGCTGACTTATACTTATTTGGTGTTCCGAATTGGCGTCATTTGTCTTGAACAAATTATGACTGGCGTACTTTGATACGAATTGACTAATCTCGACTAGGCCTTTAAGCGGCTCTGGTCGTGAGAGAAGTCTAAAATCTATGAGCCAAAGAAGGTCTATGTCTGCCTAGTCATAGCTTTCCTTGCCCCCAATTTCAAGGAACCTAGCAGCTAAATAGGGTTGGACCAACGTGAAATCGGTATAAGAAGCGGTTGCTCTGTAACATTCAGAACTTCAAGTTGAATCTGTTACAGTATCCAGTTAGTTTCGTTATTATGACTCTTGACTCCCTTGGATGTTTCTGCCTGAATGATGACATTCACTGGGTCAGAGCTGGGAAATTACCTATTCTGTGTGGATGTTGTTGAGGGCCTATCGGTGCAACTTTGGATGAAACTGGGATTTTTTGTGATACCGGATATCATCTTATTGCCAGTTCTATCACATTCATCCTAGGCATCGAAGCCAAAGTAAGCTACTGAGTAAATATTTACTTTGGTCAGAAATGGGATGATGGAGACTCAGTAAGTAGGCGCAAAGATATTTAAAGCCTCGAGCACTTACATCAGCATACAGATTTGGGCAAAAATTTCCTATCGATTTAAACTAGAAAGCACAGGACCTGGTAAAGTGAAAATGAATCAAGCATTGACTAAATTTATGATAAATCTAGGCGCACACCATCTTTATTCCATATCAAACAAAAACCTACTAACAAAAAATTGAATTCAAAATGAAGGCATCTTTCTAACATATAAACAGTCTGAACCCACCCTCTCTCATTGGGCACAAAATAGAATGCATGGAGTAGGTATGTATATCGAAACATTATATAATCTCACAAAGCTATATAAACATTATTACAACACATTGGTCTACCAAAGAGAGATCCTCCTAGTTGTGGTATGTAAGCATACAACCACATACAAATACCCCTTTTTTCCAAAATCCAATTTAATTCTCACACCTACCACGCACATAGTACATATGTACATATGTACATACATACATATTTATTTTGGGCAATGACATTGAACTTGAAAGTGAAAAATGAAAGTGTGACATCGGCAGTTTGTTTTATCAGGCGCCAATCCGAACAAATAGAATCATCTGCAGTTCCTTAATTAACACAATTCTTCAAGTTGAGCAGGGGACAGACGTTCTGTTTGTCTGTATGTATGCCAGTCTATTGTAAAATGAATTCTATCAACGCATTCAAATTTATATTTTGGGCATATGTTTGTATGTGTGAATATGTACTATACAAGGGTTGCGGCATAAGTCGTGATAGGCTGCAACACCAAGATCTCAAATTGGACAGTGTCTAGCTAAAATTTAGTATGTATGTATGTATATCTTAAGAAAAAAAAATTTTATATTTTGTACATACATAAGTCATACCAGTTGATAATAATTTTTAGTCAATTATTATTATTTTTGATTTTGTGGAAAATATTTATTAAATAAAATCTACTTTTTATATTTAAGCCTAATTCTCTAGCCTCAAAAAATATTTATTAAATAAAATATACTTTTTATATTTAAGCCTAATTCTCTAGCCTCAAAAAATATTTTTTTTAAATTCCCCAATTTTTTTCTTAAAATTCTTCAATAATTTTATGTCAACAGTACCGAAACGAAACTAAAATAATTTTAAAGAACGAAGCCAAAACTGAAACCGAATAAACTGAAAAAGAAATAATTTTTTAAAAACAAAACTGCAACTGGAACGAAAGTGAAATAAATGAAAGAACTGGAACCGAATAGACCGAAAAAGATTTTTTATTGAACAAAACTCGTTGCAAACTCCAATACTTGCGGTTATGTCTTCGATTTAGTTACGTTTTGTAAACATGAAAAAAAAACCAACCATTCTCGATTGCAAACAATAAAGGCGTAAGCCTAAACTTACCTGGCAACCCTCGTAAAAATATGTGCGTGTGTGTGTGCATATAAACTCATACGTATCCTGCAGTGAAGCAGCAAACTAGTCAGGAAGCAAACCACTTCGGACTGGGACGAAACTAATCAATAAAGAATCAAACTTTTAACAGTAAAAATTCAAAGTTAAGCAGGCGGCTAAAATGTTCAGAGAGCGGAAAACAAGAGTAAAGCTTTTTATTTTAAAGTATCCCATATAAATGAGCACAAGGCCAAGGAACGAAAATTATTTTTATTTTTATTAATAATTTTTTGTGTTTATTTTTAAAAAGTGTGTATTTAAATTTTTTGATACAAACCACAATAAATTTTCTAATAGACACACTAAACAGTGTTCAGCGACAATAAACACTTGCAGGGAAAGTGCACGTTTTGACGTTTTCACTCAATAAACCGTGTAAGTAAAAAAACAGCTGATCGTGACAGTGATTGGTTTTATCATATTAGCTGTCAGAGTGCAACATATTACGCTCAACACAGTAAATGCTCATATTTACTTTAGTTTGGTGGTTGGAAAGGATGTGTGAAAGAAAGACAGTTGGTTGACTAGTTGAGCTTGGTATACATACATTCTAGTTTTGATGTACGCAACTAGTTGATTTAACTGCATGGATGTAAGAGGTAGTATTTGTATTTACCTTCACCCTTTCATAAGAGTATTTTGTGTAGAGCCAAACTCCATTTCGATAAATAACACGTAAATATTTGGTATTGCCCAAAAAAGAAGCGACAATGAAATTAAATCGCATTTCACACCCTTCCTCCATAATCCAACTCTTTGTGTGTGTTTATTTTTATCATAGCGTGTGCAGATCATTGGTTGGATGTTTGAGAGGTAGGGCACAACCTAACGAATCATGCGCTCATACATACTCGTATATGCAACACACACACGCACTTCATTTGTTTTTTACATTTCATCAATTTGATTTTTTATACCCAGCGTACTAGTACTAGTACAAGGGTATATTAATTTTGTCCACATAACGGTACTATGTAACGGCACAAAATAATCGAGTTAGATATAGAGTTCCATATATGAAAGTTCTTAGGTTGAAAAGAGGAATTGATTAAGGCATGTCCGTCCGTCTGTCCGTCTGTCCGTCTGTCCGTCTGTCCGTCTGTCCGTCTGTCCGTCCGTGTACACGATAACTTGAGTAAAAATTGAGATATTTGCATGAAATTTTGCATACAGGTTACTTTCTGGCCAAGGTAGGTTGCTATTGAAAATGGGCGAAATCGGATGATAACCACGCCCCCTTTTTCGATATCGAAAATTTCGAAAAACGTATAAAACGGGTTAATTCAATATCAGAAGCAGCTACAATGATAAAATTTGCAATATGTATTGATTTATATGTTCTTAGGCGGATTTTACCAAATTTTTTGAAAAGGGGCGTGGCACCGCCCCCATATATTTGAAGAAATTTTAAAATTTTGACTCCTAATAACTTGAGAACAGTTTATGCTAGTATAACGAAATTTTGTAGAGGGCATACTATTGTTGTGTTAAATTCAGATATAGAAAATAAACGAAATCGCTTGGCGACCACGCCTACTTTTTTATAAAAGTTATATTGAAAGGAGGTGGAAATATTGAAAAGTCCATATCTAATTAACTGATACCGCTATAATAATATAATTTTGTACATACATCAATTTTCATATTCTTTACATTATTTTTGCAAAATTTTGGAAAGTGGGCGTGGCACCGCCCACTTATGAATCAAGCAATTTTCAAATTCGACTGCTAATAACTTCAGAACGATCTGAGATAGGTTTACGAAACTAGGTTCCAGGTATGTTATGTTTATGTAGAGTACTACCACAGAAAATAAGAAAAATCGGTGAACGACCACGCCCCTTTTTGGACTAAAGTTCTCTAAACGAGAGTTAGGAAACCGGAATATGCAATATCTGTTTAACTGATACAGATATAATGCTAAAATTTAGTACACTCATTCACCTGATGATGTTATTTGTGATGTTTAAAGGTTTTTTGGTAATATTTTGGAAAATGGGCGTGGCACCGCCCACAAGTGAATAAACAAAATATCAACATTTCACTATTAACAAGCCACTGTGAAAGTATCATAAAGATCTGCAATGAAAACTGATCTTCAATAGGGACAAACAACATAATAAAATCCGTGGGCGTGCCACCACCCACTTTTTTAAAATTATGTAAATATTGATTAATGGACACATATATCCGTACATCGAAAAATTTCACAAAATACGTTAAAAGTTATGGGCATGGCACGCCTTCTTTTGCAAAGTTATATATAGGACATGGTATAACCCTTGAAAAGATCGATTCAGTACTTTTGGCTCATGTAAGCGGTTAAAGCTTTATAAGCAAGGAGCGTGGCCGCTCCCACCAAATTCGCTATTGTTTAGGCTCGGCATAGATTGGTTTTTAAAATGGGCGAAATCGGATGAAAACCACGCCCCCTTTTTCTAAAAACTAACGCTGGGTATTTAATGTTCGGTTCACCCGAACTTAGACTTCCTTACTTGTTTTTTTTTGATTTTCGGCGTTTTGTTTTTTTGATGCCGCAACCCTTACTTGTTGCGCAATGTACAACAATGAGCGTATCAACAAAACAAAAAAGTGATCAGAAGTTAACCAAAAAAAAACAAAAAAAAAAGGAATTACCCTCGTCATATCAATTACGCATTGAGCAACCGTCTGTCAAATTAACCACCAATAAAAAGGCGTACAAAATATAAAAAATAACAACTTCCGTTTCTTGTACACGAGTCACATGTCGGATGCACTCAACCTAAGGGGGAAGTGTGTGTAAAAAAGTAAAAATACAAAAAAAAACGAAAACGGCCGTGGTACATGCGGAGTAAATTAGGTTGTAATCATCAAAAACATTGAACAAAAAACACCCTTAATTTGATTTTAAGCGCCACTTAAGCAAATTTTTATAGAGTGTTGTAACATTTATGTATATAATGAATGAATGAACCTAAAAAAGATCACAACACATTCGATGTGTTCTTTTTTTTTGTACTATCGTTTACGTTTCGCGATTAGATTGGAGGGGAGTTTTTTATAAAGCCTAAAATCGTATGAGTATTTCCTGTCATGATAATGCGATAACTTAATTGCTCACTTAACCTCACTTGATACTGAGAGCAGTTTTTTGATGTTTGAAGTGTGAGGATAATTTGGATAAGGTTTACTAAAGTTTGTTTTAGGATTACCTTGAGGGCGCAGGGTCGAAAGAGGGATGAATTTGATAAAACATTGTTAGTAATTCTTTATTTCTGTTTGATTGAAACTTTTATTGGTGAAGTGAATTTACATACTCCATACCTTTTGGTTTGTTGAGATTCCCTTCTTGAACTTGCTGCGAAAAGTCTAAAGCTAAAACAAGCATAAAAATGTCTGCAAGTTAATTAAACGGAATAATAGGTAACACTCTTACTTTTCTGAGCGAAACTAGTAAAACTTTAAAAAGCCAACTATTAGCTGAGAGCGAGCAATTAACGCTAAAAAAGGAGAGAATTATGTAGGTGTTTTCGGCGAAAAAGCTTTTGCAATAATTGTAAGTAAATAGAGAATTGCGTGAAACCCTCTTGAACAAGTAAATAGTTTAAGAAATATCAAAATGTGCTCTTCCCCTGCAGGTTTCTTGTGTAGGCGAACAGTATTTAGTAAAAGCTTTATACAATTATTAAAAATTGAATGTTCGCCGAACAGTGATATTGGTTTTAAGTAACGTTACTTCTGTCAAACCCATTAGGCTACTTTAAATATAAAAAAACGAAACTTGATTTAATTTCAAGTGAATACTTCACCTTATCCTTTCAAAAGGTCATATTTTAAAGATTTTGTTATTAGTTTTTTATGAATTGAACAACAGCTGATCGTTTGACAGATTTTCTGGAAGTAACGAGCTAAAATTTCCCCATTGTCACAGCTCATAATAGCTTTGGTACATTAAATTCTAAAAAAATTGTATACAATGCTTACTGAGAAAGTGTTCGTTTATACAAAATACTTGCAGCGAGAGAGCGCATTTTGACATTTCATTGACAGAAAGAGCTACAAGTTTTTACTGTGGGAATTTCACTCCGTAAACGAAACGCACAATGTAAAAACTTGCAACCAAAACAGCTGTTGCCATTTTTATTTGTTAATAGTTCACATTTTAAAATTTTTGTTGTTGCTTTCTCTTCTCACGATCAGCTGTTTTCACTTACAAGTTATACTGAGTGATATTTCCCCTGCAGAAACTTGCAACTCTCTCTCTCAATGAAATGTCAAAATGAGCTCTCTAACTGCAAATGTTCACCGAATACTTTCCAACAAAAATTATATCCTCAGCGAACACAGCTAATAATACTTCTTGTATCGAGCAGAATATTGTCTTGCAAAGTTCATCCTCGATAAGATAAAATTTCAGTGAAATGTTTCTTGACAAGATTTTTGTGTGCTTAACTCTAAATACCTTGATCTTAAGTTAGTCTCGAAATTCAATGCTGGACCAACTAGGAAAATGGAACATCACTCTGCGGTGCAGCTGTGTAAATCCCTCAGAATAACACTTAGGATGTGCACTTGCTCAAATAGTTTCCCGTACACCAACATAGTTTGGTGAAAGGTGCCGGTTTCGACGTCGTATAAGTAGCGTCATACGTCGAACAAGTATAGCGGTGCTTAAATCCAGCGCTTCTTTATTTAATTTTCGGTTGAGCCAACTCCATTTATGGCCTTATTTCACTGAAACTCGAATGGCATTTTTTTTTGCAACTCTGAATCGGATACCTGATTCTGTCCCGAGCTTTTAAGGGCATCTACTAGAATGACTTTTTTTGCATCGGATTAAAGAAATCGTCTGAAACCTTGTTTAGTTTTGGTTCGTCATACTCGTATAACAAGGATCACTACCACTTGCATCGAAATTATTGGAACAAATTCTGAAGCCTTCTGCCGAGGTAGAGCCATCATCCATTCTGTGTGTTAAATGGATGCCTTCTGGCAGAAAATACATACATACATACCTAGATAAATATAAGCCATAAATACTCACATTTGTACACATATACATCTACCCCTACTTGGTAAATATGTATGTATGTATGTATGTGCAAATTGAACGCCAAATGAAATATCAGACTTTTACACTGGAAACAGCTGAAAATGAGTGAAAGAGGTGCACCTTTGTGTGAACCACAAATAAATTCAAGGGCTAAAACAAAAGCAAAACATTTGAAAAGGATGAAAGCGAAAATAAAACATCTTGCAAAATTGTCGAGAATTATGCATGAAATTGATAGATGACTTTGTTGAATAGAAATGAAAGTGTTGCAATCATGTGATAATTGAAAGGGATGCATTCACTCTTTTTTGTGCAAAAATTTTTGGGCCAAAATTCAATGATTTTTGTGCCACATAGCACCTGCTTGGTTACAACGTTGACAGTCGTCATGCATGACTCTTCACATACAGACATACATACATACACATTTATGCGAATTTTCTTTTGTAGTTTTGAATGAAAAATGAAAACAAAAATTGATTTTTTCTAAATCCACATGTGAAGGGTTGATTTAAGCCTCGAATGCGGTTAAAATAATGCAATTCATAAATCCTATTGGATTTTGGGCAATATTCGGTAAAACAGCTGAATCTTAGTTTATGTTTATGGAATTACGTAGCCAAATGTAGTTACACTAGCGTTCATTTGTAAAGGCTCAACAATTGCAGTTGGCGTGAAAGTCCTGAAAAAATTATACAGCAACGAGGTTCTCAAGAATATTTTTATAATTTGCTCTTACTACTAGGTGATTCAACATTTTTAAGCGAACGCTAAGTGTCAGCTGATTGTGACAGTTGCAAGACAAAGCAAACAAATTCTTAAAAATAGCTACTAGTAAAACTGTCAAACGCTAAAAAAAAACTTCATTCAAAGGAACGGAAATCTTTTTGAGTAAAGACTAGCTTTGTTCGCGTACATTAAAATTTTTGAATTTGCAGAGAGAGGGAGCATTTTGACATATCATTGACAGAGAGAGCTATAAGTTTTACTGTGGGACTTCCACTCCGTAAAAGTTGTAAGTGAATAACAGCTGATCGTGACAAGGGAAAGCAACAACAAAAATTAAAAAATTTGATCTTTTAATCAATCAAAAGGGCAACAGCTGTTTTCGTTGCAAGTTTTTACTCACTCCTGTTCGCTTGAAATTTTTTGCGTTTCGAGAGACTTTTACGTCATTCTCATTTTACTTACACTTTTTGCAAGTTTTGTACGCGAACAAAGCCATTGGCTACAACATCTAAATGTCATGGCATTTAGGGTTATCGATCTTTGTGCCGTAAGGGATCTTCTTCTGCTAAAAGGAATGCTGGCCATACATCTTTGTACCTATATTACGCTGAGTTCCGATATGAGTACAATTTGCTCTGTAAGAATGCTGACGACTGCGATGAAACTGCAACTTCTTCTGTTGAGACCATGCATATGAACGGCAGTGTAGTTGTAACTGTATGCGGTAAGCTCGTACTACTTACTCTCCACTGGATACAAATATGAGTATCACTTAATGTACGATTGCACTTAATCCCCCCCCGCTCCTGTTCACTATTATGATTTCCTACGCATCTTAAACAGCAAAAATATCGCACATGCCAATATGACAATGTGGTATATCATATAATACCCTGTGGCTAAAAATACATACATACATATGTACATATATTTATGTACAAATGTAGGAGTATCTGTTTATTGTATACATAAATGCTGTTATGTTGATGTAGCAATGGGCGTACAACGGTTTTAGGAAGTTATTCTTTCGCTTTTTTTTTTTTTGCTTTAACGTGGCTACTTCTTAAATTTCGCTTGTGCTAAGTTACCTTGAGCATAAAATTTCTGAAATCTAAAACCGCATCCGCTTCTTTAATTGAAATCCTGAAAAATAAAATTGATATATTGCACGCTCACATATCAATGATGAAAATGAATCTTAATCTTTGTCATTCAACGATTTGTTCATGGAAACCGAGTTTTGGTGGCATTTTGGTTGCTGCAATAACAATGACAATATCAACGTCAAAAAATGTTATCGCCCCGTCATCAAATGATTTATGAAAATAGAAAACGAAACGAAAAAAGCAAAAAAGCAAAAAAGGTATCGTTCAACATAAATGGCATCAATTTTCCACAAAACCCACCTGTTCGTTGCGTGTAGCCAATGCATACAATGATTTCTCATCTTTTTTTTTATTGATTCTCGTGAGTTTTCCTGTGACATTTGGCATTGAAAGGGGTTAGAATT
The DNA here is from genome assembly GCA_951509765.1 of Sphenella marginata. Taxonomy (NCBI): domain Eukaryota; kingdom Metazoa; phylum Arthropoda; class Insecta; order Diptera; family Tephritidae; genus Sphenella; species Sphenella marginata. Next base: position 23,078,443 of record OX608079.1, read on the forward strand.
GAAGTGGATACGCATACGAATTGAATCTAAACAAGTAAGGAAAGGGCTGTCTTCGGCTGTGCCGAAGTCTTCATACCTTTCATGAATACGCATAACTTTTTTAAGTGTCCGCTCCTTACTTACAATTGGTACAAACTCTTCAAAACTGTTTGAAAATACATGGCCCAAACCAGAGTTATCGGAGCAATCGATTATATGGGAGCTATATGTTATGTTAGTCCGATCTGTATGATTTTCACTGCACACATCACATATGTAATAAGTACCAAACCTGCAAAATTTTACGTTCCTAGCTTCTTAACTGCAAAATCTATAGCCCAAAACCCATTTATCGAAACTATCGATTATATGGGAGCTATATGTTTGGTTGGTCCGATTTGAGTCATTTTCACTACACATGTTACTTATACAATATGTACGAAAAGTGCAAAATTTTGCGGTCCTAGCTTTTTAATTGCAAGACCAAAACCCGTTTATCGGAACAATCGATTGTATGGGAGCTATGCTTTGTATCGGTCCGATCTGGCTGGTTCCGACAAATGATTAATCCCATGCAAAATGGCGGCCCTATACCAAATTTCATCGAGATAGGTCTAAAATTGAGGGACTAGTTTGCGTTCAAACAGACAGACGGACAGACGGACGGACGGACAGACGGACATGGCTAAATCAACTCAGCTTATCATCCTGATCATTTCGGTATACTTAATGGTGGGTCTATCTCTTCTTCTTCTCATACTTACAAACATCGGACCAAAGTTATAATACCATTTCATGTTCATGAAAGGTATAAAAATGCATGTACGTGAAGGATGTTTCCTAATGGAAGTGTACGAAAGCTGTTGTTTATTTCCTTGAGATTGCTAGTGACGTCGAATTTTAACCTGTACTAGTCTTTCAAACCTTGAGGATATTCTTAATACAGATATTACTCATAATGAACTTTACTCTGCCTACAAGTTAATGCATATTCGATATTGATAGTAATATTACGAACTCGCAACTATGAGCATTCATAACAGGCTTACAGTACATACAGAAACCAAATAATTGACTAAAGAGTAAATTAGATATGTGGTAACCCCATAATAGTGTCCTGAGCGGTAACACCTAAGCATTAATTCTGTGGATATGCGAGTTTTTATTTTATTTTATTTTATTTTATTTTATTTCTTTTCATTTATCTTATTTTATTTCAAACTGACAAAATTCACTATGAATTATTGTTCACTGGTCTCGAGCTTGCAAAACTTACAAATATTTAAAACAAGAAAGACCGCAAAAACCAACAACAAAAATTGTTTTATTTTATTTAATTTCATTTAATTTATTTTTATTTTATTTTGTTTTATTTTATTTTTTTATATTTAATTTAATTCAATTCAATTTTATTTAATTTAATTTACTTTTTTTAATTTGATTTGATTTTATTTTGTTTTATTTTATTTCATTTCATTTCATTTCATTTCATTTTATTTTATTTTGTTTTATTTTATTTCATTTTATTTTATTTTGGTTTATTTTATTTTATTTTATTTTATTTTATTTTATTTCATTTTATTTTATTTCATTTTATTTTATTTCATTTCATTTCATTTCATTTCATTTTATTTTATTTTGTTTTATTTTATTTCATTTTATTTTATTTTGGTTTATTTTATTTTATTTTATTTTATTTTATTTTATTTTATTTTATTTTATTTTATTTTATTTTATTTCATTTTATTTTATTTCATTTCATTTTATTCCATTTAATTGTTTTCATATAATTTATTTCGTTTTACCTTCAAAAATATTTCATCTTTTCTAAAAAAAAGCCTTGATCAATTTTTGGTAACTCCCGCTTTTCATAACCATGCCATTAACTTAACCATAAAAAATATCTTATCCTGAAAAAGATGGTAATTGCAAAATAAATCTAGAGAAAATCACTCAAAAATAAAAATAAAAGTTAAAAAACTTAGTAAACTTGAAAAATCAATAATCAATAAGTTGTTGATACGGCGGCAAAACAAAATCCAACTGTCATCATTAGGTAACTAAGTTTTATGGCGTTATTTCCAAGTTATATATGCATGAATTTAGATATTCAAACATTAATATAATATATGTATGTAAGGCAAAATACTTTTTAAAAAGATAAATTGGGCAAGAAATCAATTTCACTTCGCACTCATTCATGTATCAAATGTGACTAAGCTAGCACGTGGAAATTGTTGGCACACTTTTTTGAAGTAAGTCCGAATTGCATAAACGTTCACGAATTCATGGGAGTCTTGGCGGCAACATATGTGAATACAAACTTACATATATACAAACATAATTTTAAGTCTGAAGAAACATCAAAAACCTCTACTTATCTTCCAACTAATGATTCTCACGTTAACACGCCCACTTAAGACAACGATCGGTGTGGCTAATTCAAAATTGACCTTTGCTAACAAAAACTGCAGAGAAGGAATTCTGTTTTGTATACATATTTAGTGAAATAAATTTCATTTTCTTGCAGCAGCTCAAAACAAACAAACATTTTGTGGTTTGGGTAGAGCTAAAAAGGTAATCGAAAACTATTGCAATTGCGCATATTCGTAATGCAGATGTGATCAACAGACAAGTCTGAGCATATGTTTATGTGTTGTTCGTACATTTCTTAGCTATTTAGTCATGTTTAATTATGTTTGATCGAACACACACAAAAAAAAGACTGAGGAGGTTACATCTGCTGAAAGGCAAAATTAGCTGCTAACAGACCCAACGTACATACATACATACAGTATAGAAAACACCTACGCTGCAGCTATGAGAAAATTTTAAATTGCCGAAAATACTGGACACGACTGACCATAGCTCATGACACCAAACCGACATGGAGATTTCAATTAAAATGCGTGAAAAAGGGGAAAAATGGGAAAATAAAATGAATTACGTTTTCGAAAGGTAAAAAAGGTCCCACCGGCATATATATGTATGGACATGAGTGTGTCTGTGTATGTACACGTACGTACTTTAACGAAACAAATTAGCTGCACGTGTCAGATGCTACCATCTTCCCTTTCAAGCTTCCGCCAAATACATCAACATATCAGAACAAATTTAATTCTGAGAAAAATTAGTTAAACTTTTTTTTTTAGTTAAACATTATTGGTAAATTATAACAGCGAATAAAAATTCTCTCTAAATGGAACTTGATACTCATACAACTTCCTGGCAGCATTATATTTTATCACATTTTCTGGTAACTCTGCATTGCTTTCGAGCAGCTGATGAAATTGTCAGTTACAATAATGAAACCAAAATCATCGATTTGGAAATATTTCAACAAAAATGGAGATTTAGCACACTGAAGTATTTGTAAGAAGTATTTTTTAACAAAATTGGAATACTACAGCCTTACGTCAAAGCTATAAATAAGAGTATTATTACACATACAAAAATGCATTTGAGAACTCAAGCCAAGCATAACATATGACTTCGATAGGGCCTTGATTTCATTTGTTTTTCGCGCTGCACTTTGTTAAACGCTTTGGATAAGTGCTTGCAGTTACAATCTAGCTGATATCCGTGTTAAACTGGTTAGAGACAATAGTTTAAAAATACAACCATGTTGATTTGGGATGGCCAATAATAATTATAACGAAAAATACATGGTGTCTTTGGTAATACTTTTGAAAAGTTTAGCGGATAGGGGACGGACTTAACCAAAAGCGTCCAAACCACAGGACAGTGCTAGTTGCGCTTGACTTGGCCAAAGCTTTTGATACGGTCAACCATGCGCAACTAATGAAAGACCTTGAAGATTCGTCCCTTCCTCCCTGTCTTAAACGTTGGACTGCAAACTATATGAGTGGTCGTCAATCGTCGGTTGAGTTCAGAGGCGCAAGATCAAAACCCAGAATAGTTAAACAGGGGGTGCCACAGGGTGGTGTCCTATCCCCGTTCCTGTTCAACTATTATATATCGAAACTTCCCCCCCCACCAGAGGGTGTCTCGATCGTCTCTTACGCCGACGACTGTACGATTCTGGCAACAGGCCCCTCCGTAGAAGAACTCTGCTCTCGAATTAATTCATACCTCCCAGCCGTGTCCGAATTCTTTGCCGGGAGAAACCTGGCACTGTCACCGAATAAGTCCTCGGCCACCCTATTTACGACGTGGACAACGCAAGTGAACATGGAATTAGACGTCTACGTTGATAGTGTCAAGCTACCAACTGTCTCACACCCCAAAATCTTAGGGGTGACGTTTGATAACATGTTCAAATACGGCGCTCATGTAACCGCAATTGCCAATAAAGTCCAAAGCCGTAACAAAATCCTCAAGTCCCTAGCTGGCAGCACTTGGGGTAAGGACAAAGAAACGTTACTAGCTACATATAAAGCAATTGGCCAGCCGGTACTGAGCTACGCGACGCCTATATGGTCGCCGGGGCTAGCTGACACACACTGGACGAGACTACAGGTCTGCCAAAACACCGCCCTTCGTACCGCCACTGGGTGTCTTCTTATGTCTCCTGAGCATCACTTACATAATGAAGCGAAAATGCTCGCCGTTAAAGAGCATAGCGAGATGTTGACCAGGCAATTCCTGTTCAACTGTTGCAAACCGCAACATCCGAACGGACGCCTGATCAACGAGGATCCGCCCCCCAGGAGCATAAGGAGCCATCTACGCAAACACTACGATGAGATCCGGCACTTGATTTCCACGCCGTTTGATCCTAAGGTGCACCGGCAGGCCCTCACCCTCATCCACACAAATTCGGTAAATTCCTATGTTGGCTCTCTCCCGGTGAACGCCGTTCTTCAGGCAACAACACCACCCGTTGCCGAAGAGGAGCGCGAGCTGCCTAGGGAGACTAGGGTGATGCTGGCCCAACTCCGGTCTGGATACTGTAATAGGTTAAACTCTTACCTATCCAGACTGAACCCCGACTTGCCCAATGTCTGTCCGGCATGCGGCTTGTCCCCCCATACTACTAACCATCTTTTTGTCTGCTCATCCGAGCCTACTCTTCTAACACCCATATCCCTCTGGTCCTCCCCTGTTGAAGCCGCTAGGTTTTTAGGACTTCCGTTAGAAGAGTTCGATGACAATATTGGATAAGGTTGATACTGACTACCTAGGCAGGGCAAAGTAGTGTTAAAACAACAACAACAACAAAAGTTTAGCGGCAGTGGAAAGTTTGGAGATTGGTCTGTAATTGCTAATATTATCTTTGTTACTGTTTTTAACAGTTTATGTAAGTGAGGTTATATAAGCCAATTTTCAAGCATCATAAAATTAGCCGCAGATAGGGGTTTCTTTAAGATAGTAAAGGAGAAATTAAAGAATGTCAGCTTTTTTGTTGTAAAAGTGAGTATTTGCCTTCAATGTCAGTATGTGAGGAAGTCTCCCGATTCAATAGTATTTTGAGCAACATTGTAAAAGAGACGCAGCGAATCAAACTCAAGTGTGATATTTAAATGGATCAATGTACTATACATATTACATAGAATATCTAGTCAAATAGTCCTGGAAATAGACCTTGCTTGCTTATATAAATAAATAACTATGTACATATGTACGAGTGTGTATGTATTTTTATGATTTTTACTTTGATTTTCATTCCTGTCGACCCCTCCTTGCAATCAGCTGTGCATACTCAACTCCATCAGACAATTCACTTCCGTTATTTGACATACATACTTACATACATACCGAGTGCTAGACAATAAAAATATCGCATAGAAATAAACATTTTTATTCACATTGAATATATATATATCTACCTATTTATTTGTCATCGATGGACATTGCCATGTAGGAACATACACACATACGTACAAAATGCATGCACATAGGCATTAAACAATGTATTGAACACCCCTTATTCACAGTTTTACAAAAACGCCATCCAAGAGACCCTCAACAGATGCGCTCTAACCGCCACCAAAAACGGCTGGACATGGGCAACACCATAAAAACAAAAAAACAAACCGACTCTGAGTTCAAGAATTGTTTTGTAGTAAAATTGTGCACTCGTTTTTGCTATTTTATTTCAATTTTTTTCCTACATTTTGTTGTTGTATTTTCACAAAAAGAAACTCGCAGTTGTTGGCGGTGCATTATTTGGTTACTAAAGTGCCATCAGCAGCAGATGTTTCTCGATACCGATTTTTGTTTTGTTTCACATTTTTTTCTTTTTTTCGATTTTTTCCATCACTCTTTGATTTTTATTTACATGCGACGTAGTGTGAGAGAACGCGACAATGATGATGGTAACGAGGACGAGATGCTGCCAAATGTCCATTTATTTACACTTTTAATAAAAGTTTCTATATACATATGTACTATATACATACTATATATATCAATGTTTGTATGTATTCAATAAATTTATGATTCTAAGCTATTGCTTTTACGGTTAGTTTAGGTTGTAAGTATGGGAATTAATTTTTTTATAAGCGTTGTGAATACATATGTATGGACATATGTATATGACATTAGTTTTCATAAAAACCACCCTCGTACCAAGATTATGGTTATTATTATTTCATGTAAGATTTTTGTTAAGTAGCAATTGAACTTCATGGGAGCCTTTAACCGTAGTTTATATTCTGTTATGTATTAAATTCAAATTATTTAGCTGTCGATAGACTTGGCATATTTTGATATAGTATATGTAGGTATAGAAGGCGTGGAATGGAATTTTTGATCTGTGGAAGTATTTAGGTTAGACACTTAAATTTTTTTTATAGGTTATGTATGTTATTTGTTTTATTTACATTGCATATTTTATTATAAAACCCACGGTTATAAGCCAGTTAGATCTAACGCGCATTACGGAATTGTGGATAAAATATGCCCTCGAAGTCTCAAACAAAAAATTTGGATCTCCCCTTTTCTCCAGGGCTGAAAATTAACGTTAAATTTATTAATAAACGAAAAAAACTTTTGATTTCGTTTTGTTTATCAATAATGTTAACATTAAAAGTTCAACAAAAAAATATATCGTTGTGTTGAAAATCAAAAAATAATTATCAAAATAAATTTCGTTTCAGTTTTCATCAAAACAATTCACAAAAAATATTTGAACAAAATAATATTGGTTAGGATGGGTCGCAAAAGAGAGGGGGAATCAGTGCGGTCGTGCTTTTGGGAACCAAAACGATTTAGTCATAGTACTCTATACCAGTTGTATCAAATAATCCAAGCAACTCCCGCTACCCAAATCAGTGTGGAGCAGGCGTTTTCTACATTAAAATATATTATTAATGATACATATATAAATATTTATATTTTTGGATAATTATAAAAACGAAATATATTTTTGATATTTTTTTTGATAATTAGCAAAACAAAATTTCCCCTTCCCAAAATCCTGGATCCGCCACTGGGTTTGAGGCCACTTTCATAAAAGCCGTTTAAATTTGACAGCTAACCGTACAAAATACCTCAATTAAGCCCCAGCTTGCGTTAACCGGCTTTAATATTATGAACTAAGATGATTCTAAATTTTTTCAGACTTTAAGGAATATATTTAAAGTAAGTTGTTGTTGTTTTTCGCAACAAAAAACTCATCGACGGTTATGGGGAATGTCTTCGAAAAGTGTCCTTCTTACTGTATGGTGCAGAAGCTTGGGCATTGAAATCATCTGAAGAGGCGACTTGGGTAGTGTTCGAGACCAGTACCGCAGAAGATAAAATGACGAGCTTGTAGCAGACACCGGCTAACGAGATAAATGCCAGCGGCTTCGATGGCTAGGTCTTCTTGTGCGAAAGTAGAAAATGCTCCGACCTAGAAGGTATTGTTACAAGAACCCGCCGGTGATATCAGAGGAAGAGAGAGACCACCACTTCGTTTAGAAGGACTAAGTGCACACTTCAAGAGACACTAGTTGGGAGAAAGAAGAAATCACAGACGAGCTATGGCGGACCACCAAAATCTTTTAAACGGTAAAGCGCTATCAAAAGAAAGAAGACTTTAGCGGCATAAAAATAATAAAGGAGGGTCATTTTGTGAAGTGAGCCACCTCAAGTTTTTCGAAGATTAGTATTTTAATGAAATTTGTTGATTTGGCTAACAAAGATAAAAGAAAAATATTTATTTAACAACTTTTCGAAATTCGAATATTTTTCGAAGTTCACTAGTTTTTCATACTTTTCTCGCGATTAATGAAACTGATTTGGCTCATTTTTTGAAATATATACATATGACGGTATCTTCTAACAAACTTTATTTCTTTTATGCGCATATTTATTTTTTTGCAACAATTATTCGCGAATTTTTAACTTCAAAAATAGGATTAACTGTGAAATTTTGAAGAACATAAACTATTTTGAACTTTTGAAGTTGCTCTGTGAGTTCAGAATAATCTACTTAAATAAGATTAGTACTTTGCATATGGTCTAAATTATTTCTAGGTACATTCTAAGTTATGACTTATGAACTAAAGAACATGGTTGTTCAGTGTATCTGAAATTGAGTTTTTCAAAGTTTTGCCTACCAACAAAGATGATTCGTTTTTATAGCTTTTTTTGTAGATTAATATTATAAATAGACAGAATGGCGGTACGCCTACCAACAGCTGGGCATAAGCCATATCATTTAAATAACCAACACCTACTTTGAACTGATTTAATTTGGTGGTAGTTTTTACAACAAATGGATTAAGTACATATGTACATATATATCGGTATATATATACACTCGTATACTTGAACAATGTGTTTATATATCTTTAATATTTTTTTCACATTTTCCCTGAATAAATGAATCGATCGATAGTTTGGTATGGTTAGCTCACACCCACGTCAAACAAAATGGGTCTTAATCTATTCAAACGGATATTTGGCGTACGCTGCAACACGCGACGTTATGCAGAATCTTGTAACACTTCCACCCCTAGTTAATTTTACTTAAAATATAATGTAGCCTGCTGTTTAACACAGTGAGGAATATTTTTAGATTTTACTTACGAGTACATTTACGCTTACATGGAAATATGCTTGCATATATGTATGTATGTATATTAGACTGGCCCCAAAAAAATATTTGTTTCTTTTTTGAAAATAATTTGAAAGCAGAGCAGAGAAGTAATTTTTTCAAAATTTCAAATTTCAAATTTTTTTTACATGGATTTTTTTTTTTGACAAATATCTTAGGTAGGTATGTGAAATTAGAAAACCTACCAACTTTGATTACTATAGAACGGCCTACCTAATAAAAATTGGCAATTAGATCTTTTTCTGGCAAATCTAGTTTTCTACATATTTTTTTTTTTACTTTAGTAGTATGGAGTTTAAAAAAAAAATTTAATCCGTTCGCAGCCTCAAAAAATAATACAGGAATTCAGAAAAATATAAAAAAAAAAAAAAATTATTTTTTAGGCCCAGTCTAATGTATATGTGCGTTCTGGCGCATAATGTATGAAACAATTTTATAAATGTGGTCTCAAAAAATGGCGTGTACTAAGCTTCTTAGAGGGTTAATTTCATAGCACATATCCATATATACATATGTACATACTACTCATGCTGTATATATGTATATTCTTCACGATATTCACGTGGCTCCTGACAAATGCCTCCAAATCATGGACTGTGTTGAAGATGAGTTAGCCCTTGAAGTGTTCAAGAGAAAACTTCTTGGCGAGTATCGGAGAGTTTAGATTGGCTAGGTCTTGTTATGCGAATAAACAAAGAAGCTTCGGGTGAGAAAATTTGTCTACCGATACTCTAAATGGTTTGTGAAGGAAGAAGGAGGTGCTTACTGAACTGAAAATATAGGTGAAGGATGATTTGGCATCTCTTGTTCTTTCCAATTCACATCAGCTATCATTAAGAAGGAAATGCTGGTGTTCTCTAATACACAACAACCAAAGCCTGAGAGACTGTGGGGGGCCAGTTAATGATGATCATGATGATAATCTCAACGGCTTAAGGGCTTAGAATATATCAGCGGTGAGGGAAGAGTGCCCAAACAGGCATGTAAACCCCACGAAATCAAATTTTAAGGAAAAAAATATATACTTTGACATCAATAAAATTCTAGAAATGTCCGTAGACGAGCATTGCAGTCATGTGTATTGATTCATTTACTTTATGGCATGCTTTTATTGGTCTCGCCAACACAAAAAAAAATCTAAAAAAAAATTCCAACAAAAACTCTCCACCAGCAATATTTTCCTTTAACTAGGGTGCGAATGTTAAAATGAGTGCAACATTTTCGTTTCTGCGTATCCGACTTCTAATATTAGCAATATTAACTTTCTACATGCACCTACTGTATTAAAACGGAAGACTTAAGAAACGAACTTGCTATAGAATGTTGCATCAGATTAAAGATATCCAAAACATTAATTGATAATTGTTAATATTATATTATTTATTATTATAAAAACAAGTCAATTAAATATGAAGCGTAAATCATCTTCAACAACATTCTCATCTTTGAAATTAAAGGGTAAGAATTTTTTTTCAAAATTGAGAAATAACTTTTTCAAGTTGAAAGCTTTTGTAAAATGTCTAAAGTTCAGAAAAAGCCAAGCTTAAACGCACTTAAAGAGGGTACAGCTCAACATATTTGACTGAAATTTGTTATCCAATACCCATTTTAATTATTTTGCTTAATAAAGCCAATATGTCAAAACTTAGTGTTGCCACTTAATTTTTTGTTCGTATATATACGGTATAAGCTAAAAAAACTGTTTGGCCCAAAATTTTTTAATATACATATTAAATGCCTTAAAAGATAAATTTTAGAAATTTTAGAAATTCCCCATAGTTTAAAGTTTTTTAAAGAATTCCTATGTAAAAAACTAAAGAAACTAAATAATATGGCAACTTCGATATGGCATCTTTGTCCACGAATTGCTCGTAAGAAAGAGAAAAGGGAATAAGAAATCTACAATTAAAAGAAGGTCAAAGAGGTAGTCAGGTAATGAAGAGGAAGTGGGATAATGATGACGTTGATAAAGATGGGGCTGGTGTTAGGGTATAGTAAGTAAACGTGACAGTGACCTAAAAAGTGACGAACAAGGAGCTGGAAGAGAGGTCTTCATGCGTGGAAACATTACAGAAAGTGTGACCGTAACAGAGACTGAGCATTTTTCGAGCGTACTTCATCATTTTTGTATTAGACTTTGAATCATATTTTTATAGAAAATTTTTATTTTATTTTATTTTATTCGATTTATTCTACCTAGTATAAATACAAACTTTCATACACATCTGAAAAAAATTAATTTGTTATTATTTGCGCAGTCATGGAATTTTCACGCTGTTGTGTTTTACAATTTGTTTGGCGCGTACTAAACATTTTTGGAAAACATACAAAAATGCAGGCGTACATACATACATACATCAATATTCTTCATACACAACCATCACTTATGATTGATCCCTAAACACTTATGAGTATTATTCACATTTTTAGACTGTTTGCCATAATAGTAGCTGCTTCCGTCGTAATGTAAAACGGCATTGTGTCAAAAATGTCAAGACATTCATTCATTTAGACATTTGAGGGTGTTACTGTTTCTGTTTATTTAAAATATTTATTCGATGCAACGTAAAGGTCTACATATGTGTAAAACGTCTTTGTTGTAATGAAATGTTGCATATGAAATGTGGTTGCGCATGCGTTAACCTTGAATGCCAATGCAATTGTGTGTGTGTGTGTATGAATGCTGCTCATTTTTTTATAACCACATTTGTTGGTTCATGTATTTGTAAAGGCAACGTTAGGTCGCCTAAAAGACCGATTCATCACGCACAATTAGCAAATGATGTAGCGGATTACTATTATCGATGGCATCTTTAAATTTTCTTTTGATTCTTTTTAAATTTCAATTGAATTTTGAATGCGACTGTAATGCATAAATCAATAAATTTGCGCGCATTTTATGTTAGTTGACAGTTGGCATTCGTCACACATATGTATGTATGTACATATGTATGGTGGATATGTTTGGGTATAACATAAATGGTTTTGAGTGGGAGGAGGGGAAGTTGGGGGTTGCGGGTTAAAATACCTCAAGTCACTGTTTAGAGTTACAAAGTTGTTAAATTTAATACTTCAATCAAACATATTTGTGATTAACATTTGCTTTAAAAATATTCCTATATCCTTTTGTGCAACGTATATATCATTTAAAAAATTTTTTTTTGCTCTTACGAAAACTTGGGTTTTAATTTTCATATACAATTAAGGTAAGAATTCACTCGAAAATAGTTCTATGTGCTCTTGTAGCACCCAAATAACATTTTAAAATTTTAATTATAGAAATTGGTTGGGTAGGTTGGCTGTTTACCTCTTACAAAAATTTTTATTTCGATTTTTTTGCTCTTACAAATATTTGTGGTATAACTTTTATATACAAATAAAAAAAGGATTCGCTTTAAAATATTTCTACATATATCCTTTTGTGTCACCGAAATAACATTTTAAAATTTCAATCATAGAAGTTGGTTTGGTAGATTGGCTGTTTACCTCTTACAAACATTTTTATTTCGATTTTTTTGGTCTTACAAAAATTTGTGATATAACTTTTGTATACAAATAAAAAAAGGAGACGCTTTTAAATATTTCTATATCCTTCTATAGCACCCAAATAATATTTTAAAATTTCAATTATAGAAATTGATTTGGTAGATTGGCTGTTTACCTCTTACAAAAATTTTAATTAAATTTTGTTTGTTAATATGAGGGATAGTTTTTTATAAAACAAATCCATATCCTCCCATCATAATGCAAGTCCAGATACGTCACTGCTAATTGCATTGCAATTATAAATATTACAAATTTCCTTACAACAACAACAATAAATACAAATTCATCACTTCCTTTATAAATTCATTTGTATGCTAATGCATTTAAGATTTTTACATGAGTTAAATGTATTTATATAATATAATAATAATATATGGACACATAAACGCATACATCTTTAGACACCTACACACACACACACACGTACTACCACACAGGTAGAGCCATACAAAGAATTCTTAACGGTCAGCAAATGAAGAAAATCTCTTAACTCCACCATCATCCATCTGCTCGATCAACGTTTCCTTTAACAATAGGCTCATTTGGCACGTTAGGGTCGTTGGCTCGTTGGCTCGCTGTCTCGTTTGTGGCAGTTGGCATGTGGCTGAAGTGCGCCTGAAGTGCTCCTTCATTCAAATGAATGCACGCATTTTCCTGACCCCTACTTTACATTCACAAACTGCCAGCTAACTCAACGCACACAACAACAAAAAAAAAACAAAAAAAATGAAACTGCAATAAATGCGAATAGATGATAGCAACAACAACTACACACACACACACATACACCTTCAGAAATATATGTATGAAAAACACATAACAACAACAAAAACCAAAGACACATCATCAACCACATCAGTCAGCTTGTGACCTTAGGGAGCAAGCCGAAAAGTTGATTGCGAAGATGGACACAATTTTTATTTGCTGTCTTTTTTTGCCAGTTTTTGGTTTGTTTTCTTCGTTTATCTCAGATTGTGGATTGTTTCTGAGGGATCTTATAACTTGGCATTGTGCTCATCATAGTCATGGCAAGAGCAGAAAAGAATGCAAAACAATATAAACGAATAGCCAATTTGTTGTACGCATTTAAAAAAAAAAAAAAAAAAAAAGAATCCAATAGTCGCAAAGAGAATTTGCTAGATCGGAAATGAAGTTGGAACAAAAGCAGCAGAAGCAACAACACAAAGTACGAGTACAAAATAGTTGAATAATATGGAAAGGTGTAATTTTGGTTTTGTTGCATGCGCATTTATGGTCTATTTTTTAGTTTCGCAGAATGTCCTTACACGCACACATACATATACATACATATATCAGGATAATAGTTTATGAGGGAGTTAACAGCGGTTTGTCCTCAGCTGCAATGCCAAGCAATTATGACCAAAAGGTGAGATATTTTTTTTATTTTGTATTTTTATGACTTGGACAAATAATCGTGTCGTGGGCAGCTTACACTAGCTATTAGTGTTGTTTTAAATGTATCTAGAACGGATATTAACACATACATATAATCACCACTTTTTTGAAACACTTACTTTGAGGTGAATAAAACAAAAACTTTGAGATACCATCTCTCATTGTTTCAGGAATTTTGTTTTTTAGAACATTAGAGAAGTTGCATTCAAAAAATGTGGCGCTGAGATCATATCGGTTAAAATGCGAACAAAAACTCACGAATTTGTCGTCTGCATAATCGATGATTGTTCTATTCACTAACTTAGTTAAAACGATTTGGACTTAGGATTCCTCATGCCGCTACGAAACGGATTTTAACACGTTGGCTGCCAATGTATCACTGGAGATAATTTCAAAAACCTACCCCCCGGTGCCGATGTATCAACCAGTGGAGTTTTGGGAAAAATGAAAGTTTATTTTCAAAGAAAAAATATTTTATTTCATAGTAAAATACAAAGTTTTGATGTTTGTTTTTTTTTTTGAAATAATACGAAATTAAAACTGAGAAAATTCAATTCTGGAAACAGAAAAAACTATAGATTTTTTTTGTGTAGACGTGTTAAGTATTCAAATGTAATTTATTTTATAAAAACAACACGTCGAACGAATGTGAATTCCACTACTGGTATTCTAAGAATCGATTGGCAATGCAGTATGCAAAAAAAGAGAGTAGATAAAGCGGTTTTTGTTTAACTGCATTACCATAACTCGAATCGAAATGCACTAACCGTCGTTTCTCCTTAAAACGATTTGGAACAATTTCTGTTGCCAAGCCAGTGTAGATTTTAGAAACTGAACATTCGTTTCGTCGATTTTATTCCCATCATACGATAGGCTTATCAAACTGTAGGTATAATATAAGCTCACTTATACTGGGTTATCCTCCTCGGCTCAGTATGTTGAAGACTTTTGAATCAAATGGCCTGGACATATTTTGCCTGGCATCTAAGTAGTGCAAAATTATACTGATAACGGGATACATATAGTAGAAGCGCGTGATACGCCATGACCATGACTTTTGCATGGATTACTTGGATTTACATATATAGCTCCATCTTGGGACCATACAAAAATTCTATTTTGTGATAGTATCGGAGAAAATTGAAAATTGAATTACTGATAACTTTAGGATTGTTTTTGGGACAATTTCAGGTCTTTTGTAATAAGTGTTTTTGTTTTGATTCGCTCGAAAAATTTGAATAAATAAGAAATTATTCCAAAACACTTTTCGACCGAACGATTTAACTAATCGATCGTATGACTTAACTGGTCATAGCAACAACAGAGCCAAACTGAATCGCTGTACCGTTTCTTACACCGAAATATCTTTCATGCTAACTACACCTTGTATATTACAAAAACAATAAAAATCAAAAAAATTATTTCTTTTTAAATTTATTACGAAAGATTCTTTATTTCATTAAAAATCATTTTTTGTACATGCATTGGCTATTATACATACATTAAATATGCCTAAAGTTACATAATTTTCGTATGAAAATAAAAATAAATAAATAGACTTATAAATGTTTAACATGAATGGAAATAAATATTTATTTGAATAATTTTAACATACTTCTTAAGTTATACATTTGTATGTACATACATATATATGTGTGTATGTATGTATATAAGTTCTAATAAATGAATAATTTAATAAAAATAATTTCTAAAAAATAAACTATATTTGGTTTGTGGGACTAAATTCTTTTGCTTTTGCGTGAAAACTTAAGATGTATGTATGTATGTATGCGCTATGTATGTATGTATGTATGTATATAGTACTGTTACTTGAACTTTTTTATTTGAATATACATACTTATAGTATAAATAAATGTATTTGTATACATGGATGCTGTATTTGTTTATCTTTACCATATATAAGGGTCATTCCAGCTCAAATCGACCAATGTGTGGATTCGTTTCTTGTAGATTTTAAGATCGAAACTTTGCTTTTATCACGTAAAAAACTTCTTCTTCTAAATAAAATGTTTTGAGTGATTACTTCGCTCGAAATTCATTAAGTTTAATGCAGTAGTTCTTTAGTGATGCGCGTACAAATTTGCATACCGACAGACGAGCAAATATAGAAATAATTGTTGATTGCGGCAGGCTGCTCATATAGCTACTCTCACATGAATTTTTTAGTAATAACTATTATGTGTAGCCATCGGCCTAATACAATTTCACGATATGTATAAAAATATTGTGAGCTTACTTTTATTGCCACCACTGTATAAAGCATAAAAATATATTTCTCTGTGATAAAAAAGTGGCCTACACTTTAAGTGAAAGATCTGTAATTACATACATCGGCAATTATAAAATTTAATTTTATACAGCGGTTTTGGTGTGATGCGCTAACAAACATGCAGACATACAGACAAAGATTTGAAAAAATATTGCTTTGGAAGATTTGAGTTGGAATAAGCTATATACATAAATATAAATAATTAACCCCAGTATCCAGTTGTGAAGAAAATACGACTACTTTCGCGCTAGTGATTTTGTTTGAAAGAGAAAATAGTTGCAAATTTTCTTCTTTTTCTTCGTAAAAAAGGGTTGCCAACTTTTCTTACTTTATAAATTGGTAGTAGAAAGTGGGAAAATGGAAATCAAAGCCTATACGTTTACACAAAAATTTAAAACTAAAAAAAAAAAAAAATATGTTTGTCAAGCATTTTATATCACATACATCTTTTGACAGCTGTCAAATGAGCTCAAAATATTTGTCATTTTATTCCTTTACTTCTATATATTGATTTCCACTGCTTCGATATTACAAACGAAAATAATTTGTCGCAATACAAATTTTTGAATCAAGCGAGTTGTAGCAGTGACATAACACCATAATAATACACCATAAACATGACCTGTTGCTATGGATTATGGTTACCATAACCTCAAAAGGTTGGTAATGAATAATGATTTAATCTTATATTTCACTTTTTTCTCTCTAAAAGTAAGTTTTATTTACATATATTTAATATGAAATCTAAAACCTATTTTTTCACTTAAAATGGTCAGTGAAATTGGTTGTTTAGAACCTCAGTTATTTAGTAATATCTAATTTTACTTTTTGTATGTGTTCTTTTCGCTACCCGAAATCGCCCAAAGCTACCCAAAAGTATATAGTTGTGTCTTTTGCTTCGAGTCTTACTCTGTTATGAATATTTTTATCTCTCACTAACCTGAGTTTGTGAAAACTGTCATATTAGATTTGAACAGCTTTATGTAAGAGAAGGAAGTATTAAAAGATGTTTTCAGAGTGCGAAAAAAACACAGATATTGGAGGGAACTTACAAATATACTTAATACAGCTTCAGTTTTGTTGCAGCAAAAACTCTATCCAACATTCATTGAGCGCCTGTTCTCTAAAGCTTTCCAATAAGTTCGACGTGTATATGGCTACGGTTATGTCAACCCTAATGATCGATTTAAGCAGATTTTCAACTTCTGAATTAGCGGAATTCATTAAAAATATTTATCAATACGAAGGGCATTGAATATATCTGAATATGGAGACTTCAAATTTTGCGAGAAAGTCAACTGCTAAATAAACTTTGTTTGCGTTAAGGTGGCATTTCCGCCTGCTTTTCTTCACAGCTGGATACTAGCCTTTCAGAGGAACGTAACCAATTTTTTTATTAATGTATCAAAACGTTTTCTTTAATTAATCATTTCAAAATTATTTTGTAATTTCATACTTTTAAATTAGCATATGAAAATAAATATATTTTTTAAATTTTAGTTTTAACATTAAATAAATTATTACACGAAATACATTCCACAGTGTATTGTTGCTTAAATTTATGCGCCTTACAAAATATTATACAGAGTTACAGTTACGTTTGTAGTATTATTTACAAATTTATATACAACGACAATAAATAAATTTTTGGTAAAAAAAAGAAATACGTGAGTCATTATATTAAGCAGAGGTGGGCAAAAGCACGATTTCATATTAAATGTTTGCTCCACAATTTAACATATGTGTTTGAAAACTCAAACTTGCCCTTAACTGACTTCATAAAATAACACAACTGTGTATTTCAGAGGTGGGCATATGTAATATAATTTTTTTTTTTAAATCAAATAGTGCCTCTCACTGTCTCTCAATAAAACATAATTATTTGAAACAACCATACATTTTTAAAAAATTTTCAAAAATCAAATACTGCCCACCCCTGACTTCACTACATACACAACATTTTATGAGTGCGCATTTCTTGCCATATGCACGAATAGCCCCACAGGCCCATCACACTTCTCCCCACACATATTACACTTGAAGACATCATCACAACTATGATAGCCCATATGAATGGTATAGAGTACAGCATCTTTGAAATAAATATCACAATATTTGCATTCGTACATAGTGCCCAACGCTGGCGGACCATTTGTTGTAGTCGACGTGTTTGAAGCAGTACTCGAACCATTCGAACTATTACCCGAAGATGATGCTGTCGAATTTGTGCTGGTATTCGTAGCGCAAGCGGTATTCACAGATTTCGATAGAATTTCTCTTACCGCAACCACCTCCGCGCCATCCATATCCATAGCAGTGGCAGCACAAGCATCTACTGTGTTTACTAATTTTTCTGTTTCCACCACTGGTGGTGATCTATTTGGAATGGGTGATGCTTGTGGTGAAGCGTGCACTTGTTCGCTATTCGTATGCGGCTCCTCCTCACCGACGAGCGATTCAGCAGACGCCGAATTCACTTGCATTAGCGCATCAAGTTTGAGCACGCGTCCCTTACGTCTGGCAGCGCCGTTCGTTGTCACAATTGGTGTATCATTCGTTTCTTCGTGCAGCTGCAAGTTCATGCATGCCGCTGGTGTTCTACGTTGTTCAGTATCTTCTTTGACGGGTGAACCTTGTGACAAATCCATTGCTGAGTCGGTTGATTTACGTTCAACACTTTCAACATCATCGTCATCATCTGCATCATCATCGTCATCGCTCACTTCATGCTCGCCAACATGTTGCGGTGAACGGTTGTAAGTATCTTTATTGGAGTGCAAATTTTGTAGCTCTTGGAAGGCTTTCTCGCGCATATTTGTAGGCATTTGCGCCAAAGCGGCAGCTTGTTGTTGTGCAGCCAACATTTGTAGATTTAAATTCCAATAAGGAAAGAATGCCATATTCGGATTCTGTTGCAAAATGGTTGCGAGCGGCGGTAATAAATTGGACATGGAGGATTTAGCGTCGGAGAGTGCGTTGTGTTCGGGAGTAGCGTGCTTTAGATTGGACTGTCGCTGTAGCTTTGCTTGTGTTGCATGCGTTATTGTTGGCATTTGCTGTTGTTTATGTGGATGATGTTGTTGTTGTTGTTGTTGCTGCTGCTGCTGTTGGTGCGCTTGAGGCAAACCAGCGTTAAGCGCGCGCGTTGTTTGACGCTCCGACGATGACGAAAGTGAGCTTGGACTCTTCGCTGGTGAGACAGGCATTTGATGATGCTGCTGCTGCTGTGTTGGCATTGAGAATGATTGTAGCGCTGCTGTAAGCTGTGAGGCAGACAATTTAAAATCAGCGCTGCCATTTTCTTGACACTGCTGCATTGCTGACTTTGCATGCAATCTATCTTGACTCGTGTGGCTGTTACTGCGCTTATTCGTGCCTGCCGAGTTCTTGGACTTCGGGCCACGACGCGTGCCATATACATCAATGACCACCGACGGATTTGGTAGACCCTCCTCATCCAACACTAGACCAGGCTTGTGATCGTACTTGCGCAAATGCAACTTAAACGAATGACAATACTTCGTGGCATAATCACAATCGGCACAACGATATTGATACACCGACGAATGCGATTTACGATGCGAATTCAACATTGACTTATTCACGCACGTATACGAGCATTTGTCGCATTGAAATGGTTTCAAATTTTTATGTTTGCGTATATGATATTCCAAATGATGTTTCAATTCGGTCACGAACGGGCACTTCGGACATTGTAGTATCTTCTCGGGTTTCATATGTGTGCGCGCATGCTCCCAAAAGAGCACCTTCGTAATGGCTATCAAACCGCATGATTTGCATTTGTAATTCTTTATTTTGCCATGCGAATTATAAATCGGTTCACGTATCATTTTATCATCATCCAATTCGCCAGTGTATTTCATATCATCGCTCGTGTCCGATTGTGCATCTTGTTCTTGTTTCTCTTGCTGCATATGCATAGCTTCGGCAAGTTGTGCGATTTGTGACTTTGTAGGCGATTTCGGTGGCGTTATATCCATGGGTGGCGTGTTACGTGGCGTCAAAGCCGATTGCAATTTTTCGCTCGAGTCCATAGGTGTTGTTGGTGGCTGCACCATGTGTGCGTGTGTGTGCGCGAGTGTATGTGTGTGGCGGGCTGCATGTAACGGTTGTGGACTTGGTGTTTGCTGACCATTAAGACGTGCATTATTGTTGTTACTATGCTGTTGGTGTTGTTGTTGCTGATGATAGAAATGCGTGATCGTTGGTATGATCGCTGTTGGTAGACCGGGTGGTGTGAGCGGATTGAAACCGAGCGGTAAATGCGGCGTTGTTGAGGTAACTTGATTGTGTGCGGCAGCTTGTTGCGCTTGTTGGAATTGTTGTTGGTATTGTTGTTGTTGCAGCAATTGCGTTTGCATGCCACTATCGTAGACAAGTTGCTGCAGGCTATCCGTGTTGCTGGGTGATGGCGTCATAGCGCTAGATAACGAATCCACTGTAGAGATTTGTTGTGGCGTTTGAGGTTGTTGGTGTTGTTGTTGTGCGTGATGTTGTTGCTGTTGGCGCAAATAGTTTTCCAAATGTGACATAACCTCACTCGTAGCGGCGGCAGTCGTTTTGTGCTTCATTGTTGCTGTTGTTGTTGTTGTTGGTATTGTCATCATGCCCGTTTGCTGTTGTTCGTGCATGCGACTATCTGTATCCGGTTCCGTTTTAATTTCTGTTTGCGCAAACATGCTGTTATACCAATTATTGTTGTTGTTGTTGTTATTATTGTGCTGCTCATATGTTGCAGCCGCTGTAGCAGCCTGCATTGTGTCCCAATTTTGCATACTTCGCGGCGTAAAAATTGGCGTTCGCTATGTTTTTGTGTATGTATTCGTGCCCGCTGCGCTGTTTGAGTGCGTTTTTAGAGAAAATCTGCAATGAAGAGCGTAAAGAAAAAAAGAACGAAATTAAAATAAAATCGAATTGTGTGTGAATGCTAGGCAGCAGTAAAGTAAGTGGGTATGCTTGTGGCTGTATAAAAGTACACAAAATACAAATACAACAACAAGAGCAAATTATTAATTCAGTAGTAAGTTAGCGTTTGACACGCGTTATGCGCGTGCGCTAATTTTTCATTTCCATTTTTGTATTTTCATTCTTTTTATTTTTCTCTTTTTTGATTTTTTGCTCGTTTTTGTAATTTCCTTTTTTGCTTTTTTTTCTTTTCTTTTTTTTTTCCTTTTTTGGTGTGTGTCATATTTGCCACCCCTAAGCATATTCGCTGGCACAAGTCGAGAGCAATTTAAATCTTTTTGTATTCGTTTTTGCTGGAGGGCCATCAAAAGGAGGGTGGAATATATCAACAACCATGACCATTTTATACCCACAAACATGCAAACACACATACATATATACATACATACAGATGTAAGTAAGCTTCCCTTCCCTTATACATACGCTATTTAATGGAAGTATGGTGGCGTCTGGCAGTGACGTTGTCAACGTCAACATAATCCCAACAATTGCACCCATTTGTATAAATGTTTGTATGTATGTATGTTTGTTTGTAGGTATTCGCACAAAAAGTGGGAGAGCAAAAAAGCAGCAAAAAAAGGCAATAAAAATCGGAATTTACTACCATTTTTAGCACGCGTAAGCACACAAGTATGCGTGTTTGCGAGGGGAGGATTTTTGTATGAATTTTTTTTGCTATTTTTTTTTTTTGCTTTTAGTTAGCTTCAATGGGGTGTTCTCGTACACGAGTGGGTACGTAATATATTCTGGCTTTTGTGCGTTATTGTAATGTGGCACTGTTTTAATGCGCTTGTGTGTGGCATAAGGACAAAGTAGCTTTAAAGGTGTGGGGTATTCTTAATCAAATCGACCAATGTTGAAGGAAACGAAAACTTTTGAATCTAACTAATTTTGTATGAAACTTTAAATTCATAATTTAATGAAGAATAATGATAAAAGATATTTAGAGCATTCTAAGTAAATTGAAAAAAGGGTACCAAAAAAAAGTTTTGCCAGTAATACAATTTTTAAAAATTACTATTTTAATTTTTTTCTCAATTTGTAATAAAAGTTTTTTCAGTCATTCAAAGAAAATCATTATTCAAAAATATGTTTTTAAATGAAATTTTGCTATTCAGCACCAAAAAATAATAAACAAAACTAAGTTTTTTTCATCAAAAATTTGCAAACTTTTGCTAGTTTAAATTTTTGAAAATTTACAAGTTTTTAGAATTTAAGTTTGCGGTAAATCCTTTCTGATTTAAAAAAAATTTTAAACTTTATATGTTTGAAATAGTTGCTAAAATTAAATGGAATAAAGAAACATTTCCTCCAACATTAAAAAAAATTTAATTTCACAAAATTAAATTTTCAATAGAAAAAAACTGTTACCATTTTCTTTAATAAATCAGTTTCAAAAATCTTGATTTTTAAAATTTTTTTTTTTAATTTTAGCTTTTTAAAAATTTGAAGACTTCATAAATTTATTGAGTGTTCAATTTCTGAAACTTTTAAAAATAACTGCATTTTTAAAAAAAAATTCCTAATTTATTGAATCAAACTTTTTTAAGCCCAAACTAATTTTAAAAGAAAAAAATTGATTTTCATTGATTTTCGGGATCAGCTGTTATCGCTGTACCTAACATTTATAAATTTTAAAAATTCAAAAATATACAAAAAAAGTTTACTTAAATTTGAAAATCAACATAAATACAATTCTCTAATTTTTTATGTGCAATAAAATATGTAATTTTTAGCATCTTTCGGTTAATCGGACTTTTTTGCAAGGCAAAAATTTACCAAAAGAAATTTAAATAAAAGTAAAATTTTTTACGCAATTGGGTTAATCTTACATTTTTGACATGCAAAACTAACATTTGAAAAAATTAATTAATAAAAAATGTTTAACACAATTTTCTGGTTTTTTGTTTTTTAATCGTCAATTTTTGAAATACAAAATTTAAATTTTCAAGGAAAAATTAAAATTTCTTTTACGCTGAATTGCACAGTAGTGTACTATTAACTGATTGTAACAAATTTTTTAGAGTTTTTAAAATTTTTTTATATTTTGTTTTTGAAATTTAATAACTTTTATTTATTTGCAAATTTTGCGCCTTAAGACAAGTTTGAAATAAAATTTATTCAAACTGAAAACTCGCGCGTCTCATATCTGTGCGTGTTGAGGTGGAATCACCCATTTGCGCATGTTTTTGTATGCACGCATATAAGTATATACATAAGCGTTTTATTTATGCTTAATATGTTACGCCGATGAGCTGTGAGCACTACCTTCCAACCCCCTTAGCACTCGGTTGTTTATGCACGTATGTATGTGTATATGTATGCGTTTAAATCTATGTACATCTATTAACTTATATAACAACTTTTTTTTTTATTGCAGATTTTTTTATTACTTTTTTAATGTATTCCGATTGGTATAAATGCCTGCGTTGATGTTGAACGTTTTCGTTTTTTTTGTTTTTATATTTTCTGCATTGCGATTGGCGACTCAATTTCGCTGATTAAAAATGGTGGCTTTGGCGTTTGTTTTTTTATTTTTTTTTGTGCGCTAAGCGTTAAACTTTATATACACGTATATAATATTATTTAAAAAAAATGTATAAAAATTGTTAGCGTATTTGAATGCACGCACTACGCTTGAATTTGTTGAGCGTTGAACCGTACCTTTGCGACAACTTATTTATACTAAATGCAATTTGTTTGAGCTCAACGCTCTTATATGCAAATAAATAATTATAAAGTGAACTACTTGCAAACGAAAATTTAGCGCAGTATACTCGCCTTTTGCTAGAAACCAGGTAGGATGTAATGCGTTCGTCATAAGCGCGCGCCTTAGTTGATGCGCGTGCACTGCTTAAGCAGATATTGTGTGGCCTTTCAAGGATCAAAAGATTTACACGAAACATACAAACAAAACAAAAACAAAAATGTTTAATATACAACAGGTAAGCCTGGTATAATTTTTGTTGTATTAATATATGTACATACATACATATACACACACATATATATACATATATACATACACATATATAAATTCATCAAAATCCTTAATCCGTCCAATTTCGCTGTGTACATTTGTGTTGACCTTAGAAAATTCCACAAAAAATAAATCCATACAAAATTTGGCACAATCTAGCATTTCAGCGAATTTATGGTCTTCAGTCTTCAGGAGGCCGATATGATTAACTTTCGAACCCGCTACTCATTTAAATATTTCAATGTTTACAATTCTTTTATTGTTTGCTGTTCCTTTGTATGGCGTTTTTGGTTACAGAGTAATATGCTACAATTTCATTTTGAGACGTACTTATCCCTGTGTGTATTTGTGTGTGTGTGTGTAAAATCTATGCCGCTATGTAGTTTTTGTTAAGTAAAAGTTGCTGAGTAAGAGGCGTTAACTTTTTGTTTTAGTCAGTTCAACTTTTATTCTTTCAAAATTGACTTTAAATTGCGAACAACAAAAAGCCAAGGTTACACGCTGCAAAAAGTTGATCTACATGCTCGAGCACGCGCACATGTGTATACATACATACATATACAAAAGGTATGTATATAAAGCGTAGTAAATAAAAAATGAAAAGAGCCTTTTCAGCAGCATTAGCCAATGCCTGTCAAAAATTGCATTCAGATAACGCACTCAAGTTTTTTAGGCGCGCCTGGTTAAGCGGACAGTAGCTTATCTGCACTTAACCCACTTGTTAGCATCCTAGTTTAAAAAAAAAATGGACGTGAAAAGTGTAAAGTTATGTTACATTTTCATTACTCATTACTTTTCAATTTTTTACTTGAGTATATTTCATTCTCCTTCGTTTTCTATAAAAAGTGATCTGAAACCTCAATACTTCTATAATTTAAACAAGCTCCCACTGTTCTAAGAGCACATCCATAATTTTATACTATGGTTAATTATAGTTCAAGTTTCAGAAAATATTAATTGACATGAGAAAAATGTATTAAAAAAGTGATAAAATTAAAAAAAACATAAAATTCGTGTTTTGCGTAATTTTGGAAAAATTATATAAATTAACTCTTGTTTTGTTATTTTTTTTTATTCGCAAATTTTTTTTTGTCAAAATACACATGAAAATAATAAAAACCATCTGCATTAACAAAAATAAAAATGCTATTCTAAAGTTACATTAGGAGGGGTAAAATAATTTTTTTTTTTAATTTTTTTATGTCTACAAAACGACGTAAGACACAAAAATATTTTTCAAGAAAACCTATGTAAATTGTTTTTTTCCGTTTTTGCTTAAACTCGATTAAATTGAATTAAATTAAGGATCATTTGCACGATCTCCAACTATTTGTTGAATCAAAAATTCACCACGTAAAAGTATTCGAAAATTTTACATTGTCCGGTTGAAGTGAACGTTTTAGTTTTGTTGTTTCTAAAGGTACATATATATACCCGCCGAAGATCAACGATTAGACTAGTTCTCTCAGTATTAATTTGTGGTTACTAGTAAGATTGTAGCGAGAGCAATTTATTTGGACTTATAGTAACCTAAATTTAGCACATCATAGTTAACTTGAACTTAAGTTATGTCATGTTATGTAAAATTATAATTTTTTATGTAATTTTATTTTTTGTTGTGTTATGCTCCGCATATGGCTTTATCATCTGTTAAGTTATTGCTTGCCATATTTTTTAAAGTTAGGCATTTACGTCTTGTTAGGTTGCACATGTCATATTATGTTATGTTGTGTTGGTTTATGTAATCTAGCAAATATGTTGCATAACGTTATGTTTTAATGCCAGGTGAAAACAAATTATATTTTCTGGCGCTATGTTACTTTATATCGTGCTATGTTGTTCTATGTCGCGTTATGTTACATTACGTCAGGTTATGTTACAATATGTCAGGTTATGCCATATTATACCACGTTATGTTACATTATGTCAGGTTATGTTGCAATATGTCAGGTCTAGTTTTGTCAAGCAGGCAGTTATAATATAAAACATTATGTTAGATTTTATCATGTTATGTTTTGTCATGTTTTGTTATAAATCGTGTTGTGTTATTTCGCATTTGTTATATGTTACATGTTATGTTAGCTAATTTTGCGCTTTTCCAATCATGTCATGCTATGTTATGTCATATTATATTATATTAATATTTGACTTGGTTTATCATAATGCTTATGTTCTGGTACGTTATGTTATATTATTTTGTATTGTTTTACCCTTTCATATTACTTTCTTCAGCGCTCTCTTTGTTATATGTTAGTGTTAAAATTCAGTTTAAATCCAAATAAATAATAATAATAATATCTAATACATATGTTTTATTATATCAAAATATTATGTTAAGCTATGTATGTCAAACTATTTATATTAAGTTATATTATGCCATAAAATATTTTTTAATTAATTTATGTCATGTTATGTTAACAATAAAATATGCAACAATAAAACAAAAAGACCGAGGAAGTCAAATTCAGCCAAAAACTATTTTAAAATCGACAAAGAAATTATGCGTTTTAAGTTGACTGAAGCTTTTATTGTTTCGAGAATTTGACTGAATATAATTAGCTGTCTTAAAATTGGTGCTGACCATTATAAAAAAAAATTTAAATATATTGCATTTTCGAAATGTAAATTCTTTGATCAGTTATATAATATCATTTGAATTTCAATAGATATTATTCTCATAGAATACTATGTAAGTTATCAGTTATATAATTTCTGTGTTCTAAACGTAGTATCTAAGGCTCAAAAAAGTTTTCAAAATTTTTCAAATAATTTTTGAATCAGGAAATCTAATAGACCACGTATAGACCACGATGCGTCTGAGTCAAGAGTCAATTTAGATGTATTAGTGAAAATGTGTATGTAGTAGCTACACCGACATGACTCTGGATGACTCAAGAAAATCAAAATGAGTTTGATATTTTGCTGTGACTCGCCCGTCTAATTTTGAAAGTCAATTGACAAACTGTTTAAAAAATAAAAAGTATGTTTTAGTTTCAAAAATGTGTGCCAATAAATTCGATATGGAGGAAAGTAAAAAGTTTTCACTTGAATTCATCTTAGTATATAGGCGAGTCAATATGTACACATATGACTTGCGAGTCAGACGCACTGTGTATAGACCCTATAAAGTACAGTTTTGTTGCCCATCAAATTCTGCCAAGTTATCAAGTGTATTAAAAATCGCGTTGAATTTTTTTACACGTTTTTTGTAATCATAAAATTGATTGGGGGAAGCATTATTAAACGGGTAGAATCCAAATCAACCATTTTTTAAATTTTTGTGTGTCTGTCTGTCTGTCTGGCTGTATGTTTGTGGCCGTATCACTCTGAAGGTACAGAATGGAAATGAATGAAACTTTTTTCGTTGGATTGCTAGATACTCAACTTAAAATTTAGGATATTACTTTTTGCGATATCTCAACCGGTTTTGGAGTTATCGCCCAATATGTGGACCAGGGGTGACCAAAAATGTCTTAGTACAATATGGATGTCAAACGAAAGGTGTCAATGAGTGCTGTAATATGCGATGCGCTTAATTTAAATATCTCAAATGGTTTCAATTATATATCTTCAAAAATTTCGGACGGAAAAAGAGAAGGGTGGGTAGATGCCATGTACAGACATCGACCTGTTACAATTTTATTATATGTACTAGCAGACCCGGCAGACGTTGTTCTGCCTGACCAGTGACTTCCCTAGAAATACATTTTCAAATATTTTTCTTTAACTTTTAACATTCCATTTATTGCAGTGCTTTAGGATATACAATGTTTGTGGCTTTAAAGTCTTTGGTATAAACAAATAAATTTTTTGGATGTCCAACTCAAAAAACGGATCTTTTGAACTCAATGGGTATGACAAAAACCATTATGCGCTGCTGAGCAGATGTATAGTTAGTACTTATTTAATTATATCCAATATCTACCTATAATACTCTGGATATGTATGAACGGCAATAACAAACAAAAAAAATTAAGTGCTTTGATTAAGATTTAAGAACGTTAAAATGTCACTAAAGCAAATACATTCAGGGATATAACGAATTGAAATATTACTTAGCTTGTGGTCTTGGAACTGCCCACTTTTCCAAAGAATTTACAAATGTAGCCTATGTTCATATGTCGTACCCAACGAAGATTTTAACGTATTGGAAAAGTTTAAAACAGATCAACAGGTGCCACGCCCACATTTCCCAAATTATATAATTCTTGACCAAGGGACACACATATCCAAAAATCTTTAATTTAGACCAAATATGTTCAGAGTTATGAAGAATTTAAATTTTATATAGCCTGGGGGCGTGGCACCGCCTACTTTTCCAAAAATTGATATAGCCTAAATCGTACACAACAATTTTCTTAACCAATCTTGAAATTTTAAAAGAGATCGACCATAAACTTTGGACATTATTGAAGTACAAACAAAACACAAAAAATGTGGGCGTGGCACCGCCCACTTTTCCAAAATTACATAAATCTTGACCAAAGGACACACATATCCAAAAATCATTAATTTAGACCAAATATGTTCAGAGTTATGAAGAGTTGTAGTTTTATATAGCCTGGGGGCGTGGCACCGCCCACTTTTCCAAAAATTAATATAGCCTATGCTTTAACCCATGATCCCAAGAATATACTGTGAAAATTTCATAAAAATCGGTTGAGTACTTTGGACGCCCATAAAGGACACACAGACACACAGACACACAGACACACAGACACGCAGACACACAGACACACAGACACACATTCATTTTTATTTATAAGATGTAGAGATATGTATGTACATATGTATTTCAAATTTCGAAAACTGGCCCTAATGTATTTTTTAATTGTTGTTGTGAACTATACAATGAAGTTATAGAGAGAAAGTCGAACTTCGAAAAAGTGCGTATAGGCTATAATGATTAAAATCGGACTAAGTCTGTTACAAGTTCTGATAAGCAGCGAAGCAAGCGGGCCTTACTAGTACTAAAATAAATATTGTTCATTCGTTATGTAAAGAAATTTGTATTTAAATTCTAAAAATTTCCAACTAATATTTTGTTGAAATAGAATTCGACGAGCTACAAATTTGTTCAGTATTTTTGTTTTTCACTCAAAAATCTTATGCTGTAAACACTTATATAAAAATGTATGTTTTTTTCGTAAGCATTTAGCGACTTATGAATAAAATAAAAAACTTTTTTTCATTCTATATTGGAAGCTTTCTTTAAATTCCAAACCGCTTGTAAGATAGCAAACAAAATTCTGAGCGCTTTTAAATTTTTCTGCTTGTTTATTATGTTGTTTTTTTCAATTTAGGAAATAATTTTATGAATTTATTTGTTTCAAAATTTTTTATTTTTATTGTTTACTAAGTTAAATTTTTAGTGTGCTATAGCTAGGAAATATACTATATATATTTATTTTTATGATTTTCCATTAGTTTGGCGCTAATTTGTATTTTGACCATTTATTAAAATTTTGAATGTAATTTTTCGAACATGTCGGCATATATTATATTATATTATAACTAAAATGTATAGTAAAACGTGAAATTGCGGAAAAATTTTGTTAAGTTAAACATCCATAATTAATTGCTCTTTACTTAATAATTGTGAAATGCCGGGCATGAATATTATAATACATTAATGTCACCACATTTTGTTAGCAAGCAAGCGCGTCATAGATGCTCAGAACAATAAAAATAAAGAAATTAGTAGCACTATAATTATGTACTATATACACATATGTACATATCTGTTTATGTATTTCATACTTCTAGTATATAGGCAAATACATAGGCAGTCGAAAAGAAATTATGTAGACGATTTTGAGAAGAAAAAGCAAAATAATATAATATTTTTATCTCTTAAAAAGTCTTTTAAATTTCAGTACTCATATCATAAGATTTTTGCTCAAATAAAATAAGCATTTTATAAGGTCAACATTTTTTGTTGGGTAAGTAATCATATTAAATTAAATGCGTACTTTCATATTAATTTTTCTTACATTTTTACGTTTGACAAATAGAATAAAAGAGAGTGACATTTCTTTAGAAATGCGTGCGAATTATTTTTGGGTATATACAGTCACAACCAATGAAATAGGGACAGCAATCAAAATGGTAATGATTTTTTTTAGATGATAGTACAATCTATAACAAAAGTGAGTGCTTTATGTAAATTTACTAGATTTTGATATTTTTCGCATTAGAACAGTAAGGCTTGCAAGAACCGCATAATATTTGTACGCAGATCAAATTTTAAAATATTAAAAAAAACGCCCTTTTAAAAATGTCATATCTTTGCGAAAACTCAATGTATTTTTAGCTGAGTTAGGGCCTTTTCAAATTGAATTTTGTTATTTATGAAAAATCGCGTTTTTGAAAAAGAAAACCTGAAAAAAAATATTTTTATTTAGAATTTATCTTTATTCTAATTATCTTTATTCTGATAAAAGTTAGAAAATGCCACGTTTTGTTTCCAATTTTTTATTTTTAATAATATGTTTTTTGGTTCAATAATTCTTAGAATTTATTTGAAGAAAAGTTTGTTTGTACGTGCATAGATAAATTTTTACAGTTGGCAATTTATGAACTTTCCTACCGATATATTGCTAGAACTCCAACTTGAAATATACCTAGGATATATTTTGGTGTTACCCAAATATATATACTGTTAGGTCTAATACACTATTTCCCTAATTTAGCCTGCTAAACCTTAAAAATTCGCTGAGAGAGAGGGAGAGAGAGTTTGCATCTGTCAATTTCAACATAAATGTCAAATATTGTCGACAAAATTGAAATACATTAAAATATAATAAGAAAGCAAAATTATTATTATTAATTTATTATTATTTTATTGTATCCTAATTTGCTGAATGGGATAGATTTACTTTGGTTTTGTGCAGCAGTTCTTCTGTCAAATGTTCAACAGCTGATCATTTGACAGATTTACCAGCAGTTGACAGCAAAAATTGGACTCACTAAAGTGAGACACTGAAAAAGAGCCGGAAATCTATTACAAATTTTGCATAAAGTTCTTTCAATATTCAAACTATTTCCAAATTTCTAGTAGCTATTTAACGAAAAAATAATAATTTAAAATATGTAAAAATACTTTCGCATTATTTTTTACTTCAAAAAGCAAAAAAGCAACCATAAAACACATTGCACACCCTTGCATTCATTCTTTGCAACACTTTTTTTCTTCGTCTATTGTATGCTCGCACAAACAACGTCTTGCTATAAAGTACAACAAAACACAAAAAAATAGAAATTTTGCGTTCAACGGTGCATATATTCACAGTTTTAAAGGCCAAGTGTAAAATTAATATTTGCACTTGCCGTTGATGCATGCTGCTGCTTGCTGGCCGGCTTTCGTCTACGTAGGCAAGTATGTATGTATGTAAACGTAAATGCATATGTGTGTATGTATGTAAATGAGTGTATGTGCAACTGAAAGAATCAAAACATGTGCCGCTAATTTTTAGACATTTTAGACTTTTGCAAAAATACTCATACGAATGGAAATGCGCTACTGAGAAGATGCAATGAAAATGGGGAAATGGAAAATTTTTATGGATGCATTTTTTTGCGAGTTGCAAATGTTTAGAAACAAAAACAACGAAAATGCTGACGACAACAACAACAACAGCAATATTGATAATGATAGCCAACAAACTGACGATGATGACATGAGGAAAACCAGAAGAACAAGGCGCACTCAATATAGCCTTACGGTTTGCACCCCTCCTTGCCTCCTTGCAAGCCACATCACAACACCATCGCATGCGCAAGGAAATGCACAAAAAATAAAAAATAAAATAATAAAATTTTCTTTTTTTGTTGTAACCTTTGTTTTTGGCTGCAAAACTTTGGAAAAAGCAACTTGTTGTTTATACAAAATCGACAGCAACAACAACAACAGCAAACAGCATCAGCATTTATTTTTGAAAGAAACCAAAAAATGGCCAAAAAGGAAGAATAGAAATACAGCACAGGCGTCAGTGCAACAAACATACAAACAAAAATGCATCGTAGTATATACAAACATACATACATACATGCATATATAAATATACATATGTGTACTCGTATGTGGATTAAGTTAGTTGGTGGGGCACGTGGTGCGGTGTGCGCTGTGGGGTGCCTTATGAAATTGGCTGATTTTAAATGCATTTCTAGTTTTTGTACTTTTTGCTAGTAAGAATTGTAGATTTAAAAAAAAAGGAAACAAAGTTTTTGCAAATTTTTTCTAACACCCGGGTACACACACACACACACACAAAATACTTCAACAATCACGAGTAATATCTAAATCTGCTTGCCGGGAGGAAATAATGGTTGCGGCAAAGGAATAGGCATTATGTTGATGGCCGCCGTCATGTGCGGTGTGTAGTCAGTGAAGTGGGGGGGTGAGGGCGGCTGATAGGTTTTTCGGTACGGTTTTTAACAAATGCGCAACACCAAATTTGCAGCGCAAATAAATTTTTTGTGAAATAGATTTTTGTTGAAAATGTATGAAGAGGCGCGCACCCACCCCTTACTGACCGCAAGCGTCTTGAATTTGCTTTGTAATGCAATTGCAGATGGCAGCTACATTTTTATATATTCATTTAAGTTATATACCCTTATGTGTGTATATGTGTGCATGTATTTGTTGCATTGCATTTTCGAAAAGTTAAAAAAATTAAATTTTCTTACTTGTTTACAATAACTTTGAAAAGAATTGCTGCCAGCAAAAAAAAGGAAACGATTAGCAAATTTTCGAGTATAGCATATTTTGCTTTAAAATTAGCAATTTTGTGTATATTGTTTATAATTTACAAATATATAGCATACACAACTCAGTGCAATAAACGAAAAAAAAAAATTATTTAGAAAAACTAAATTGATAAATTTGAAATTATAAAAGAGCGTAATTTTTTTTATACAAAATAACTGAAAATTAATAATTACAATAACAGCGAAGATTGCAGCTTATTTTAGCCTGTGAAATAACTTAGAGCTTACTTTTATTGCCACTGCTGTATACCTTAACAAAATGTTTGCCTACTGTTAAACGACGCCAAAACTCTAAGTTGGACATTTAGCAATAGATCGTTGAGAATTTTATTCACTTATATGCTACAGGTTTTTAATGATGCGCGTACAAACATACAGACAAATATACGAAATTTTGAAAAACCGTTAATTTAGATTCAGTTATTTTACTAAAAACCCGCCATATGCACTTTTTATGTTACAATTTCACTATATGCATAAAAATATTTCCAGGTTATTTTCATTGCCACCACTGTATATAAAAATAAATTATTTTTATATGATGAAAGCTATCCTAAGTTTCAAGTCAGATATTTAGCAATGTATAGGTGAATATTTTAGTGAATTCTATGCTGACAATTTTGAGTGATGCTCGTACAAACATACAGCCAAATAAACCCAAATTCTTGTAACTGTTGTTTTGTCGTTCATTACTGACTTGCATTTTTCTTTGGTATTCACTATATGGATTTTATTGGGTTCTAATAAGTTAAGTACAATGCTTGGCGCAGTTGTTATTTTTCTGTCAATGTGTGGGTTAAACTGGAACGATTTTCGTTATCCCTTGGCAAATAGAAAAATTATAAAATTGAATTGAAATCCGAATTTTCCGAAGGCATTTACAATTAAATACCATTACGATTACAGTATTTGCATTTTTGTGAACAAAGTCATTACAGCTACCGTATACATTGCAGCAATCAGAGGTGGTAAATTCAATTCCATAACAATTATATACAATTACCTTTCGCAGTAATTGGGAAAAGTAATCGATTTCAATTCCTCAAAAAAATTACTAAAAGTATTTTTCT
The DNA here is from genome assembly GCA_951509765.1 of Sphenella marginata. NCBI lineage: Eukaryota > Metazoa > Arthropoda > Insecta > Diptera > Tephritidae > Sphenella > Sphenella marginata. The sequence goes on from OX608079.1 coordinate 23,112,486, forward strand.
CATTTAGAGGCTCGAGTACATAATTGTTTTTGTCATAAGAATTTATTACATATTGAATTGTAATAAGAAATTTAGTGTAATTTAATTCTTTAAGTAGTGATTACAGCCCAGCTCTGGCAGCAATCGTGATTAAAAAATGAAATATCGATTACCGTAATTGTGATTGTGTTTGTATAAAATAACGATTACAGCAATAGCAATTAAAAAATATTCAATTCAAATAATTACAGGACTATTATAATTACAGTAAACGTAATATTTTAAAAAGTTTTATAATTATGATTACTGTAATCATAATCATTTTAACCCACATTTTTTTCTTTTTTCAAATTCCGATTAAGGTAAACAGAATTACTTGAACTACCGTGAAAATTGCAGAACTTTCAATTAAAAAAATTAAATTTCAATTACCGTAATTACAAGAGTTTTATGACTGCAATAATGCCAATTATTTAATCATGGTCATTCAAATCAATGCTAAATGTGCTATAGTTATGAAATACACTATATGAACATTTGTAACTTATCGAATTCTAAAGAAAGACATCAAAAAATACTCTCAAATACATTTCTGACATGTTTTAAAAAAGTCAAAAAACGAAACTGACAGAAAATAAACAAAACATAAACGAATGATCTACGCACTGTCAATTATATTCCTAGAAAAGATACAAAATTAATTAAAAAATGTAAAAATAAAAATTATGTTAAAATTTGCCAACAAAAGAAATCAAATTATTCGAATGAAAACTAACAAATATTAATACGATTAGAAATACCAAGTACTCGTGATATAATGCAGAATAGAAATCAACGGCTAGCGGACACAAACTGGTGTAGGAACAACGAAATATATTATGATAACCGTCATCACCATAACTATTTTAGTGGCCATTATGATAACAATTACGCTCATTGTGATAATTAGTATTATGATATTTCTAGTAACAGCCTCAGCGCTATTTTGAATAAGTTCCGATGTATGTGACATATTTTAATATTTGTATATAATAATATTTATGTATAGTATATATTTTTGGTAAAATTGCATGTTTGGATTGTATTGTAAAATATAATTGTTTATAAAGTAATGTTGATGATAAACAAATTTATTGTAGCAAGAATTCCTCATTTACGTGCGTCAAAATCTGTAGTTCAACTCAAAAAACACCCCATCTAAATGTAATTTCTTTTGGGCAGCCTGTATCTGTTATGGCGACATCTGTTTAACTTGTTACAAGTTATTTAATTATTGATACCAAATTATCACAAAAGGTATTATTGTGCAGCACGTTCCAATAATAAAATATTATTAACAAAACGAGTCTTCGTTGTGACACGCATTACGTATGGTTCATACAAGAGGAACAGACTACAAAGAACAAGATGGTCCCATCATTATATGCTTTCTCTGCAGATAATAAGATTGTAACAGGCCGATGTATGAACATTAAAAATATTTAAGAACAATGAATGCGAGTAACAGAAGCCACAGCAACAGTATTTAGAATTTTTGTTTGTTTGTCTTAATGTTTGTTCGCGCATTATTTAAAAACTGCTTCAAGTAGTTGGCTGCAACTTTCATCGTTGTATTTCTAGATGTCCCACTTAAAGTTTTGGATCGGTTTTACAGAACAATAATACCTTATCCTGCACTTGATTTGGTTTACATGAGATTCGTGATGCCTTTAGCTTTAACTCTTGTTCTTCATGTTCTCAATTATTCCTAGTCTATTACTCTTTCATTTCCTTTTCTTTTCTCTTACCAAAGTCTATCGCTTTCTCTACCTGCACACCTATCTAAACCTCTACTTCTGCACCGATCTCTACATCCAGCACTTCCTCTGTGCCTCTACTTCAAAATCTCTTTTTCGTCTCTTTCTCTTTTCGTTGTCGTCTCCTATCAGTTTTCCTACTACTTCGGTCTAACTTTTTGATCATCTATTAATCCCTGTTCCATAAGTGAACCTCGATCCCTAAATCTACCCAAACCTTTACTTCTAACTTTATCACTATTTACCTTTTTCTTCCTCTCGCGGACCTATCGCAGGTTTCGTTTCTTACTCTTCCTGTATTCTCAACTTTGTACGAAAAAAATATTTAAATTTTAGTTGTTTAAGCAACTTTGTGATTTCGTTGCCAAAGAACTCTCGCAAGCACATTTAAGTAGATTCTTTTATTTATCCTAATCTTAGCACTTTATTTGTATTATTTTGTATGCAATGCAAAAATAACAAAAAACAAAAGCCCAAAGGTCTTCAAATTTTGTTATTTTCTAGCGCAGTCTGCACACTCAAAATAATGCACTTGAAATTCAGTAAAATGAGTGATGACGGCCACAGTATTTTTGTCGATGAAAATAAAAACTATTAAACGAAAAAAATTGTCTAAGACAAAAAATTGCAATGCATGTGTACATGCAAATATGTACATTAGGGTGTGACATTTTTCGATGATATTTAATAAATAGTTGAGGAACAACATTTGAAGTGGGCGGGGAGAAGGAAAAAATTCCGAAATCATACTTTTTGTTGTTGCCACAGAAACCTGCTAGGTATCTGAAGCAGCATAGACAAGGTCTAATCTTCAATATTTCGTTTACTAAAGCGCTACTTTTATTCTTAGAGCGCTCTTTAAGTATTTTGCATTTTGCTGCAATTTTTTCAAGCGCCACTGTACATACATATGTATGTACATACAAATGTTAGCTCTTGGTTGCAACTTGCAAGAGATTGTAAATGTGAAATTAGAAGGAAAATTTGTAAATACAATATATGTAAATAAATTATGCGCTGGCATTAATATATTACTGTAAATATGTATGTATACTTATGAACATTAGGGTGGGTTAAAAATTAAAAAAAAACCAATTTTTTTAAATGTAATTTCTTTCGAAAGCCAATGGAAAGTCGGGAGCTGAAAAAACAACTTTTTGGAACAAAAAAAACTTTTTCCGTTTATTTAAAAAAGAAATTTATTTTATATCGAAAGAAATTTTTTTGGCAGGCCTTTGAAATGCAGCGTGAAATATATACCTATATTTTTTAATAAAAAAAAAAAATAAAGTAGTCTAAGGGGAAAAAAAATTTCCACACACCCTAATGTGCACAATTTGTATATATGTAGATAATTTGCATTTATTTAATTTTTAAAGTTTTGCCAAAGGAGGTTACTTTCATATTTAAAGTAAAAGAGTGGCGATAAGAGTTTTTTGTATAGAATGTGCCCATTAGAGATGTTACGGGAACCGGAATCTAATTTTTTAAATTTGCATTATGGAAATCGATAGTTAAGACGGAATATACGGGGTAATTTTTTCGTGGTTTTCGTTATCGTTTTTTTTCATTCGACATTGTCAACTTAAAAGACTTTCAGCCAGTTTAACAAACGTTTTAAGCGAAAACTAATATTTTAAGCTATTAGATTTAAATAAAAGTCAATTCAAATATTCTTTTTTATTTCTTTAGGGAAACCGACTGTTATTCAGCTCATAATTCCTTAGTATTACTGATCCAAATTGCTTTACTACTTAACACAGATTCTTTCTAGTTACTGTCGATTTTTATTATAGCTTCGATCCCAAAGGGTCGGAACCGAAGTTGTGAAAGTTTCGATGGAATCTCTGAACATCACTAATACTTAGTTTATACGCCAAAGTAGACAGAAAGATTTTTTAACAGTCAAGAAAATACTGTCTACTTTCCCAATAATTACTCCACATACTATACATACATACTTATGTATAATATATATATTCATACATATACAAGTAGATAATGGATTTTCATAAATCTATATAGAAGTATTTCCCATTACAATTTTCAGTGTAAAAAATGTTAACCTAAAATGCCTAAATATTAAAAAAAAATTATTCAGACGTCTATATGTCTAGCTACGTGCATACATATATATTTCGTACTTTTATGTATTTACCTTAAGATCTATGTATGTAGACGCATGGAATGCTTTTAACTCCGTTGTGCTCAAAAAAGTATTTCGTGGGCAGTAATGTCAAACTATGTAAGGCTGACTTTGTACACAGAACTTCAATAATGTTTGTAAGCTTAACGCGTTTTAGGTTTTTTGCGCTTTCTGCGATTAGTCACTTTATTTAAATATTTTTTAATTTTTTTTTTATTCATACAAGTTTTTAATTGAAATCACAAATTTTTCTTTTTATCGTATATTCATTGCAACCAAAAAAAAAAAAATCGCGTTCTTCTGTGCCTTTTTTGCTCTTTTCAACTTTTGCTTCTCATCGAGCGGCAACAACAAATAAGAACACACTAAAAACGCAGCCGAAAATATGACAAACGCCAACTTCTTCAGCCTCTATACAGGACTCCCAATTTGAAAAAATACGCATGAGCAAGACTTGGCGGCGTTCGTTTAATATTTGTTGTTTTTGTTTTTTTTTTCTGATTTGCTAATTTTCAGTTTTTTTTTTTCTAATAAAAAAATTATTAATCAAAGCGCACACACTAACACTTTATGTTTATAAAAAATTTTTTAACTAATATTTTTTTATGAAATTTATTACGCTTTTTCTTATTGTTTATTATTTGTATTTAGTTGTTTATTTTATTTTTTTAACCAATTGAAAATTGCGTTATGATGAGCAGAGCATCCTTCTCTTATTGAGGCTCTGAGCACAACTAACTGATTAGATGCTCAACACCGCAAATTGTAGACATGAAAATTATTTCAAAATTCTGTTTTGAAACACGTATACAAAATGCGTAAATGTCAAATGCAACGTCACACACACACACGCACACAAATCGCATGCACACACACACACACACGCTATTCGATGTGCGCCACTCAGATGCTGCAGCCACACATTCGCGTCTAGCAGGAGAGCACTTTCAGGTACACACACGCATACATATGTATGTACATATGTACATACACTTCTGTGCACTTTGGCTTGTGCCGAGAGTAGAAAATGCATTTATTTTTCATATTCTGTGGTAGTGCACAGTGTGACAGTGTCTAATGAAAATGATTTGATTGTTGAGAAAGGTGATTTTTCCTGCCTATTTTAAAATGAGAAGAAAGTAAATTTAAATTTTTTTGTTTATGGAAATAAGAGTCGATTGAGATAAAGCACAAGTTATAGGCATAATTTAAAATTTGAATTTTTCCCCAAAATATTTAATTTTATTTAATTTAATTTTATTTAATTTTATTTAATTTAATTTTATTTAATTTTATTTAATTTTATTTAATTTTATTTTATTTTATTTTATTTTATTTTATTTTATTTTATTTTATTTTATTTTATTTCTCTTTATTTTATTTTATTTTATTTTATTTTATTTTATTTTATTTTATTTTATTTTATTTTATTTTATTTTATTTTATTTTATTTTATTTTATTTTATTTTATTTTATTTTATTTTATTTTATTTTATTTTATTTTATTTTATTTTATTTTATTTAATTTTATTGTATTTAATTTAATTTAATTTAATTTAATTTAATTTAATTTAATTTAATTTAATTTAATTTAATTTAATTTAATTTAATTTAATTTAATTTAATTTAATTTAATTTAATTTAATTTAATTTAATTTAATTTAATTTAATTTAATTTAATTTAATTTAATTTAATTTAATTTAATTTATATATACATATACATATATATGGCGCGATATACAACAGTTATATCATCAACCTCCTAGGAGATTTTTGCGCCGAGCTTCTCTTCCAATTTGTGGCGTGCCGCTTTTGAAATTTTTCCTAAAATTTGGCGCGACCTACGGTTTTTCGCAGACTCCGAACGGCATCTACAAAGCAGATGAATTTTTGCTGAGAATCCTTTCATGGCAGAAATACACTCGGAGAGTTTGCCAAACCACGACTCCGTTTTGAAAAAACTTTTTCAAATCACTTTTTGATGTAACCTGTACCAGGGCTCGAACCCGGACCTTCGGTGTGGTAGGCCGACAACACTACCTCCACACCACGGTGGCCGCCATTTAATTTAATTTAATTTAATTTAATTTAATTTAATTTAATTTAATTTAATTTAATTTAATTTAATTTAATTTAATTTAATTTAATTTAATTTAATTTAATTTAATTTAATTTAATTTAATTTAATTTAATTTAATTTAATTTAATTTAATTTAATTTAATTTAATTTAATTTAATTTAATTTAATTTAATTTAATTTAATTTAATTTAATTTAATTTAATTTAATTTAATTTAATTTAATTTAATTTAATTTAATTTAATTTAATTTAATTTAATTTAATTTAATTTAATTTAATTTAATTTAATTTAATTTAATTTAATTTAATTTAATTTAATTTAATTTAATTTAATTTAATTTAATTTAATTTAATTTAATTTAATTTAATTTAATTTAATTTAATTTAATTTAATTTAATTTAATTTAATTTAATTTAATTTAATTTAATTTAATTTTATTTAATTTAATTTAATTTAATTTAATTTAATTTAATTTAATTTAATTTAATTTAATTTAATTTAATTTAATTTAATTTAATTTAATTTAATTTAATTTAATTTAATTTAATTTAATTTAATTTAATTTAATTTAATTTAATTTAATTTAATTTAATTTAATTTAATTTAATTTAATTTAATTTAATTTAATTTAATTTAATTTAATTTAATTTAATTTAATTTAATTTAATTTAATTTAATTTAATTTAATTTAATTTAATTCAATTTAATTTAATTTAATTCAATTTAATTTAATTTAATTTAATTTAATTTTATTTTATTTTATTTTATTTTATTTTGTTTGCAAAAATATCAAATCTACCCACTGTACTCTTTTCTATTGCACTGATAACTTTTTCTAGTTTCTTTTCACATTTTCTATTCCCTATTCGTTTTACAGACATTGCATTTTCTTGCTTGCATATGTGTGAGTGTACTGCTGCTTGTCTCGGCTCTCCTTTGCAGAAATGTGTCCAGTTAGGAGCATACTCTAAACAACATTTCCGCTCTCGTGCTCTCTTATTAAATTACCCTTTTCCAGCCGCTCTGGTGGTTTCCATAATTTCGCTAATATAATAATTAGTTTTTGCTAATGCATTCATAGATATATGTACATATATTTATATATACTTACGTAGCTGATATTTGTGTATACAAGTAAATATATATGTATGTAAATATATAGAAAAAAAATCTTTTTGCATATACCTACTTAATTTTTATGTATTTGAAACCATTTTGTCTTTAAATTTAGTGCATTTTTTTAAGAAAAATAATCAAAATTCACTCAAGGTGGAAATATTCTTGAACTATAATGGCTATAGTCGCGGTAAGTTGGGTTAGTTTGAGGGGATGTGCAAGGATTTTTCCACACTTGTAAATTTGTATGGTGATTGCGATTGCCCTTAGTCGGTTCGGAAATATTTCCTCTTAAAATCTTATAGAACCCATAACTTTCCCATATGAACTCAAGTTTGGATAGCTACAAGAGACTATCACGAGTACATGATTCCACCATTCTGAGGTAGTGTAGAATCTACCTATCCATCTCCTGATGGTCATATGGTCAATAATCCCATAACAAATTACTGTTGTTGTTTTAGCAACAGGTTCCGTAGAGTTTTTCTGATGAAGTCTGTTATTTTCTTCTATATAACATACATTTTGCAACCTTTTCTTTCGAACCTTTCTGTTTTACATTGCAGAAACAAATCTAGTTTGACGGCTACCATACCTTATGGACGTTACCTTTAGCCTTTCGGGACAAACGCAGTTTTGATCCCATGAAAGCTATTGAAAGCTTCGTCAAGGGGATGGGGCGTATACGCAACAATTTTAACGAGCTTTTTTCTCATAATCATACTTCATTCATACATACAACGAATTTTAATTTTCTTGAAGTAAATAATTTTTTTATTTTAACAGAAAGTTCTCACACCGGAGCTTGTCAGCCTTTTCCTTTTCTCCGTAAAATTCCTTCAAACTTTTCGGTAAGTATTTTGGATTACAACGACGACCCCCACACTCCTCCAATTACATGATTTAATTTTTCTGCTTCAGTTATTAGAATCGTTAAAAAGAAAGCAGATAATGGGGAGTCACCTATTTAGTAGGAGGCCTAGGAAGGGTTCGATGTGGTTCCTCCAAATCCTGACGGCTTTGTTGGTTTTTAGCATCGTCATTTGGCATATCCATGTAAGCTTTGCCGAATAGTTAACTAGTATATTTCAATAGACATGCAGGTTCTTTGCGTATTACATCTCTGAAACCAATAGAGATATGGATCTCAAATACTTTGCTTATTGCAGCACTCAATCACACCTTTCGTTTGATACCCACATTGTATGAACACATTTTCGGTCATCCTGGTACACATGTTAATGCATAACTCAAAAACCGGTAGAGTTATCAGAAGAAGAGATATCTTAAATTGTAAGTTAGACATATGGCAATGTAATGGTGAGTATTGCATTCAATTCTATTACCCAGTTTTACAGTGATGCGTGTTGAAACATACAGACATACGAACAAAAATTCTAAAAATTGTAGCTTTGCATTCTATTGGCTCAATAGTGTTACCTCGTATAAATTTTTCATGAATATCTGCAATTTACCGTTACAATTTTATTCTTTTGTAGCGATGTAGAAATATGGACTTTTATACCCGGTTCTGGTACTCACAGCTACGGCTGGGTATTAAATATTCTATACCACTCTAACTTGGATTTTTATATCTTTCATGAACATGAAATGGTATTATAACTTTGGTTCGATGTTTGTAAGTACTAGAAGAAGCAAAGATAGATCCACCATGAAGTATACAGAAATGATCAGGGCGATGAGCTAAGTTGATTTAGCCATGTCCATCTGTCTGTCTGTTTGAACGCAAACCAGTCCCTCAGTTTGAGAGATATCTCGATTACAAGCGGTCGCCATTTTGTATAGCATTAAACATTTGTGGGAACGCATACAAAGCTCCCATGCAATCGATAGTTTCGATAAACGGGTTTTAGCCCATAACTCTTGGAATTAAACGAAAAAATTTCGTTTTGTTAATTATCAAAAAAAAGTATCAAAAATATATTTCGTTTTGATAAATATCAAAAAAAAAAAATTTTGTTGAATATCAAAATCAAAAAATATAAAAAAAAAACTTTTTCGTTGAATATCAAATCAAAAAATAACAAAAAAATTTTTTTCGTTATCGTTTATTCATTTTGCAAATTAAGCTGGGTCGGAAATCCACGTTATTTGAATTTATTTGTCAAGTACAAAAATTAATAAATCAAGGAACACAACAAAAAAACATAGTTACTAAGTACCAAATGGGCGCATCTACGTTAGGCTCCATCGAAAAGTCATGTTTTTAATTTTTTTTTTTTTTTCAACCACCTCTTCGGCTTTTGGTGGATTCTGTTCTGAGAGCGCAAGAAATGGTTTTCATGCTTTAGCAACAAATGGCTTTTTTTGTGGTCTTTTGCAATTACAAAATTAAAGCACGACCGCACTGATTTCCTCTTTCTTTTGCGACCCATCTTAACCAATATTATTTTGAAATATTCAAATATTTTTTGTGAATTGTTTTGATAAAAACCGAAACGAAATTTATTTTGATAATTATTTTTTGATTTTCAACGCAACGATATATTTTTTGTTGAGCTTGTAACGTTATTATTATTGAAAAACAAAACGAAATAAAAAGTTTTTTTCGTTTATTAATAAAAATAACGTTATTTTTCAGCCCTGTATTGAATGAGTATGGTGTGTAGTGAAAATCAGACATATCAGACCTACATAACGCATAGCGCCCATACAATCGATTGTTTCGATAAATGTGGCTTTGGCTATGTACATATGTATCTTTAAAGAAAAAAAAACAGTTTTGAAAAGTTTGTACCATTTGAAAGTAAGGATCGGACACTTAAAAAAGTTGTGCGTATTCATAAAAGGTATAAAGCCGTCGACACAGCCGAAGAGAGCGGTTTCCCGACTTGTTTCAATTTATATTAACTAGATGGACCCGTGCGCGCCTTGCGCAAAGAATTTCACCACTACCCCCAGCGACATCTACAACGCAGTATATAAAGTTCTCTGATTCACAATGGCGTTGCAGTACAAATTGATTTTTTTGTGCATTCACAATGGTTTATTTAAACAAATTAATTTTTATAAAATGCCCTTAAATAAAAGCACTGCTGTAATTAATATATAGTTTCGCATGTAGAGGTAGCCCACACCTTTAAAACGATACCTTACTTATTAATATTGGTTCGAAATGAGAGCAGAAAATTAGGAGCAAACACAAAAAGACCTTACAGAAATAATATATATGATAAGTAGAGTGCTTCTTGTAAATATACATATATACATACATACATATATGTAATAAGTATATTAGTTTCTAAGGTCATTATACTAAATAGCTAATATCATTAAGCATCATAAACGATTTTTAAAAAAAATTCCAAAAATCTTGTATATTTTAATTTCTTCTTTTTTTTTAAGTCTTTGCTAGTTTCAATGCTGTAGACAACATTTATTTACCAAATAACCGTACGAGTTGCTACTCCATTGTTTTCCATATTTAACTAATTGTTTTGTGTTCTTTTTCGTGGAAGAATGCCTACCTAGTACCTTAGCGCAGCCATCAACACCTCAAAGGGTTAAAATTGTTTTACTTCAACCGCGCAAGAATAAAGAATATAAAGCCACAAAGAAACCGTAAATATACGAAATATTTACATGCACCAACAAATGAGTATTCACAGGGGTGCAGGGTCATCTATTGTTCATTGTATTTGCATAGGTACCTTTTAAGAGGCGAGTGAAAGGGTTAAATATGAAAAAAAAACACATTTAAGAACCTAATTTGCAGCGAAATTTCTTGCTTTTTAAAAAACAAACCATTGAAAAGAATTCACAGAAGCGATTTGTTGTTTGTTGTTAGTATAAAAAGGAGCGAGAAATTGTGTGCAGAAGGATAGTAGCTATGTATGTATGTATGCATGTATGTGTGTGTCTGGAAATGTGCGCGTGTGTATGTATGTATGTATAAACACTTTAAACCCCTAAAACCTTTTGTCTAATGTCTACTTGTTTTTCGTTTAAAGAAATTTTAGTAACCAATAATAGTATTTTCATTTAAAATATAGAGCGTGTCCTTTGAGGGTCTTCTTAATATATCGACAATATTTATTGTTTTGTCAATGTTCGCGCTTTATGACCATTCACCCACACACACAAATACACACATACTAATGCACATAGAATTTATGTATGAATGATGAAGATTGTATTGCGTGACAGTGGTATCTTGGCTGATTTCAGTTGGCGGCTTGCCTACTGCATGGTACGCAAAGATCTGGCTAGTTTTATGGTTGTCTCTTACTTTAGTCCGAGCAAAAGTGACAATTTTCGTTTGCTTGGTAGGCTGCTGGTTTTTCTGGAAATAAAAAAATGTTGGTGTCTAGAATTTTTTGGAAAACTATGCCAATTCACCATTATGCTGTATATTCATTTTAATCGAAATTTTCTCATGTTGGGAACTTTGGTATTCTACATTCCGTTCATTTTCAATCGAATTTCGGCATTTTCTTTCAATTCAAATAATTCAAGTGAAACGTTATTAAAATACAAAATACTTATAGGTGTTTAAATCAGTTCCCATAACACACCGTGGATTATGATGTCAACCGAAGAGCAGGAGTAACGGTGTCTTTAAGTGGTAATAAAGCGGGCACTGTTCTAAGCACTTCCAAATCTTTAAACCTTAGAATATATCCAAAGGTACAAAGATGTTTTCCTAAATGTAGAGTCGGAATATAAAAGACATTTACGGGTGGATCAGAGTGTGGATTCGGAAAACGGGAAAGTAGAAGATTTTAAATGTACTGAATCTGTACCGATGATTTTTTTCGAACGAGTCATTTCTGGATCCTTCGAAGAAACCAATTTATCACCTCCTAGGTCAAAGTGTAAGTCATCGAAGAATCGCAAGGAAGTGGTATTGGGACTTTAGAAAAAGATTTTCGTGAATACCATCCAATAACTTCTCTTAAGTTCCAAACTTCTGACGGATCAATGATGTTTTCTGAAGGAGATGCTCAAACGAGGCCCACTACGCGCATTTTACAAGGACAAGAAAATGTATAACAAATTATGGGTGTTAAATGACTAAGGAGGAATCATTGGAACCACCATATATGTATACCGGAAACCTACGACTCCTCTAATACACTGATAGAATACATGGAGGAGGTACAAAAACGATAACAAGGATATATACTTCACAGAAAGAAGCATATAAATATCTCGAGCTTTCTCCAGTCATTCTATTTCGCTATGAGAACCCGCTTTTATCAAAAAAACACTTCCAAAGAAATCTGCGAAATTTATCAAATATTTCAAAACGAGGTTTTTCATGAACTTGTACTGTTAAGTAATGATAAATAATCATAATGATTACCGGTATGATTGATTATTTTTTGGAAAAGCATATTAATGATTGATAACCCATTGTTTTCGAGTTTTTGATTATTTCATTACTTTTGATTATTTGATTCCTTTGGATAATTCTTATTTGGTTTTGATTATATTACTTTAGATTATTTTTATTTAGTTTAGTTTTTTACTTTGGATTATTTTCAATTGGTTTTGATTCTTTCATTACTTTTGATTATGTTTGAATGTTTTTGATTATTTGATTACTTTGCATTGTTTTTGATTATTTGATTACTATTGGTTATTTAATTACTTTGGATTATTTTTTATTATTCTTAATTGTTTTTGATTATTTTTATTCGGTTTTTGCTTTTTTCATTACTTGGGATTTTTTTTGATTATTTTCAATTGGTTTTAATTATTTCATTACTTTTAATAATTTTTGATTATTTGATTACATTGGATTATTTTTAATTGTTTTTGATTATTTCATTACTTTTGATTTTGTTTGAATGTTTTTGATTATTTGATTACTTTGAATTGTTTTTGATTTTTTGATTACTATTGGTTATTTAATTGCTTTGGATTATTTTGTATTATTCTTAATTGTTTTTGATTATTTTTATTCGGTTTTTGCTTTTTTCATTACTTGGGATTATTTTTGATTCTTTCAATTGGTTTTGAATATTTCATTACTTTTGACAATTTTTTATTACGTTTGATTATTTTTGATTGATTGATTGTTATTGATTATTTGATTACTTTTAAATATTTTTTATTGTTTTTGATTAATTAATTACTTTATCGGTGTTGATTCATTACTTTTGATTTTTTAGCAATTGTAATCAATTAGTAATTCTGGGATTCCGGGTTTCTGAAAACAATTCATATAACCATTATTGATTGAAGAAGCTATTCAATCAATTGATTATTCAATTCTAATGCAAATTTAACAAAAATGGTTTCTATTAAGTGCAAAACTGAAGCCCGACTTGAAACGTCTTTTTATACCTTATTAATTTGGCGGCAACCTGGTAATTTCACCAAATCTTGGAAAATATGTTTGAAAGATAAATTAACACTCATTAGCAATTTCGATTTCAAAGGCGTCTCAATAGCTGGCAGAAGGATGAATTTGGTATCCCCGCAAAACATTTATGGCAGTGAAAATCACATGAAGATCAAAAAAGGACGTTCTTCGCCTTAAGGACTGTTAAAAGAGTGTACTAAAATCCATGACGTGAAGCTTCTACGGGTTCAAAGAAAGCGGAAAACTTTCCTGCGATAGTCGCGCTTCAAGCCAAGTGTGCTAGTATCGAATACTTTCCGGCAAAGTACTATCATAACCACCTTGGGGACCTTTTTTTACTTCATATTCGGAGAGCACGATTGAGGAAGTGTTCTATGAGTCCCTTTGTGCTGTGTCCCTTTGTGGAACACTCAGTACTTGGTGAACTATAATCTATCTGCAAACATTCTCCTTCATGCGCTGCCAATGCGTTCGACTTAGCCACGCCCCATCTCAAATATTTGCAATGTGCACTCACTTTCCCATGCAAATATTAAAGCAATCAACCAAGATAAGTAAGCTAAATCGAGACGACAACCAGAGTTTGGCGGTTTAAAGTCGATGCCGCACATACATATCTACACACAAAATATAATAAGATGAGCAAAGATTCGCAAGCATTTCTTTTGTTTCACAATGGTCTCATGAGCTCGACACAAATTACCTGTTGCATTATAATCATTATCCTCGGTCAAATGTGCCAACATGTCGCCGCTTGACGCACGTCGTACGCTAAGACGCATAGCAGTATATGTATGAAAGTGTATATGTATGTGTATGTGTGTGTGTGTGTGTATGTGCTTAACAACTTCAATCGCGTAACAAACAACGCACAATAACTCGACCTTCACGCTATCATTTCACATTTCGTGCACCCGATAATTAAAGGCATAATGAAAAGTAGAGCAATAGAACCGATGCAAAAATGCATTTCACTCGAACCTCGTATCCCACATTCCTACATACTCGTACATACCTTAGAAAGTCATTGTCCAGCAACCATTCAAGGTAGTGCTAACAATTCGCTAAGCGCTCTAGTTTTTGGTGTTATTTTTTCATAAATTCGTTTTGCCACCATAAATCGTTGCTTAATCCCTTACTGCGCGCTTCTGGGAAACATCTTTCAAATGTAAAAGGATATTTTTATTTGTTTTCGTTTATTTTTCAAAAGTAGTAATTTTCATTTTTCTAGACAAGGATTAGTTTTTAAGATTTCGAGTTCGTAGCCTTGCAGTTAAATAAGCGTAAAGTTAGGTAGGTCATTTTGTTGTTTTCGTAAAACGTACCATAGAAATATAGAACTGTGTATGTGATATACATATGTATGTACATATGTATATCTTTTAAATATGTACTATGAAAATAGTATACCTAAATATTTACATACTTACTTGTGCTGATTACGGCTGATTCTTTCAAAATTGTTTCTTCAAGAAATATAAGTTTTTAAATTTTTTAAATTTTGCATTGCATTTCCTTCTGATTTTTACCAACGCAGAACTCGGTTTTTATTCTTTGTTTACAATTATACTAAGTATTTTTTAAATTAAAATTTAAAATCAGATTTCAATTAAGCTCAAATACAATTTTCGAGTGAAAGTTAAAGCCGGTTTTAAGTTTTGATTTGTGTACTATGTATTTATAACACTGGTTTCCTTTGTCTAGTTAGGGCAACAGCTGACCTTTGTTTACATATTTAATGTTATTGTTAAATAAAGAACTGCTGCGAACAAATAAATAAATACGTTGTACATAAGTAAAGTAAATAATTTATAAATGTTCTCGATAAGCAAAGAATTTTTACAACAAGTACAACGTGTCGTGACTAAAGATTCTTTCAATAGGTTTTCCCTAGCAGTAATGGGTCTAGCTATGGGATTTAAAAAGCTTCAAAAAATCTAGAAAAAAAAAAACAAAAAATCTCAGCTTACTAAAAATATTAAAACAACTCCACGTTAAACAGGACGGACGTGTAAAAATTTTACCCTGAGGACGACTATCGTTGGTAGCCGAAATATAACGGAAAAAATTTATGAAATATTTGATTTTACTTAATTTCAACTGATCTCAAGTAGGCAAGGAAAAAATAATTTGTATAATAAAGACAGGTACTTTGCTGTTAAATTAATCGTCTATACAAGTATCTATGTATGTGGGTCAATTTCAAAAAAAACGCAATTTTTGTGTCCCCGCACTTTACACTACTATTTTAGGTAAAAAACAAATTAAAAAAAAAAAAACAAAAATGGGACAGTGATCACCGAGGAATATGTAACAAAAAAACATAATTCTCAAATTTGTATATTTGTTTTTTTGTTTATTCAGTATGGTTTTTTGTTTCTCCCTCTGACTCCTTTCATACAAAAGCATGTGTCCCCCGTCAGAATTTTTAGTAAACAAAATAAAATAAAATCAAGAAAAAAGTTACTGGGCAACATTTAATAACAGTTTTCGAATTATTGGGTATCTTTCTTTTGTTTTGATTTGATATAGTTGTCAAAAATTAATTAGTGCGAATTTGGCGTTGAAAAGAAAAGTTGTCCCCACAATTTGCATTGAGCGTCACTTTTTTATAAATCAAGAAATATCAGCACTTTTCACTTTTCATTTAAATACAAGTAAATAACGTAAGAAAAGTACAAACTTTAATTATTACAATAGTGAAAAAGCGAAAACAAAAACTATTAAAAAAGTGTGGATTTGCGTAGTTTATGTGAACACCATGGTAAGGGCGCGATAAAAATTCTTGAGCGTCACGCTAATTTTTTTAAAAGTGAATATATTAAATGTAAAAAATTAAAGTTGACAATCATTGTTTACATGGTCTCAACTCATTTTTTTATAATTTGTAAATTTGGGAAATAACTTGCCTACGGAAAAAACAAAAATAGGCAAACATTTCATGAGCATCACTTTTCATACATATTGCTTCATAGCTTAAAATGCTTAATTTTGATTTTATTTTTTAATTTTCAAGAGTAAAACAACAAAATTAACGGCGGCTGAAAGAGCACGGAAATATCGAGAGAAAATAAAGCTCGATAAAGCGCGTATGTGTATAAGTTTCTTCAAGAATTACTTCCTTTTTTTAAAATTTTGTTAAAGACATCAAAGAATATGTATATGTTTAGTTTCGTATGAAAATTTTTGTTTTTTGAAGAATTTTTGTTTTCTTTTATTTACTTTTTGTAAAAAATAAACGTTTTTTCGTTACACTTTAAATTTGGCATTATTTCTTGTTTACGTGCAACAAAATCTCTTGATCGTCACAAAATATCTTGAGCGTCACACTTAGTTTTTTTTTTCCTTAAAACGCTTATATTTGCAGTTTTTTAAATACATTGTTACAAGACTATTACTTTGCAAGTAACCCCTTAGTTCAAATCTTTTTTTAACAAAAATTTACATATTTTCATCTTGATCGTCACACTCAGTTTTTTTCCTTAAAACGCTTATAAATGCAGTTTTTTTAAAATACATTGTTTCAAGCCTATTAGTTTGCAAGTAACCCCTTAGTTCAAGTCTCTTTTTAACAATAATTTACATATTTTCATCTTAAAATTTGTAAATAACTAGTTACTTAAAAAAAAAAAAAAAATCAAGGTGAATCGTGATTTTGTGTTTATAATCGAAAAGGTGATTTTGGCAGAAGTGAATCTTGAAAAGCAAAAGAACAACATAGTAAACTTGAATCTCAAATATTTTTGCATTTTCAGCGATTTTTTATACATATTTGGTGTGTGACGCTCAAGATAGAAATCATAGAAAACCTAAAAAAAGACCAAAAATATTGATTTTTTTGAGAGCATAAAGGTCCCACCGGATTCTTCATCAATTTCTACATAAATTGGCCACTCTTACAGGCGAATTGGAAAAACTTTAAAAATAAGCAAAAAAAACTCGTTGTGTACGTTTTTTTTGAAATTGACCCATGTACAATGTACATCTTATATATAAAATTCTCGTGTCACAGTTTTTGAAACCATACTCCTCCGAAACGGCTTGACCGATTCTCATGAAATTTTGTGAGCATATTGAGTAGGTCTGAGAATCGACCAACATCTATTTTTCATTATTCCGGGAAGTGGACCAGGGACCGAAATATTCCAAACTTTTCTGTTTATGGCGCGATTTTCTTCAAATTTGTTACAAAGGTACCACTCTACTTTTTTTAAAATTCGGGCTTTCTTTTTTTCCGGGAAGCGGACCAGGGACCGAAATATTCCAAACTTTTTTATTTATGGTGCGATTTTCTTCAAATTTGGTACAAAGGTACCACTCTACTTTTTTTAAAATTCGGGCTTTCTCTTTTTCCGGGAAGTGGATTATGGACCAAAATATTCCAAACTTTTTTACTTATCGTGCGATTATTTTCATAAATTTGGGCAGAACAACGTCTGCCGGGTCCTTCTACAATATGGGTATCAAATAAGAGGCTTTGATGAATATTTAAAAAAGAGGTGATTTTCAATACCCTTTGCGACCTGTTTTCCGAGATATCGCCAAAAACTTATTTTTTATTTTTTCATGATACACCATATAAAAATACATACAATCCTAAATTTTCACCCTTCTAGCCATTTTAGTAATTTAATCACTTTCCATCACCGGACGATAACTGATCAATCGTTATTTAATTAGTTATCTCCGCCAGATGTCTACAGGTGTCACTTCTGACCCAGTAAACAGCACGGAGTAGGGATGAGAACGAAGCCGGTCTCCTGTTTCTCTCACACAATAAGACTTCTCTCACTCCCTACACAGCTGTCGGCCATGTTGTTTATGCATCAAGTGTAGTAGTAAGGCTGAAAATTATTATTTTGCTATCTCAGTGTAACTCTCATATTAACTATTAACCATTGCTATTCTATCAATAATAATAAAATTATCATCAATAATAATAAAATTATCAATTTTGAGTGTATTTTGCACGATTAATTAATCAAGTGATTTTCATAACCTAAAAAGTACTCAACACGTGGCACGAGCTTCCAATAACAACGGATTTTGTGTTGCAAGTACACTTTTTTTATTTATATCGAAAATGTTGTTGAAAACGTTCATAAAAGATTCTGTGGAATTTAATCTATATATATAAAATAGGATGTACGTACGTATGTATCTATGTTATAGACTCCGGAACTACCTCGCCGATTTTGTTCATATTTACAGGATAGCTCAGTAGAAAACCGGAGAGTGTTTATGTAAAGTTTTATTCCGGGAAGTGGACCAGTGACCGAAATATTCTAAACTTTTTTATTTATAGGTACTACGATTTTCTTCAAATTTGGTACAAAGGTACCACTTTACTTTGGTAAAATATGGGGTAACTTTTTTCCGGGAAATGGACCATGGAGCGGAATATTCCAAACTTTTTTATTAATTGTTCGATTTTCTTTAAATTTTTTATTAATTGTGCGATTTTTTTCAAATTTTGTACAAAGGTAGTCTTTTACTTTTGTTAAAATTTTGGGTAATTTTTTTTCCGGGAAGTGGACCAAGGACCGAAATATTCCAAACTTTTTTATTTATCTTGCGATTTTTTCCCTAAATTTGGGCAGAACAACGTCTGCCGGGTCATTCTAGTATGTATATAAGAAATTCATTTGCGATGCCGAATGGAGCATTAAAAGCAATCAAAAATATTTTTAGGGACTTATCAAATCTAACAGATCACGATCACATTTAATCAACTCAGCTTTTCTCGATGATAAATTTGCTGAAGGACCCAAAGATGTAGTTAATAAGTGTGCTGTTTTCTTTAAATCAAACTTTGCTACCGACAATGCTGTCCCCTTCACAAACTTTTCTTCGTGAAAGAGTGAGAAAGAGGTTACTCCACCACAAACCTTAAGGCTCGGAAACAATTCATCTTAACGACTATGGTCATTTGGCTTTCCCTAATCTAACTAAGCTAAGCATCTCCACAATTTTTGCTGTGCAGTTTCGCATTTACTTTCGTAAGGTTAATTTGATTGGCCTCGGGCGTCGATGTTTAGGCTGCTGGATTACAGAACCAACTTACCAGGAATCTTGGTCCCATGCACGGACTAGAGGTCCAGCTTAATGTTTGCACCCCTTTCAGAACATGTTCCTGGAAAATGTAGTAGTGCTAATAGATTGCTATTAGAAGTTTCTGCTCGGCCCAGCATTTAAACAGTTGATTGGTGTGGTGTGGTATAGCGGGATTCATGCTAGATAAACAAGAGTGAAAACCAGGCTTCGGAAACATTCACTCTCGATCGCTTGTATTCACGAACCAGTGCCCCAATCGTCACAGTCGTTAACGAGCTCACTATCGTACGACCAAACAATACGTCAGTCGAAGAGTGAGTGAAAAATATCGGTTTATTACAGCAGAAAGTGAACGAATCGTAATTGTCAGTTTAGCTATCGATTGATTTTTCTTCTTCTTTAGTTTTAAAAGTTATAATACGATTTTTAATGTCAAAATAAGATTGTCACAAATAAAATTAAAGCATGAAAAGACAATGGATCCTATTTTTTACAGGCGTTTTTTTTACGCACTGTTTGGTATCAAAGTTTTGGCCAAATCGGAATGTTCGCTAATAAATTTCATCATTATGTCCTTTTGCGTTAAATTAAGTTTATTATAGATTGTCCTTTAACAAAAAAGATAGTTAAAATAGTAAATATATACAAATATAAATTTAATATACTTTAATTTTGAAATACATATTTGCTTCTATTCGTTGCGCCTTCGATCGACAATTTGTGAACGAGTGACAATTTGCACGAACGAGTACGTTCATCTACTCGTTTGTTATCATCATAAATTACGTAGCGAGTTGCTGGTTCACGTCGGTGACGATTCGGGCCCTGAACATTCAAAAAAAATTGCAATTTGCAGAAGAACGCAAAAATAAAATTGAAGTCGTTTTCGTTCATCTTCATGTATAGGGAACAATCTCCTGAACTAAATTGAGTCATGGTGACTGGAGTCTTTCTGGTAAGATGGTGGTCCTGTGTTTTTAGATGCATGTGATTCTTACGGCCGATCGCTGATATATGTGCATATGTACGAATCTAGTATCACTCTACCTATGTATGTATGTAATTTCCCAATAGACCAAGCAAAATTTATGAGTTTTAGGACTTCATTTGCTAACAAGAGCGATCTCTAAACTTATTAAAAATATCTAAACAAAAAACGATTAACAAAAACAACAAACAAATAACACTTCAGCAATCTATTGATACAGAAATCTCTTGTTTGAGTAGCTAAATCATGGAAGCGTAAAATCTTTTAAAAAACCTTTGATCGTCAGTCTGAAAACATAATCACTGCATTGAAAAAAAATTTGAATATCCTTATCTTCAAACCTCTTAACTTTGAACCGCAAAGCAAACTCAATTACTTACTTATGTAACAGATGTATGTACATATGTATGTATGTATGTACTGTGTAAGCACTCCAACTATTCATACAATGACGAGGATCTTATCCGCAAAATCTCCTCATCAACTTCAAGAGAAACGCATGAGCGTGCGCCAAAATGAATTTGCAAGTAATTTGCACACGAAGAAGATAATGAAGATGCATACTTGTAGATATATATGTATGGATCAAACATTTTTTTATGTTGTTGTTATTTATATTTGGGTATTTGACAGCATCTGCAACTTTGACTTTTGAAGAGTAAATAGGATTAGGAGTTATCTGTATAATTCTATTTTCCGATTTTTTTTTAATGTTGTGTTTGGATATTGGGCTGGATATTGGTTTTAATGTTTAGTTGAAAAAAAAACATATATTTACAAAAAAAAATTACAAATACAAAAATATATACAATATCACGACATTTTCCCCTATATGGTTTCTAGTAGATTTGTGGCGCAAAGTCTAGCTTTGGAAGTATTAAATTTCACTGCTCTGATATTAAAGCAGAGGCTATAAACCCACTAGCTTTGTAGAAGAACCTTAACCGTAGGTATACATCATGGAAGTTCAGTTTGCTTTCCTAGGAAAACCCAAAACAAGCCTGACTGTCTTCTGCGCACCTCAGGAAGGGATAACGTCATCTTCCACTTGGTACCTGTTTTCCTTTAGGGTTTGGGCGCAAAAATTAGCTCTCAGACTAAGGGAAGCCAACAAACTATGGCCACGTCAGTTATTGACCACGAAGCGCAGAAGGTAAGAGGGTAGAGTATTCGTTGTGGGGCGCATGGAAAATGGTATTCCAGCTGGGCTATAATCTGGTTTAGTGTCATCTCTATATTTCTTTATTGTGGATCCCCGTGCACGGCGACATTCATGGACGAAAAAGGTAATGAGATGGCCAGGAAATGACTCTAAAACGGAAATCTACGAGGCAGACAACTCCGTGCGGCCGCCATTGTGAAATTTGCAAAGGCATTCTTTCATTTGAAACAACTTATTTACTATGAACTGAATTAGAGCTACCTTCCTTCTTAAACTGAAGAACAAGCATAGATGATTCCTTCCCTTCTCGGCGTGGAGGTCATTCGGAGCCCGCCTAAAGTTATACAGAACGCAAACGGCAAGGTAATGTGGTGCCCAATCTCATCGAAGTTTCAAAGATGTTCTCTTATATCTCTAGGAGGCGGAGCTAGATCCAATAGATGACAGTTCGGACTGACTGTATCCTCTACAGTTCCAAATGCTCACGAACATTGAGCAATTAGCCGCGTGATGGAGGTGAGACTCAGATGGCATAAGCAGTATTTGGCAGACTTGCAACTTGCTATAGTTGGTGTGAGCAAGGTTTGGCGATCATATCGAAGCGGCATTATCAATAACCGATCGGCCAATGGCCTTATTGGTGGCAAGCAACCTTGCTTTATCTTTTCCCCAAGAACTGCCGATCAGAGACTTGAGGATATCATTGCGTCTCTGTACCTTTGAGACTATTGCAGTCGTCAGCATAGGAAACTGAAGACTCCCGCTGGTGGTGGAGAAAGCCCCTCAACCCGCAGTGGTACCAAAATCGGATGTTGTTGTTGTTGTTGTTGTTGCTGTTGTTAGCAGTGCTTCGCCCTGCCCAAAGGGCCAGAACACTCCTAGTTGTCATCGGGCTCTTCTAACGGAAGTTCAAGGAAACGCGCTGTTTCAACAGGGTTGGACCAAAGTGATAAAGGAGTTCGAAGAACACGAAAAGAGATGTTGCGTGTCATGGGGGGCCATACCGCATGCAGGGCATGTGTTCGGTATGGTAGGGTTCAGTCTGGACAAATAGGAGTTCAGCCTATTGCAATATCCAGACCGAAGTTGAGCCAGCATGACTCTAGTCTCCCTCGGAAGGACACGTTCTTCCTCAGCAAGAACGGGTGGTTGGGCACCAATAACGGGGTTCACAGGCCGGGATCTGAGGGATCTGTCCACCGACTCAGTGTGGAGGTCCTTTAGGGCCCGCCTATGGTCCCGCAGATCAAACGGCAACGAGATGTGATGCCGGATCTCATCATAATGCTTCCGGAGATGTTTCCTTATGTCTCTAGGGGGCGGAGTTTCATCCAATAGCTGTCGGTTTGGATGACTGGGTCGGTGACAGTTCAGAAGGAACTGCCTACTTAAAAGTTCCGCATGCTCGCGAACGTTGAGCATTTGAGCCTCCTGGTGAAGATGAGACTCAGGAGACATAAGCAAACAGCCCGTAGCAATTCTAATGGCGGTGTTTTGGCAGACCTGCAATTTCCTCCAGTTGGTGTCGTGAAGGTTAGGCGACCATATGGGCGCAGCATAATCAATAACCGGTCGGCCAATAGCCTTATAGGTGACCAGCAACTTTTCTTTGTCTTTGCCCCAAGTACTGCCGGCCAGTGACTTGAGGATCTTGTTCCGGCTTTGTACCTTTGAAGCTATTGCGGTGGCATGATTAGCGAAGGTGAGGCTATTGTCGAATGTAACCCCTAGAATTTTGGGGTGGTTGACAGTAGGTTGTGGAACACCATCTACGTGGACATTCAACTCCTGCCCCATCTGCGCATCCCACGTGGTGAATAACGTGGCGTTTTCGCACCCAACCAAGAAAAACGATTAAGCAACACTTTGTAAAGCGACGAATATGATCCGTATGGGTCACATAATCTGACGATTTCTGCATGGCCGGCTTGCATAATAAGCAATTTGGAATACGCTTTTATTTCCGTTTATTTCACAAACGATTATGCTACGTGATGAATGGCTCAACTGCGATATAGTTTCGCAAACATTCGTTCGTCCGTCCGTTCGTTGGTTCATTGGTTCATTGGTGTTCAGATGCATATGGAAGGTTTTTGGCGCCAAACGATTACAACGAGGTATTACACAATTGATATACAGATCAATGCATTAATATCTGTACTTTTCTTGATTGCTTGCATTTATATTTTCACGCTAATCCTTAAATGTAACAAAAACTTCAATATCACACCAAATAAAGTGACCCCGCGGTGAGGAATTTTCTGTGAAAAATTAACAAAAATTTAATGCAAAAAATTTTATATTAGACATACATATGTATGTATCAGGGGCGGACTCAAGGGGGGGAGGGGGGGAGGGTCCAACCCCCCCTTCGGAATCGCAAAGTCATATTTTTTAGGAACAGTGGATAGAACAGCATTTATAAAAAAAATTTTTACTACCTCCCCGTTTTCCCGAAATCCTGGATCCGCCACTCGGTTCTGGTCCAACCGCCTCCCCCCCATCTTTGGAATCCTAAAAAAAAAACTTTCCAGGAAATGTGGATAGCCCATGTTGTATAAAAAGAAATTTGAACTTCCCCCTTTCCAAAATCCTGCATTCGCCACTGGATTCGGATTCAACCCTGCCCCCCCCTCCGTACCCTTAAAATCCTAAAAATCTTATTTGTCAGGAAATGTGCATAGGTCATAATTTATAAAAAGAATTTGACCACCTCCCCCCCCCCTTCCCAAAATCCTTGATCCGCCACTGGGTTCGGGTGCAACTGCCTCCCACCCCCCTTTGGAATCCTAAAAGTCATACTTGTCAGGAATTGTGGATGGAACATGTTGTATAACAAAAAATTTGGATCTCCCCCTTCCCAAAATCCTTGATCCGCCACTGGTATGCATGTATGTACACATGTATGTATGTATGTTTAAATGTAAAGAATGCAATACTTTTGATTACGTTTAAAAATTGAAATTATTGACAACATTTTGCATGGTTTCGAACGCCAAATGCCAAAGGCCACACGGACACACTTAGGGTTCAGATATTGGTCAACTTAGAGGTGTGCAGCAATTGGTCAACCGCCAGTTTGTGAATGGGTTTGTATGAGTGTTAAGAGTGCATGAGTGCACCACGATGACCCCTTGTCCCATATGCAATAACAATAACAATAATAACAAAAATTGTGTGACCTTTTTTTGAATTTCCGCAAGTTCGCACCAATTGCAACTAAATCGGGGTCAGCCGTCTCTTAGCGCCGAGATTACAAACAAAAGCGAAAAATTAAATATTCGACAAACAAAAACAACAACAAAGGAAAATCATATAAATTTTCAACATTTATTTTACTTTTTGTATTGATACATTGCACACACACACACACACATTCTCAGGGGTCACGCATAAGAAGCGGCAAAAGAAAATCCTAAAAATTTTAGGGGTGAAAATTAACGGTTGATGAGCTGGCGTGTTAAATGAATGGTGATCACCACTGGTCATTGCCGCAACATTCCTACTTACATGGATAGCTGGTTGAGATGGCTCGGTTGACTGGCGCTCGATTTTAAATTTATTACTTTTTGCCATTTTTATTGTTTCAATTCAAATGTTTGTATATATGTATGTATGTTTGTTTGTTTGTTTGCATTTACGTTTCCATTGTTATGCTGATGGCAGTTCTGCTGAAGCTGCTGAAAATTCTAAGGCTTTGCTAGCAATTTTAACTGTATTAAAAATGTTTGCTACTTTTTTTCCAGCTTTCTTTGACTAGACATTAACGTGATTGACCCTGGCTGACATACAAATGCACGTATAAACATACATACATACACACATATGTAGATATATGCATATACCGCTGCTTATGGAAAATGTGAAATTATTAGGGTTTTTAAAGCAAAAAAAAAACACAGAAAAACTATCTGACATGGGGTCACACATTTTGCTTAATTAACAACTGTGAAAATTTCGAAAAGCCGTAAGCATTAAATCATTTAAAATTTTTTTTTTTGGTTTTTTGCTTTGAAAGAGATATTGTATCTTAAACCCCATTTGACCTGAATGCAACGCGCCAAATGTGACATTTAACCTTCGCTCCTATTCGGAACTACGATGCCATAGATTTCTTATGTAACGGTTATTGACATTTTCAATTTACCGCTAAAAGTGTAAAACCAGCTAGAGAACTTCTCGGAGCCCCTTAACCTACTTTTGTGTGAAAAAAGTTCTAAGGCTCTTGCCATCGAGATCTTTTCAATTATTCTCAAGAAATTTTGGCAACTTTCGAGGACTTTTTTCTATTCCAGTGAATGAGAACCTCCTAAAATCTCCATTTTTTTGTTCATATTTTTGGCACATTTTAGCGATGAGATAAAGTAAGTCAGCTGTTTTTGGGCGCTAACTCACCTAAATTTGCGATTATGGAATTTAAGCCAACTCTTAACATCGGTGATGTGTCATAATGTCAACGGAATTATTGTCATTGGCATTAATTCGCATGCCCAAAGTGACTTCATGTCAAATTATTTTAAGAATGAAAAGAAAATTAAGTCAAAAACGCTGAAAAATCATAAATGTTTTACTAATTTTATTGACATTAATTAACATGTCAGTGACATTAATTCCATTGACATTATGTCACGTCACCGTAAAATCTTTATTTTTCCCTAAGTCTTAAAAACACTGAAGATAATGTTACTCAATTAATCGATTAATTATGATTTTTGATTAATCAAATAGGGTGGTTACTCAATTAATCCAGATTAATCAAAAAGAAAATTAATTGATTAATCGCCTTTTTGATTAATCGTTTTTTGAATAAAATGATTAATCATATATTAAAACGGCACAAATTTAGAAGTTCCTTGATACTTCAACCATTTGTTGCCTCTTCAGCATTTTGCCCATTCGCGTTCGGACAACACCTCAAACAGAAAACCGATAAAACCATAGTCGAAGATATCAGATAAAAATATTGGTTGCGTTAGGTGGCGGTTAGGGCGTGTGACAGAGGATTTCCAAACTCTGAACTTTAACTACTGTGCGACACCCCTGGAACCATCGCACTTACTGCAACGTGATCTCGTTGATTCGTGTTTATTATTTTTTTAAGTACCACCCTAGTACATATATTTAGTAGCTAAGGATCTGCTTACCAATTAAAGGTGTGAATTTGCGATAACATAGAAGAGTGCAGTCGGTCTAGTGTCTAAGCGTATCAGATTTATATCCGGCAAATAAGTGCCATTTCGACAAGACTTTCAAATCCTTCTGAACTTTTTTTGCCGTCTCTCACCTCGAGGTTCAAGTATATTCTATCACAATTGTAATATTGATGAAGAGTGAATTGAGTTCAACACCAAGTATGTATGTATGTATGTCATGTGATTTTAGCTGGGTTTAATGATACCCATCTTAGACTCATTCTGGGACGAATCCACGGGGGATTACGGGTTCAACCCCTCTTTTGGAATCTCTAAAGTCACATTGTGGATAAAAGTTGTCCTCGATATTTCACAAAAAAAATATGGACCACCCTTTCTAAAATTCCTGGAACCGCCATTGATTGTGACGTGTCCGACATCAGAAAAAGCCAGTTGTCTGACTTTTTGTCATGAGTTTCTTATTATTACGAATTAGTTTGGAACTAGTTGCTTCGACTGCAGGGTCACTACATATCACCCACCTCCTACTCGCATTTGTTATTTGGCTCAGGGCGAAAAAAGAAACCACAAACATATTGCGGAAATGACAAAACCCCAATATAGTCCCCACAAAAATATGCGTAATAAAATGTTAAACCAAAAATATGATGGCAAAATCCATCACCGGCTTTTATGTCCCATTTTACTTATGACTGTGTAGTCTGTACACGCCCAACTCCCCAAAAGCGGACGAAGGAGTGGGAGATAATCATTTTAGGCTTTGAATGTGTAGCAACTGATAAAAGAGCGTCATAAAAAGAAATGTTTATTAGGGGAAAAAAGTATGAATAACCAAAAATAAAAGTTATAACAATATGACCAGCAAAAAGATGTGATTTTTATATGAGAGCTCTATGTGTAAATATATCTCTGGGCATGGACGTGCGCTGGTAAATACAGAAAAATTACTGAAGCAAGGGAATAATAGTATTTGGGAGGACTTGCATATGTACCAGTTGTTTCGTCTACAAACTGGCCGGACCTTTTCTAAACCACAAATATAAACACTGGGAGGTTTTCCGGCTACTGTAGAGGATGACAAAATTTTGAAAAAATGAATAAGAAAATTTTTGAGGTTACGTATCCAGTCACTTTAATCTGAGACCGTCGGTACACATAAATAAATAAATAAATACCAAGCGAACTGGTGGCCAAAGTTCAGACCATCTCCTCATTACTCAATAGTGAAGGAAGCGATCATAAATCATGTACCACAATAGAGGACCTGGGATTCTACTTTCCATGATATTATTATGAGGAAGTGCAAATATCAAAATAGGAGATTACCCAACGAGCTTTACAAGCATGGAGAAAGGGTTGCTTTTGTTGTTGTTGTTTAAGGTTTTTGGGAGTTTTTTTGTCCATTTGGTGGATATGAATCCTATACGCTCCAGTACGACAAGGTTTAAAGTGTCTATTAGAACGTACCATTGTGTATCCAGAAAAAAAAGTTGAAAATATACAAACATTAATGAGCTTTTCCCAAAAAAAAAAAATTTGTGTCACCCTGTAAAAGCATCGAAATTCTTTTTTTTTCTCTGGAATTTCTGTTTATGTGTTTAGGTTATTCATGTTAAACGGCATATTTTAGTAATAATAACTAGTCATTTTTTTACTCAAAAAAATTAAGTCTAAATTTACTTTATTCTTATTCAACACAGGGTGATAGTTGTAAATAAATTTTGAATAAAAGCTTATGTGTATAAAATAAATGTGACATGTGTAAACAACTTTACAAACAAAATTTCGTTCAATGAAATCAAAGTTTAAATAGAAAAGTTATAAAAACAAAAAAAAAATAAAAATAAAAATATATAGCTGTTTTTACAGGGTGCACAAAAATAAATTTTTCTATTTTTGGCACCTTCAACAAGTAAACATACTAACGAGGGAGAACATTTTGAACTTATTTGTTGGTCGTAACAAACTTTTTCTAAGAATGTAAATATTTTTAAGTTTTCAACAGATTTGCACACAGCCAATAACCTTAAAATTGTTACACAGTGTACTTTGGAGTTTTGTATATCCATTGTCAGACTTTGTATTGAAAACCATCAGCAAAATGGCAACAAAAATTCTGTTAGCCACCATACATACATACATACTTACCATCGATGTATACATATATATGTATATAGATGTTTATTAAAGTATATGAATATATATAATACTACATACCTACATAACCCAAAATTATAAACATACATATGTACATATGTACATGTGTGTGTGTATGTATCGCCATAACGGGTGGGTGGCAAATAAAACGTTTAAGCGCACAACCGAAAAACCTTATGAAAACAAGGGTGGTTGAAACAAATAAAGAGGGATGAGGATGACCAAAAAATTATGCCCAAAAAACCTCATCATCCGTTGCATTTAACTAGCTGCATTGATGCTGCATACACATGTATGTATATACAAACACATAAGTACTATGTAAAACATATTCGTCCATACATATTTATAAAACACCCCTGGATTGCCAATGTTTGAGCGCTAGCTATTCAGTTTTTTGGGTTAAACTTTTTATGAACCTTTTCATTTTATATATAAGTATATGTAGGTACATATTTACATACATTTCTATGTTTGTTATGTGCTTATGCTTTTTATATACCTATTTACGGCATGTACCAACTACCATATTGTTATATTTTGGCCCAACCCGTTTAAGGGGTTAAGCGCATTTATGGGCAACGTGATCCCAGGTTCAAGTGATGGGGCAATTAACATGAAAATGTTTGTAACATGGCGCCACTATGCAGGTCAAAGCGGAGCGATATACACACATATTTATGTAAATACTTACATTTTCTGTGACATTTGTTGTTTTATTACGTAGGCTGTTTCTAAAAATCCCACTGAAAAATTACCAAACTGTCAACTTTCGTGAAAAGGCTGAAATCAATTTTCACCTCAATATGGTTCCGCCCTTTTTTTTTAAACGAATTCGTCCCTCAGCACATCTCCGAGTGTATTTCTGCCATGAAGGCGCAAGAATATACAGGTTTATGCCTTCACTCAGTAAGATTTTTTAAAGTGAAAAACAGCTGATCGTGACTTAGCAAAACAATAACATAACATTCAAAAAAAAACTTTGTGTTATTAGCCAATGAAAAAAGTGACAGCCGTTATACTTGTAAGCTTTTAAAAAGTCCTGATCGGCTGAAACTTTTCACATTTAAGAGTACGCAGTGTTTTTTTCTTCTAAATTTACTTCTTTGGAAAAGCCTCAGAAAATGCTCCTAACATTCTCATAATTGAACATTTAGGTTTTTTGTAGTTGGCGAAGTTTTACTCCACAATGCTAGTTTTGAATCATTTCGGAGCTTTTTTTTAATTTTTTTAGGTGTAATACAATCAGTGCTGCCAATTTAGCGCTTTACCTGCCAGATATTCCGTTTCTGAAATCCATTTAGTGGGAGGAACTTACAAATTGCTGCTTTAAAAATTTTACGATTTTCTCACTTTTTTCCTTATACAAAACTTAGAACATATTTAAAATTTTAATTTTCATCAGTTTTTTAACTTTCTATTGTGAATGCAACTTTTGATACGAAGTAGTATAACAGCTGCAGTGAATTTGAAATTAGCAAAGAAAAACGTTGTAAAATATATCATACGCTGTATTTATGCCAAAAAAAATTGTGAATTTGTGTGGGGATGATAAAAGCCAGTTATTCACAAAAATTTCGACCTGAGTCCTGTAAACGTAAATGTTTAAAGTCATGGATTCGGCAAGATTGCCGACAAATAACCATATTTTTGTAATGCGGCGACATTAATAATATAATTTAACTAATTTTAATTTATTTAAATTTAATCACATATTGTTGTACAACTTTTGCAGTATGTCAGACAAAATTTTCTATGATAAATACTGATAAATAAGCCAGTGACGATGAACCTCCGGAGGCGCCATAAACATTATAACTCGTTGCCCGATCATCCGAAACACAAAACTTTATGCGTATTTCGAAGGTGATGTATTTCTTGAGGCAAGTAGGGAAAAATATTTTTTCTTCTACTTTTTGCAGCACTTTGAAGTGAAAAACACGATCTTAGTTAATTTGTTATTAAAAATTCAAAAAAATTCAAAAAAAAAAAAAATAATAATAATTTTCTCATTAGCTGTTTATTTATGTGAGGAGGTTATGTTCGAATTTTCGAAAAAGATTGGTTCATTACATTTTGAGTTCTAATGTTCACGAACTTCAAAAATTACGAAAATCGATTTATAGTTTAACAAACGTGAATACTCAGGTATCGCGACCAGTGGTTTGAAACGTTGTAACTCCGTTAGTTTTACACGGATTGACTCAAAATACAATATTCTGGACATGTTGTTTATTCAAAAAAAAAAAAAAAAAAAAATTTATGAAAAAGTAATAATTTTAAAACCTTACAGAATCTGCGTAATTTGAGTTATTTACTCGTCTTCTTTGCGGGAATGCTCTCAATCAGAATATTTTTCTTTGTTATATTCGCACCATGAACTTTATTTATTTAATTTAAATAATCCACTGATAACAAATTAGTATTGATATGTACAAATTAAAAAAAAAATAGTTAAACAATGGAATTTTATTTTTTTGCTTGGTCAACAATCGTTAAATATGAACGCAAGAAAACAACAACAACTAAAAAGAAAATAATAAAATTTGTAATTCAATGCACTAAATTTTGTCTTTATCAGCAGTTATGAACAAAATATAATTAAATGGGTTCTAGACATTTGTTGTTGCTTACATCGTATCGTATTAAAGTACAGATTTGTTGTCTTTTTGAGCAAATATTTACCGAAATTTGCTGCTCATCTTGAAATAGTTAAAAAAACGTTTGTCACTCAGCCTCATTTCCATTATCAATGGGTCTGAATTGTAAATATTTACTTGCCTGATAGTTAAATTTTTTTTTACATCGTTCTTTGTTCCTCGAAACTGTTGTCTTGCACGTAGTCATTAGTAGATACTCAAAAACGCATTAAAAACGTGTGTAACAAAAGTGTTCAAGGTCAATGTTTAACCCCTTCACAAGGCATTAAAAAAACGCATAATTCCAGCTATTTAGACGAACACAAATTGAGAATCCGCACAAAGGATGTATGTACCTGTTTTTGTTTTTGAAATGTGTGAATTAGGCTGTAGGTAGTTTTAAGGTCTTAATGCAAAAGAATTTATTTCACTTTATATACCCAGTAGTGGCAAAGCAGCAATTTCGTAACTTAGCCATCTTTTTAATAGCATCAAAAATGCTGACAAAAGTTTACTGGGTACACGGAGTATTCTACAAAAAAACTAGGGAGGGAGTAGTAGTACTTTTGAGGACCAACTACTTACTCTCTCGCTTTGCTGTCGAATACTCCGTGAAGTAAACCTTTGGAACCAGTTTGCGAGTACTCCCACGAAGGTGCTCCATGGAGTATTCAAAAGCAAGGAATTAGAATACTCTGAGATGGATTAGGGGATAGAATCAGCGGACATCGCCATGTAAATTGGACCATCTCATTTAATATGAAAGATCAGCAAAAAATTCTTTGCCATTTTTTCTTTAATTTAATTTCCTTTGGTTTCCTGTTGCAACTGCTTTTATTTATCTTTCCGGTTTGTTTCTACGATAAGCAATACAAAATCATACGTGTGCGCCATCTGACGACTAATTTTAGCAGCAATACAACTTAACGAAGCAAACGTCACGAGTTCTCAGCTTAAGAAAATAGCGGCAAATAGTTCGTGGCGACATCTGGTATTTCATAGCGAGGCTGCATTTGATGCATTTATTTTATCTAAATATGTATGACATAGAAACAAATCCTTGCAGAAAATTGGACTAGCTCAGAACTACAACTGAGCTCAACGTTTGAAGACACCACCATCGTCAGCTCAATCACTTAGCAATGCTTTCAACTGTTTACTTTAACACGGCGTTGTCATTGGCGGGGGTAATTGTCACCTGTACAATACTTGGCAACCCTTACTGAACTGGCTCTACATACATAGTTCTAAACTGGTTCCCATTTGGGTAGTTTAGGCGTAGTTCTGCTTGTGGATGAGTTATTTGCGATATCCGATACTTCATAGTGTCTTCTGATTATCTCTTTTGTAAGCGGTGCGAAACGCGTCAGGAAGGGGATAGCTCAAGACTGTCGTTTTGGAGTCTAGTTTGCAATTTAATGCAGGAATATTTCCCTGGTATATTTGCTACATACACAATAGATAACCAGATATATTTTTTTTTATTTATCACAGCAAATCAGGACCAACATGAATACAGATATTATTTTTACATATTTTCTTATTTTTTTAAGCCGATTTTTTTTGCAAGTAATTAGCGACTTATGAATAAATTAACGAAACAAAATTGCAAAGTCGCAAGGTTTTTTCATAACATTTTTTTTTTAATTTTTTGCTGTTAAATATTATCTCTATTTTTCAAATTTTATTTTGTTTTTTACAGCTCCGGAAAATAAAAGTTAATTTTTTTTTCGATCTCATAAAAGTCCGGGGTTAGATAGTGTCCCTGAACAAAATTATTAAATTGTCTGTTGTCCCAGGACTTCTACGATCAATATCCTGGCCAGAATTAATTTTCCTGGCTTTTTTGAAAAAAGTCCGATAAGAACTTAAAACCCCGGACTTTTATTTTTTCTCGCCAGCAATAAAAGTTATCTTTGTCCTTATATTTTTTAAGGACAAAATAAAAGCCAAAAACCAAAATCATATGAAAGAAATCATATGAAAAGAAATTCATTAAATTTAGATTGGCGGGTTGGTAGATTTTGGCTCGGACTATTATTCTGTCCTTCAAAAATAAAAGGACAAAGGTAACTTTTATTCTTGGCGAGAAAAATTAAAAGTCCGAGTTGTCCGATTATTTTTGTCCGGATAAGAATAAAAGTCCAGAAATGACTTTTTTCTTCGGACTTTTATTTTAAAAGGAATAAAAGTCCCCGTCCCTGGTTTTTTATTTTGCTACTACAGCGCACGCTCGATAATCTGACCTAATTAAAACCAAGGCAGTTCACATTATCGAAAGTGTTTACATTATGGAATGCTCAAAAAGAATAGGATAGTACGTATTTATGTATATGTATGTATATTGGAATTCACATTTTATTCATGTTTTCATTACATATACATTTTTACGTTACACATATTATACAAAATCAACATAGGTTTTATTTGAAAAAATCAGTCATTCTTTTCTGTGTCTTCTATGTTTCTAAAAGTTGGAGAACAGCTTTCTCTCTAACTCGTCTTAGTACATTTACATCACTTGGATCGACGTCTTCATGACCAGCCCACCTTATCGCCTTGTTGAAAATTTCAACTGCTTCAGTCCCCAAATTCAGAATTAGCTGAGATCTGCGTAAATTACATTTACTTACTTAAACGTCTTTTGTTCATATTATAGAGCTTTTTGGGTTTGTTCACATTACAGAGTAGTCAATGCATAAAAAAGCCTGTTCACATTATGGTGTGTTCACATTAGCGAGCGTGCGCTGTATTTTATTGGAATTTATTCTATTTTCATTTCATTTTCTATTTTTCAAATCGTTTATTTTTATTCAATATTTTTTTTTTTATTGGTATGTATTTACTTTTTTTACAACCTCAAATTCTTTTACACATTTTTAGTTTATTTTTTTTTATTTAGTTTTTTTTATCTATGATTATATTACTTTAGCGTTATTTTTTTCATAAAAGTGTTACATTTTACTTAATTTAATAGCGTTTTTTTTTTAATCTTTTACGTAGTATTATTATTTTTAATCTTTATTCTTTATTTTAATAAATTTGTTAAGCTTATTTTAATTTTTTTTTAATTTCACTAATTATTTTTTTTTTAATTTCTTTTGTTTATATAATTTTCAATTTAATAATTTTTTATTTGATTGTACTTAACTTCTTTTACACATTTTACTTAATTTAATTGCGCTTTTTTTAATCTTTTACTTAGTATTATTATTTTTAATCTTTATTCTTTATTTTAATATATTTGTTAAACTTATTTTAATTTTTTTTAATTTCACTAATTATTTTTTTTTTAATTTCTTTTGTTTATATAATTTTCAATTTAATAATTTTTTATTTTATTGTACTTAACTTCTTTTACACATTTTTTATAAAAAAATTTTTTTTTCTCCTAGGTATTTTAGATTTTTTTCAATTACTAGTTTTTATTTATGATTTTTAATATCTTTCGTAGTTTTGTTTTTATATGTTTTTTGTTTTCTTTTTTATTTTATTTTTTAATGATTTATTTATTTATTTATACCTATTGAGTTTTTTAATTCCTTTTCATTTTGTACACTTTTTCTTTTGGTAATAGTTTTAATTTTTATATATGTACATATGTATTTAAGTTGTTTTCATTTTCTATTTGAATTTTATAATAGTTTGTATTACTATGTAAGCTTTTTAGTATAAAATAAAATAAATATAATTTGATTTTAATTTTTTTTTTATTGCTATATTTATCTACATGTAGATCTGTTTTTTTTTTCTTTTTTTTTTTTACTTTTTCAGCAACACCAACAACATTCAACAACGTGCATTATCCAAAATTTGTTGAGGTAAACATTCGCGCGTGCGCCGCTTCAACAGACAGACAAGTCGTATTTCGATGATACCTACGCACTTGCACCTGTATGTCTTCACTAACCACTACAAACATGAAATAAGAGTAGAGAAATTATTGAAACGCTTCAGGAGCTCCCCATGTATGATTGTGAAAACATTTCCAACACACAATTACAAACTGCAGGAACAAAAAACGAAAATTTAAAAGATATTTCAAAGCTACAAATTTGCCACTTTATTGCCAGAAGCATGATTGTGCAAATTATATGATTTTGAACTAATAACTTTGCTCGATTGACCACTGAATGTTGTATGCTTCAATCGAAATCCTTAATCCCATTATTTCAAGAAACCTAAAATATGTCGTAAGATAAATATTCGTCTAATAAAAATGTTAAAGTTTATTGTTTAATTCGAAAGTGAAAACCACAAAAGTTGAACAGGTTGTTTTATAAAAAGTCCGCACAAACATATCTAGTATGTATGTATGTATGTATGTGTATAACTATGTAGATATGTACATATCACCAATGGAAATGGAGTAGGTAAAATTTGCTCATAGTTTGTTGTCTGTTTAGTTGATTTTCGCATAAGGCACCACTCTTGCAAGTATGTATGTATGTACATACATATATGTATGTATCGTGAAAATTGGACATAACCCCAATTGGAAATTTTTGTTGAGCTTAGATTAGTATCCAATTTTATTTTTAAAGGAAAGTTAAAAAAAAATTGTAGTTTG
Organism: Sphenella marginata; assembly: GCA_951509765.1. Lineage (NCBI taxonomy): Eukaryota > Metazoa > Arthropoda > Insecta > Diptera > Tephritidae > Sphenella > Sphenella marginata. Next base: position 23,148,658 of record OX608079.1, read on the forward strand.
TACATTAAAGCGATTTTGTCGAAATTCCGTGTTTATTTATCGAGCCCTAAATATAAAAAATTTAAATGCAAATTGTTACTTACATCACAATTGTTTTATTTTCGTAATGGTACTTACTTCAGTTATAATATTTTGTGAGATGGCTCCACTAAAATTGTGATTAGGGCTGGATATTGTATTACATTCTAACCTCATTTACTTAGGTACTGGTACTGAGGACTCTTTTACAAGGTTGCCAGCTATTTTAAATTATTGACAAATTATTGAGCACAATAAAATATATAAGAAATAAAATAAAATGAAATACAATAAAATAAAATAAAATAAAATAAAATAAAATAAAATAAAATAAAATAAAATAAAATAAAATAAAATAAAATAAAATAAAATAAAATAAAATAAAATAAAATAAAATAAAATAAAATAAAATAAAATAAAATAAAATAAAATAAAATAAAATAAAATAAAATAAAATAAAATAAAATAAAATAAAATAAAATAAAATAAAGTAAAATAAAATAAAATAAAATAAAATAAAATAAAACAAAGTAAAATAAAATAAATTGAAATTAAATAAATAAATAATATGTCAATGGCAAATTGCCGGAAAGGAAAGAAAAGAAAGTTAAGAGAGCAAATTAAATGAAGGCAAAAACTAAAATGAACGCAAATGAAATAAATAAACTAAGAACGAAAACTTACACTGAAGATGGCTGAAACCGGTTCGTAAACAAACAAAAATTGACCAGGGATGGCGGAAAATCGTTCCAGTATAAACCTGAAATAAATAAAATAAAATTAATAAAAAGGAGGTCAAGGAAAGGAAATCAGCAAAAAAAAAAAATAAAAGAGAATACACCAAAATAAATTATGAATATAGACTGTAGAAAAAAAGAGTAAAAAAAGGAATATATTTTAAAGGAAACAAAAAGCAAAAAAAGGAAGTAAAAGTAGGCGACGTAAAAGAACAGCCAATAATGAAAGTAAATTAAGGTTTCTCTATTTGGAACTTCTGGCCGATCGTTAGTAATAAAAATTGGGTCCGACATATCTACAAGCAGAATAGGCCGAGCTGTTGTATAAAATGACGGATCACAACAAATAACTAATTGTTGCTCACTTTATTTACCTTGCACATTTCCTACTGTCACGTTACATACTCACACACGTAAACAAGTATGTATCCGCATTGAGCCGTAACCGCCAAGCCGTTTTTTAAACTAAAAGGGGGATATTTTGTGCTAAGTTGAAATACTTTGTATTCAGTCTGTCTTTTCTGAGCAACGGTATAACAACTGTTTAAAAAGTGCGCTTCGTAAATGCTCGTAATAACATTTTTATGTTTCGAAAAGAGAATACAAATAAATTTTAAAGTGATATGAAAATGCATTAAAAATACTAAATATTTCTAGAGATGAGTACGTATTTTTTAACGTTAACATACATACATATGTACATACTTATGAATCATATGCGTTAAAGCAATTGCATTCTTGTAAACTGAAAATAACAAATTCATACATATATAATAGTAATAATAGAATGTGCTAAAATAAAAAGTGCATTAGTAAACACAACATAAATTTCTTGTAATTGTTATTCATCCACAAATTGTTAGTTGTTGTTATGGCCAGCTAAACGCAGTAGTGAGCGTGCAACATACTCGTACATAAATATAAGGGCGGGTGGCAGAGCGTTGTGACGCCTAATTCAAAAATTACAAAAGCAAAACAAAAAGCAAATATTTTGTGTGCCACACTTGGTTTGCCGCGCTTGGTCAACGCTTTGGAGTCTCCACTCAATGCTAAAAATGTTCCAGGTGAATGACTCTTGTGAATACTACCGGCTTCCGGTCAAGCCACCCTATGGCTTTCGTCACGACAACGTATAAAAGTGTTAACCTGAGTTCAAATGTATACACACACACATGCACACACACACACACACACCGCTACCACCAAAAGAAATAACCACCAACTAAAGAAGAAATGTGCTTAAGTTTTGTATTTACATGCATACATTAGACTGTCCAAAAAAATTAATTTTTTGTATATTGATATTATTTTTAGGGATGGCAAAAAAAAATTAAGAGAGAAAGTGAAAGTTATAGAACCTAATATTAATTTTGCTAGACTATCATTAATAGCTTTAAAATCTTGTATTTGTCACAAGCAATGGTAGACCACTAACAATTAATAGTCGATTTTTTTTTTTTTTTGTAAGCTCTTAACGACTTATGCATGAATAAAATAACAAAATATTTTTTTATTTTCAAAGTTTTAAATTCGCTTTAAGAACTTCATGTGAACTAGCCGCTTGCGAGCTAGCAACCAAAATAGTGAGCGCTTATAGTTATTTCTGCGGACTTATTTTTTGTTGTTTTAAATATTTTTTAGGCGAGCAAAAATTACGAATAAGAAACGAACAATATCAATATAATTAAAAAAAAAAAAAATTTTATTTTTGGCCCAGTCTAATGTACTTGTCAAACATACAAATTTACACAGTCTTCAAATAATATCAAACGAATTCAAATATTTTCGAGTGAATTATTGTGCAAAACTATTAAAATATATGCAAGTGAAGGAAGAACTAGTTGAAAGCTGTCCCAAAAAATTACGCCAACGGATGTACTTACAAACAGACATACATACATATTTACGTACTTTGATATATACCTATGTTTGAATGTGATTCAATTAGTTGTGGGCATTGTTAAGTGGAGTTTCAAAACTTTCAACTCAGAAAATGTATGTTTGTGTTTTCTTTTGAATATGTGGCATACCCTAGTGATACTTTTAGAAGCTACAAACCGTAAATACATAGCATAGTCTGTCTTTCGAACAGTGATTTGAGTCATTAAATTTTTTTAAAGTGAAGTTGTATTTGCTTGTGTGTTATACCGAAAAGTGAAGTTATTTGAAAAGAAAACCAAAAATAATAAAAAAAAAAAAATTAGTGGGCCAAATTCAAAATGATATAGACGTCATCGTACATAAGGCCTTAGGATCAAATATCGGGAGAATTAACATAAAAAATTAAGTAGAAACAAGATCGATACTTGTTTTTGTCGTTTGTTGCGTTGCCCAGTTTCGAACTTCGAAGCGGAAAAATTTATTATGTTGCCTAGTGTAAGTTTTTAAAAGAATAATGACTACAAATACGTAATAAAACTAGAAAAAAAATTTCATTGCAGCTAAGAAAGTGTTTGAAATGAGATTTATGATGCAACATTCAAATTTTATTCAAGAGTTTTTAATTCCAAATTATTTATATTAAATAAAAAAAAAAAAATAAACAAAAAAACAGAAACAAAAATTTTTCACAAACTTATCTACAAATGCCAGAAAAATGCATTTCAAAAATAAAGCTGCCACATGGAATTCTGCCAAATTTTATCTTCAATTTACTTCAAACGAATTAATTCAACAAATAAAGCTACGTTACATCTGCTGGAATGTGTAAATAAAATGTGTTCTCTGTGCGAATATAACCTCAAATTATTAACGAATTCATGAATGCTTTCATTGCGCTCGATCTTAGTTGGATTGGAAAATGAGGATAACTTATCAATGGATAATTAATTTTTTTGGCGTACTTTTGACGTTTGCTAAATTCAACGGTGAGTTTATTTTGAAAGTCAAAGACACTTAATCATAGTCGTTGCTTAACAAGCGTTTTAATAAAAATCTTTACTTTACTTTTAAAAAAACTTTTAAAATATTGGTCAATCAATTATGTTGTTTCTTGGTATGCAGAATTTGTTTTTTTATTTTGCAAAGTCACCCTGTGTCAACTATTTTATTCAAAAACCATAGCAAAGCTGTAGAAATAAGCGAAGAAAGCCAAACTCAAGTTTGGAGTAAACGTTGTGACATCGCACAACCATGGACACAAACCGTGATTATAAAATGTTAAAATGACATGTTAAAATTAAAACCCCGTTTAAGACTTAAAATGTATTTTAACAACTTCCCTGTCCAATGAGTCAAATGTGACTCACCAGAGCGTATTGAAATGAGTTCGTGAGTCACATGTGACTCATTTGTCTATACAACCTACAGAAGCTTTCTTGCTATTAACGTGTTGTTATATTTTTTTGAATTCTATGTGAGCGTATAGCAAAAGAGCTCAACTTTAGACTATGACAGACATGAAATGATGTTTATTTTAGAATCATGTTTAAGCAGATAAAACTCTATTTTAATTTAACTATGAATATGAGCCCTTTAGTTTTACAGATAGATTAGACATATGGGAAAAATATTCAAAATCCTGAAATAATACATACATATATACTTTGAATACATCGAAAAAACCTCATATAAGTATTTGAGTCATATTACTCTAGGAGGTATCAGAACTAACTTAGGATACTTTTTTTCTTGGTATAGGCATAGGTATCTCTAGGCTCGCGGTTAAAGATAGTTATACGATAAATTTAATGCATTCCCTAATTTCCTACTGGGTATGTATTTATGACTTCCTGCAATGGAATTGTGCAACAAATTTCTATCTTATTAAAATTCTTTAAAAAAAAAATGAACTTAAAAGTTATTAAATTCGCTCACTATTGCCACACAATTGGTTATTTAAAGAATTAAGTAGTGGCCTAAAAAAGAAGTAATTATATAAATATATACATATATAAGTATATATGTACCTACATATGTATGTATGTACATATGTAGATAAACGCATGCATGTTTTGAAATTTATTACCAACCGTTTATTACTCTGTCATCATTCTTATTAGCAAGTAGCAAACGTCAGATGATCTAAAGTAGGGAACTAGTTCACATACATATGCATGTAAGACATAAACTACATACCTACATAAGTTTTTTAGAGATAAATATTAACGCGAGTAGATTCGGACCTGTACATCAGTGTTGCACGCGTGAGCGTCACGAGTAATCCCCAAATAGCGCGTCGCTAGCAATTGGAATTTTAAATTTTGACAGAGCGCTTTGCCTTGAAGTTGGCTGCGTAGTACTAGCGAGAGGAGGGAAAAATTACAACTTTAACAGAAAATCAACTCTATTATTTGGGTGAAAATCGGAATGCTGACCCGCTATGATTAAGTGGCTGAAGATAACGTTTCATCACGTCTAATTCACTTACATAAGAACAAATGGGCAGTGGCTTCTTCTGTCAAAATAAAAAGATGCTAGAAAATCTGACAGTAGAAGTCGCGAAAGCAAAAACAAAGCACATAAACCAATTTGCCGTGATATCAAATGGAATAAGTTTGCATTGGGTTTAATTTTCTATGTCAATTTTAACTAAAGTATCAACATTTAAATTATATAGGTACCATCAAAATATACTTAAAATAAGAAAATGAACGATCAATTTCAAATTAAAAGTTCATCGGGTAGGTACTTTTTAACGCCTGCTATGTCGTATTTTTTATATTTTTTTTTTTGCCTTGAAAAGAATTTTAACTTTCCGTTGTTTACAATAGTTTTGCCAAATGCATAACAGCTGATCGTTTCACAGATATAACAGACGTATATACGTTATGTATAAAACAGCTGATCCGGCTTTTAATAATTTTATAGAACTTTTACTGATAAAGTGTTATCTTAAACAAAACACTTGCCGCTAAAAAGCGCATTTTGACATTTCATTGACAGAGAGAGCTACAAGTTTTTGCAAGGTAAAGCAACAAAAAAAATTTTAAAATTTGAACTTTTCACTTAATCAAAATGGCAACAGCTGCTTATGCTGCTAGTTTTTACTGACTCCTGTTCGCTTGAAACTTTTTACTTTTTGTGTTTCGAAAGAGTTTAACGTCATTCTCATTTTACTTACACTTTTTCAAGTTTTGTACGCGAAAAAAGCTAACAGTTTTGTCAAATACACAACAGCTGATCGTTTGACAGATTTACTAGAAGTAGTCGGTGAAGAGTTTTCTGACTAAAACTTGCAACTTCTAACTTAGAGAGCGTCTTATTTAATCTGCTTTTGTGATCTCAATTAATACCTGTTGATTATCATCTCTTGTCCGTCAGAATAGTCAGAACTCACTAGAAATACATCTGGCACTTGGTTTTCTGATTCTGCTTTTCACTTGAGCATTCCGGATTCCGCTAGGATAGAAACCATTTATTTCATCATTTGAAATTAAAGGCCCTTGTAATTATTGTTTTTTTTTTCCCAGCTTGTCTGTCCAACATGTGCATGTTTGCGTCATTGCATTCGTCCTCAAAGCTCCAACGCCGCTGTGCATCACTGTTTGATGTACTGCCGGCTCACACACAAAGCAGATGTTTTCTTCTGTTTTTTTTTTTTTTAGTTAAATGTTTTCTGCAACAATTAATTATTTTAACCCTTTTAGCTGGTGTCCCTTTTCTTTAGTAATTTCACTAACGTCAAGAACGTTTTGAGAAATGCGAACTGTCTTTAAAGATAGCATTCGCAAAACGGCATAAAAATGTTTGTAATTCTACAAGAACAACAATTAAATTCACAGCAACTATGTATGTAACAATTGCTGGTTTAACTCGAATGTCGACACAAAGAAGAAAATTCGTGTTCTAAGAGGGTTGGGCTGCCGCATTTGTCCGTTATGGATAATTGATAGTTCCTACTCATTGAGCTAGGGCTTAGCAATCTTTTTAAACTCAGTACCGTTTGCACACTCTTCTAGTTGACTTGGAAAAATAGATCAAAGATTCGAGTCTATGTTAGGCATTGCGGCCATACTGAAACACTGGAAGCATCCATCCTATCTGAAACGTTCCTCCACCTTGGTAAGTTTCGTAAAAATACACCCACCCTAATGTACTTCCATATACGCAAAGATGTTGATGGAATATTTCCCCATTCATTGTGGCGTAACTGAGCTTGTGGATCGAAAAAGCACATAAACATTCAATGAGCAACACGAAAATATTGAGTGCAAGTTGAAGTTTTCAAAAAGATGGAAGCCACTCTGTTTAGTAGAGCATATCGTAGGAGAGTTTCGTATCAGTGCATACGCAATTGGCCATATGTGCACCACATAAGAGCTGGGCACTAGACAACATCGACTGCATATTTTCCAGTTGTCAATTATGTCTACGCCTTAATTTTAGTTTAATGTCAGCAAAAGACAGAAATTAATTTTGAAACTGACAGATGACAGATAAGGTATGTATTAATATTTTTGCATTGTTACATATTTATGATGTAACGAATATTCACATTTGCCAATATTAAAATCAGAAATAAAAACATTTGAAAATAATAGAGGTTAATGAAATGGAAATCTATTAATTTCCAACTTCATTCATTTCCAAAAACAGTCGGAAGTTACAGTATATTATTCCCATATTCCGTTCTCCGTCAAAATGGTAAATCTGTCAAAATATCAGCTGTTTGCATTTGACATGAAATTGGAAAAAAAGAACAAGATCCTTTTAAAACTTTTGACTTAAATGTTGCTTAAGTTGTTTTGCTCTTTCAACGTTTATATGTATATAAAATTTATTATGTAAAAATAAATAATAAATCACTACAAATAAGCAATAAATAACTCGTACTGAAATAGAAATTTCATGTTAACATTAAAATGTCCATAGCTCTTTTCAATTATAACACTAGTATTTAATACAATGTTCCTGCAGGGTCGTTCCTTAATTTAGACGTATGGGCACTAGATAGTGATATGTACATTTTCACGAAAATAGGAGAACCACTGAACAACTTGAATCGTAAGGCGAGATCGAAAAATAAGTTGTCAGTTCCGCCACCAAATATACATAAAATACATTTTTTAAAACCAACTAACAGGCGAATTCTGTAAGCTGTCTCTAGTCACTAATAGAGACATTTTGTGGTCAATTTCAATTTTGATACAATTTGGTATTCAGTAAGCTGTCTCACATCTCAAGTCTCAAAAAAAGAGTCACTAATTTGTCAGCTGGTTGTAGGCAGGTCACAAACAAGAAAATATAGGGCTAAAAATTAAATAAGTTAAAAATTTGTTTTTTTAAGTTTGAAATCATTTATAAATATTTAAAAAAATAATAATTAATGAATAAAAAAAAGAAAAAACAAAAATAACAAACTGTCCCCGGTCCTGGGTTCGAACCTGCACCGCTCACGTTGTACCCCGAGACACCTTCTATCTGTGCTATTGCACCATTTGTTTAAGCGCTGTCAAATGCTGTACTTCAGATCTATGCATATCTGTTTTTACCACACATCAATGGTGAACTTTTTGTGATTTTCTCTTACAGAATACCGAAATCAGCGGAAGTCACAAAAATTGTATCTAATGAAAAATCTCAAATTTAGTGACTTGAGATGAGACAGACTTACAGAATACAGCTATAAAATGCCTTTTTATTGTGACGCGGTTGTTTTTAAACAAATTTTTGAAGTTAACTTCTTAGGCGGCGATATGAAGTTTTTATTGAGAGTAAAATTGAGAAAATTGTATTGTAATAGATGATATAACGGGAACTATGCAACGGAAATATAATATTGGTTGTTGTCTTTGAAATCCTCACTACTGCTGCGTAGATGGCACTAGAAACGCCAAACTTGAAAAGGTGTTAGGAACAGGCCGAATACATAAATTGGATCTATTTATGCGAATATTGGTTGTTGTCTTTGAAATCCTCACTACTGCTGCGTAGATGGCACTGAAAACGCCAGATGACGCTAGATGGTGCACACCAACACACACACACGCTGTACATAATTCCCTGCCAACCATGATCGGATAAAAATCTGGATAATCATTGAGTCGCGCTTACCAAAAAAGAGGATAAAAAAGTGGGTAATTTTGTTCAGAGAGGTTCATTTTTTACCCATGTTGAAAAGATTTTTGCGTGTAAGTGTGAGAGCATACTTTTAGGCACTTGTCGTTTTCCATACAAATTCTAAAAATATGCGTTGGTGTTAGTAAAAATTTGTGAATTTTTGGAATCAGAGTTTCACCATGGTTAGCCATGGTTGGTAGGGTTGCCTTTGGTGCTGGTTAGATTAGTACAGTAATTATGTACATAGTTGATTTTTGTTGCTGCAATTGTCAACTCATTTGTTATTGTCATGCTTGTTGAGTATAATATGTTGAGTAAATAGCAAACCACAACTGCATATAACATCTAAAAATCAATTAGTTTGGCCTAGGGTGTTCATCACCATCTTTCATAGTTTTAAATAATTCTTCGGATTTTGTAAGAATTTAATTCAAGTACATTAGAACTGGAATGTCCACCCAAATCAATAAAATTCAATCCTCAAACTCGGACGGCTTGATTTTATACCGGCGCATAAATTCGTTCTACCAGGCACGCAGAAAAAATGCGTGCGCGGATGCTATTTGACAAAAATTTCTATTCGCCCCCTTGAGATTGAGACATGCCTTAGGTCGAATTACATATTCCGTGAATGGATGAAATTGGTTCCATTCCATGGAATAAATCGAAATTACGTAGGTAAGTTTGATAAAGTCGATAGAACTGATACCAATTATGCCTGTTCTTCAAATCCTTATACGAGTGGTTTCATAATCCTCATATATGTAACTCTGTTGAATTTTAGCGGCCTAGCATGAATACTTCCAGAGATATGCAACATGAAAAATCCCATTTGTATGTCAGGTGCCCGCACCTTTTCCCCTATCCCTCTTAATTCATCGATGGTTTTCAGTTTCTGTTCTAAAGTTGGTTATGATCGGTCAATCCGTTTAGAACGCAACTTAAGTTATGCATACATACACACATACAATATTTCAATCTTATACATTATATATGTAGTAGAGGCAGACGTCCTGTCTAAATGCGAGCTCACTGTCCCCCCTTTTAAAACTCTCCTTCCAATCTTTCTTCGCCTTCACTCTATCTCCCTCCTTTTTCTCCTCATTACCCGCTTTCCTTTTACCCCGCCCCTCTTCCTCTATATCCCATTCGTATTGGCCCCTGTTAATTTAGGCATAATTCTACCCACTTACCAAATTTGAAGCAAAACGCACAATGCATAAGATATTTTTGAATGGATCGGTTCCCTGGTCCACTTCCCGGAAGTAAGAAATTGTGAATCTAAACAATTCTCGAATACACCTTATTCATATTTCGTTATTTCTGAATTTAAGAAGTTAACTTCTTTCACGTGTACTGGCTACACGCGGTTTTTTTTGTTTTTTTATTTTATTTTATTACTTACGGATCCACGTTTCTTCACTCATTACTTACTAATGTTTATTACCGATTTCAGCTGTAAATGGTGCTATATTGGATTCACGCTGTTATCTTGAAGGCGGTGGTTCGGCAGAAAGTTTCTTAGCGAATGAAGATGTCAAAGTTGGTGCGATTATCGGTACACTGCGTATCAATGGCAATCCAGATATAGAAGAAGGCGATATTGATTTATCATTGCGTGAGAAAGACGCACCCATTGAGATAGTGCCAGGAACTAAAGATTTATCATTAGCTGTGGAATTGGACAAGGAAGGTGTTGGGGGACCATCATCAATTTATGTTAATGTAATTTGTACGCGCCGTCGATCAACAGATCCCGTAAGTATAAAATATATATAGTATATAGTACGTGCAACTGGGTATAAGAAGGTATTAAGTATAAAAATTTGGTTGAGTGTTAAAGTAATACGAATAACAACCTACAAACATTAGGTCATTTAAGAAGAGTAAAATCACTTCAATTCAAAGTAAATATAAGCAACCGCAATTTCAAAATTAGTTAGTCGGCCATTTGATATCGTAAAAACTATGGCCACGTCTGTGACTTATGAGCATGCATGCATACGTACTTACTTCGTTGCTTAGGCCCACATATGTATGTATGTATGTATAGACTTGGGTATGATGGAGGATAAGTTTATTAACATGCAAGCAGTTAATGGGTTGTTGGCACTCTTACCAACTTTGATGCTTTGTAGAGCTTCGAGTAGCCGTGCAATGTTTTGAAAGTTTTTCATTTTGTAAATTGTTTCACTTTTTTCTTTTGTTCTTTCGAAATCTAAACAATGCAGTGAAAGCACGCTTTTTTGTTTTAAATAAAGTTAATTTAGCAGAACGATCGCATAAACAAACACAAATGCATACACAGTAAAGCCACGCTAAACCGGACCAAAAACTTCAGGGGGATTTAGACTACAAAAAAAACACTTAGAGCATAGACATACACCAAATTAGAGCAAAAAAGACAGCTAATGGGAGAAAGAGAAAAAGGGAGAGAAAGTATGGAAAGAGCAAATTAAAATTAAAATTAAAATTAAAATTAAAATTAAAATTAAAATTAAAATTAAAATTAAAATTAAAATTAAAATTAAAATTAAAATTAAAATTAAAATTAAAATTAAAATTAAAATTAAAATTAAAATTAAAATTAAAATTAAAATTAAAATTAAAATTAAAATTAAAATTAAAATTAAAATTAAAATTAAAATTAAAATTAAAATTAAAATTAAAATTAAAATTAAAATTAAAATTAAAATTAAAATTAAAATTAAAATTAAAATTAAAATTAAAATTAAAATGAAAATTAAAATTAAAATTAAAATTGAAATTAAAATTGAAATAAAAATTAAAATTAAAATTAAAACTAAAATTAAAATTAAAATTGAAATTGAAATTAAAATTAAAATTAAAATTAAAATTAAAATTAAAATTAAAATTAAAATTAAAATTAAAATTAAAATTAAAATTAAAATTAAAATTAAAATTAAAATTAAAATGAAAATTAAAATTAAAATTAAAATTGAAATTAAAATTGAAATAAAAATTAAAATTAAAATTAAAACTAAAATTAAAATTAAAATTGAAATTGAAATTAAAATTAAAATTAAAATTAAAATTAAAATTAAAATTAAAATTAAAATTAAAATTAAAATTAAAATTAAAATTAAAATTAAAATTAACATTAAAATTAAAATTGAAATTAAAATTGAAGTAAAATTAAAATTAAAATTAAAATTAAAATTAAAATTAAAATTAAAATTAAAATTAAAATTAAAATTAAAATTAAAATTAAAATTAAAATTAAAATTAAAATTAAAATTAAAAATAAATATTAAAATTAAAATTAAAATTAAAATTAAAATTAAAATTAAAATTAAAATTAAAATTAGAATTAAAATTAAAATTAAAATTAAAATTAAAATTAAAATTAAAGTTAAAATTAAAATTAAAATTAAAATAAAAATAAAAATTAAAAGTAAAATTAAAATTAAAGCAAATTAAAATTAAAATTAAAATTAAAATTAAAAATAAATATTAAAATTAAAATTAAAATTAAAATTAAAATTAAAATTAAAATTAAAATTAAAATTAGAATTAAAATTAAAATTAAAATTAAAATTAAAATTAAAATTAAAGTTAAAATTAAAATTAAAATTAAAATAAAAATAAAAATTAAAAGTAAAATTAAAATTAAAATTAAAATTAAAATTAAAATTAAAATTAAAATTAAAATTAAAATTAAAATTAAAATTAAAATTAAAATTAAAATTAAAATGAAAATTAACATTAAAATTAAAATTGAAATTAAAATTGAAGTAAAATTAAAATTAAAATTAAAATTAAAATTAAAATTAAAATTAAAATTAAAATTAAAATTAACATTAAAATTAAAATTGAAATTAAAATTGAAGTAAAATTAAAATTAAAATTAAAATTAAAATTAAAATTAAAATTAAAATTAAAATTAAAATTAAAATTAAAATTAAAATTAAAATTAAAATTAAAAATAAATATTAAAATTAAAATTAAAATTAAAATTAAAATTAAAATTAAAATTAAAATTAAAATTAAAATTAAAATTAAAATTAAAATTAAAATTAAAATTAAAATTAAAAATAAATATTAAAATTAAAATTAAAATTAAAATTAAAATTAAAATTAAAATTAAAATTAAAATTAGAATTAAAATTAAAATTAAAATTAAAATTAAAATTAAAATTAAAGTTAAAATTAAAATTAAAATTAAAATAAAAATAAAAATTAAAAGTAAAATTAAAATTAAAGCAAATTAAAATTAAAATTAAAATTAAAATTAAAATTAAAATTAAAATTAAAATTAAAATTAAAATTAAAATTAAAATTAAAATTAAAATTAAAATTAAAATTGAAATTAAAATTAAAATTAAAATTAAAATTAAAATTAAAATTAAAATTAAAATTAAAATTAAAATTAAAATTAAAATTAAAATTAAAATTAAAATTAAAATTAAAATTAAAATTAAAATTAAAATTAAAATTAAAATGAAAATTAAAATTGAAATTAAAATTGAAATAAAAATAAAAATTAAAATTGAAATTAAAATTAAAATTAAAATTAAAATAAGACAATAAATTAAAAATTTGGATATAGACTAGACGGCAACTCAAGAAACACTGGAGAAACATCGTTTTCTCAAAGAAAGTGGGAAATAATTCTCAGATCGAGAAAATCATAGTTCTCCAATTCAATTATGAATTAAATTTTTATTTGTTCTCTAGAATCTTTGTCGACTTGACAATTATCTAACCAAACGCTAGAGATTGTGTTTGTCGGGTGAGTTCCGCATATCGAGGTTTTGCTGTACTTACTTGAATTTGTCTAGATAGTTGTTTTTGTGGATATGATTTACAATGATAAGTTTATTAGCTAATGTCTAATGAAATAGACCCCCAATGTTCGCTGTTGAAATTTCAAATTAAATTTAAATTAAAAACTCTTTCTTTTATTTAAACGATTTTGCGATACCACACGAGCCGGAGTAGTAATCTCTTCTTAGAAATAGAGGTTATTGTTAGGGGTGTGCTATAGCAGAATCACACTGCAGCGCAATACCAAAGTAGTCAAAAAAAACACTAGTTCGCAACTAGTATTTTTCAACTCAGAGACTTAATTTGTAATAACAAAAAATAAAGGGTGGAAAACAATGTCCTGACCTCGTTAGTTTGTAAAACAATACCCGACGCAACAAGTCACGTTGCCGCTTACTTTAATGACTCATAATATATGTAAGTTGCTATGTGAACTTATGGGTATTATATAGTGATGACAAAGGGTGGCGGTGACTTACATAATAAGTCCCTAATTTTCATAAAAGATTGTGCGCAGCACTACTTAGTCTCTGCAATTTCAACCAATCCTTAATAAAGGCCCTTGAAACTATGAGCTTCTCTTCGACAATTTTCAGCGAATCTAGATTTAAGGTTAGCTCTAGAGCTTTTATACTTCTAATAGCCCCACGCAATCCAAAACAGCCCATGCTCATAAACTTAAGCGCCATATACAAATTTCTTTCCAGCCGCACGTCCTTCACCCCGATTCAGATGCTCTTTATTGAGTCACTTGAGATTTGGTTCTGCTTACTTGATCTTCCCATTATATTTTTTACTCAACTTTTACTATTTCCATTTCAGAGCTTTGTGATACCAGTAAATGTACGCGTAATCGATGTCAATGACAATGCGCCCATTTGGATTGGGGCACCATACACGCTAACACTGTCCGAAGTTACCGTACCTGGTACGCGCATACTACAAGGCGCACACGCTGAAGATGCCGATCAGCCGGGCCCATTTTCCACGGTTGAATACCAAATACTGCCTGGCCCATATTATGGCTTTGTGCAATTCTTGAACCCTTTGGAAGGCACTTTAGTATTAAAGAAATCATTAGACTACGAAACTATGCAAAATTTCACAATTAAACTACGAGCTCAAGATCAGGGTAATCCGCCAAAATACACAGACACAACGTTACGTGTAGTGATCACAGATGCAGATGATCAAAATCCGAAATTTCAACATGAATCCTATATGGGTGAGCTACCAAGCGATGGTCGAACAGGTGATTTAAGATTACGCCCCGAACCAATCAAAGCCCTCGATCAAGACGAGGGTATATGTGCGCCAATTCAATATGCAATTGTACAATCACAGGACACCAAATATTTTCGTATTCATCCTCATAGTGGTGTGATCACATTGTTAACACCGCTCGGTTATGGGGATCTAGTCAATGGCGCTACGCTCGTGGTGAAAGCAACACAAATAGACAATCCTGATCGTTATGCGCTGGTAACGGTTATGTTGACACGTCCCGGGACCCATGGCGATTTTACGACCAATCTTTCATTTGTTCAGAAAAAGTTTCATATGCGCATACGCGAAGATATGGCGGTGGGCAATCGTATTTTGGCATTGCCCACGAATAAACCGGGCACACATTTGAAATATAAAATATTGGATCCAATAAATGCAAAATTTTTTAGTGTGGGCTCATTGGGCGAGGTAATCTTAGTTAAACCATTGGATTATGAGAAAATGACCAAACATGAGTTTCAAGTCATGGCTACAGATGGTGTGACGAATATTACAGCTGAAATTGTAATGGAAGTGATCGATGTAAATGATTGGGAGCCGAGATTTCGAGAGACGCACTATGAGTTTTTGGTACCTAAACGTGTAAGTAAAATTTTCAGTCTTGAGCCTCAACTTAAAATATGTGTTCGGTTATATTGTCATGACGAGCGCTCGATTCAAAGATAACATGATCCCCTAAGGAAATCTTTCTTGTTTCTTCGGTGGTATTTGCTGTTGTTGTTGTTGTTGTTTTAACAACAAAATCACTCCCCGAAGTTTTTGGGGAGTGTTGTCGAAATAACAGTCTCTGGCCGGATATGAATCCGGTACGCTCCGGTACTCCCTTGCGGTACTGCCCGACTGTCGTGGGAGCGATTTGGTATGACCAGTGCAACCTTCTAGGTCATGACATCCCTCCTTCCGAAAGGAAAGAGAAGATGGGTAATGAGAGGTGGGAGGCATCATATCCGTAGATCAACCATCGAGTTGCACATCATTACATTTGTGGATAATGCCTACCGCGGGCATATTCTAAGCCCCAACCCGCAGGGGTGTATTTCGGTGATGTTTGCCGTCTCCTATAATAATCTATGTATTTCTGTTGTCTGCTACCTGAAATGTGCCATTGTTGTATAAAGACTCGGTGTAAGAGACGATATATCTTGCTCCAGATATTTCCAAAAGGCAGTAGTATGGCTCGAGCCTCCAAGATAACGGGAGGCTAATTGTTTTTCTACGATTTCGTGAGTGCTCTTAAAGAATAGATGGCCTGAGACCGTTTCTACAGTACGTAGGAGAGTCTTAGATTCTTTCCAAAGTGGAACCGAAGTTGATATGTTCGTAAAAAGGTGGCTTGAAATTACAAACTTAAATCAAATTTACTTTCGACTTCATGAGATCTGACCGTGACGTAGGCTCCTCATTATTCTACGGAGCTACAATCGCTTAAACCTGCTATTTCACTCACTAAATAACTGAATGACACGACTGCTTATACACTCCAGTTAAGACAAGTACCTCCTCCCCTTCTGACACATCATGAGCTGATCCAAGCGCAGCCAAATCATCAGTCATCCCTCTCCCTTTCTGTGTTACGATGATCCTATGGCCATACTACAGCTTTCTCTAATTTAATTCTTTCATATTTCAATGTTCTTGCACAGTCGATCCATTCACAAAAGGATACATTTGATGGCATTGTGGTGGGAAAAGTCGAAGCAGCTGATGGCGATCGAAATGATAAGCTAGAGCTATCGTTACGAGGACAACACGCTGGTCTGTTTGAAATCGACTCAAAAGGCAGCATTTTCATGCGCCCCGAACAACTACAAACGCTTAACGAATCTACAGTTCATCTAATAGCAATAGCCACAGATTCAGGTGTACCACCACGCAGTACCTCTGTGCCCGTCACGGTAACAATGGAAGGCGTAGCGCTTGCACAAACATCATGGCGTCCAACCTTAATTGGCCTATTAGCCATGGTCATATGTATATTTATACTCTTTGTTTTATTTATCATTTGTTTCGTATTGCGCTCCAAGAGCAAAGGACAAAATGGTAGCCCACCTTTGGGTAGGAATCGTGTACATAGCCACGCACATAGTACTGTATCATCTGCAAATTTGGTTACACATGAAAAGCTTGCTGGTAATGGCAATGGCACAATAGTGACGAGTGGCGCTAGTGGCGTTTCAGTGCTACATATGAAACATGATGGCAATATCACAATGGCAAATCCCATTAGTAGTGGACACAATCATGGTGCCGGTGTAAGTTTGGGCAGCAACTCCACAATGTTGGCTACGAACTTGGAACGTGAGGCAAAACGTGCACAGGATCGTGGTGGTGATCGTGAGAATCAACGTGAAAGTTATGCTGCAACTGTGAGAAGTAAGTACGATTTGGTTTTTATGCTATATTTGTTATCGATAATTATGATTAGTCATGCTTCCAGGCATAGTTTCGCGTGCCTCTGCTAACGGGCAGTTGTATGAAGAGGATGAAATTGAAAATGATTCGCTTTCAAATCCAGGCAATATGTTAACGGAGAATAACAATAAGAAGAAAGCTTGGGAAGCGCCAAATCCAAGTCCGCATCGAGGAGTTGCATCCATAACGAGTTTTGATCGAAGCGCAGTTGGTGGTTCAAATCTACTATCGGCAACAGAAACAATGGGTTCTTCGGAAAATAATTTAACTGTTTACTTTTAAGGATTCAATCTTAGAAATAAGCGATCTTCCAATGAGCTGTTGTTGTGCATACTAATCGGTTTTCTCGAGCTTCGACTTTAGTAAAGTTGTGACTTTTATGTGTAAGAAAAATCCTGTCTTACCATAATCTAGAAGCAGCCTTAAGTCTTCAGTTATTAATCTTGTATATCGGTGCTTGAAATCCGCAAGAAAATTAACCAAAGTCGAACCAAACAAAAAAATCATCTGTAGTTTGTCTTTAACCTAATTTATAGGCAGCCAAACTCGACAAAACCGGTTAGTAATTTACTCGGAACCATACCATTACTATTATATATGAAGAATGTACATATTTTTTATGAGTAGGTACATAATATACATTGCTATAAAAATATCTTCATACTTTTAACTTTTAAATAAGTAAATAGCAAATAGAATGTTAGTCAATTTTCGAAATTACTCGAATCCCTTAGAGTACTGGTTTAAAAAAACGCTATTTGTATTTATAATTATTTATAATAATGGTTTAAATATGTAATAAAAAATTTTGAAAATAAATTATTTAGATTATTTATTAAAGTATTTATTCTAGGATATGTTTAAGTGGTTGGTCGAAATGGGGCGCATTTTAATAAGGTCAAGTCCGTTGTGTTGCATAATCCCATATGATAGGTTAAACTACCTTTAAGCTGGCATATCTATCCCAGCGGGAAAAAAAGACAAGTTTAAGTAGGCTTAAGGTCGTCTTCTATTGTTCTATTTAAGAAAAAATGTATAAACTGCGTTTTCTTCCAAAACATCGTTTCTATCCAAATTGGAATCTGACCTACTCAGCGAATCTCCCACGAAAGCATCAGTCAACTTACGACCTTAATAGGTGAATTTGCTTGAAAAAGATTATTCTATTCATTATTCCTAAAAATGACAGTAGAATTTGTTTTCAGTAGATGTTACAACTTTGACGAAGCCAACTTACCTTAGTATAATCATACGAAAAAAGGAAACAATTGAATACCATTTTGGTTGTATTAACTTGATTTGACTCTACGCTTTAATAAATGGAAATTGCCATACGTAGTATAATTATCAGTTAGAAATGGAATATAAAAAGCTCTGAAAATTTGATGTGACTTATGTTGTATAAGAAAAGGTAAAGTTTTCGTTGTTGTCCAATCTTTGGTAAAATTTGCATAGTTCGGCTCCAACGCTGTATAAACTCCTTCATCAAAATATATCAAAAAATCACAGTTATTATAATTAAAAAAGGTACGTTCATCTTCTTGATTCATATCATTAAAATATGGATGCACTATTTGTGTAGCATTTTCACCCTCAGCATAATAAACTGGCAACATACCACGGAATTCGGATTTTAAAAATCGTAAACGAAAATTCTTCGTTGGCAAGAAAAAACTACTTGGATAACGATACCAATCCTTACCAATGCAAACGTTATAAATTTGGTCGCTGCGATATTGTGGTGTGGTCGTAAATTGATTTAGCTCCATTATAACATCCATTGGTGCATGATAATTACGATATAGCGAAAATACTCTGGATAAGCCCAAGAGCGTGCTGATCAGCATTACGAAAATTGCAATGAACATTGTATGATCCAAATAATGAGAACCAGCTACTGTTTTACTTGGAAACATTATAGTCTTCAGTCGATAGAAAATGCGTTGGAAAATATCAACAGTGATTGCACCACACAATGATATTAGTGGATAAATGGGAAACAGAAAACGTTCTTCTTTGTGTGGCTGTGGAAAGAATACCAAGATCCAAATGTAAAGCGGTGTCAATGAAAGGTAGCGTGGAAAATTAAGACTCGATTTGGATTTTGCGGGAACAATGATGTAATCAACAACTAACATAAGCGGTGTAACCAGAGAGAAAAGCTGAAAATATAATAACAGAAAAGATTACAATTATTGGTTTTTTGCGTATGTTTTAGTTGTTATACAGTTTATGTACCTCCACTAGGGGGCAAGATATTTAACAGTCATTGTTTGAATCAAACTAGCTGTAGAGTTTAGTTTTTTAAATGGTGTATTTTTTTCATGTAAGATACACTCTTTGGGCCTTAATTATTATTATTATTATCATTGTAGCAGTACTATGCCCTAGTTAGTCATTCCAGACTCTATACGGAAGGCAGTAGAAACTCTTCCTGTAAGTTTTGAAAGTGGTGCTAAATGCAAAGCAGAAAGGCTTCAAAACACATACATATGCACATATTTTGTCTAACGCTCCGTGGCCTGGAGGGATTTGCACTCCGTTCGCCATACGTCTGATTTCCGCTCTTGAGCCTTCACTATTTGGAACTAAACTTTAAGAGCTTTATGTGACAGGAACAAAAGCAACATGGTGACTGACCTATAGACTACTTGATCGAAATCAATTTACTACTTGATAAAATGGCCATCTTTTTTAAAGCAGACAATTTAAAAATGTCGTTGTTAGTGTAAAAGCTTTTATAGAGTACCTGGATTTTTCTGTTAGGCCTGTTATAATAAGCGAAACGGAGACAGGACATCACTGGCATCCTTCCAACATTTTGAACAGTTCTGACTAGCCTTACAAGTAGCAGTAGTCTACCAGAGTTTCAAGTAATCAACAGTACTCATATAAATAGTCGCCTCTGTCAGCCTTTGACCGGGACACCCCTTTAGAGATTATTTACTAACGTGAAGGTATAAAGATCCGTTAATTCCGCATTCAAAAACCTTATATCGTGCGAATAGCATATATTTCATAATTGTTTATAGAATTTACTTACCCAAATGATGTTAAAATTCAAAAATCCATTGACTATGTAATACGATAGTGGTTCGGTACCAAATATATTCGGTCCATGGCTAGTGAATACGTTATAAATGACTAGATTCAATGGCGCTATAACCAATCTCCCAAAATATGTGCTATCGATGATGACCATTGGGATTCCAATTGTTGCTGCTGAAATTCCTCCCCAGAATAAAAATGTTTTCCACAGTCGTTTACGCACTAATATATCGAAAGCGATTGGTACACCTATTAGGCCACCAAAAGGCCAGCCGAGTAGTGAGGAAATGGCAACAAAAAAAATCGCCAAACTATACTTTAATTGCCACCATGCAGCAAGGGCGGCACATCCAAAATACATCGAGAAAGATGATGGCAGCAATGAGGTACTCGATACAAACATACCAACACTAAAAAGTTGAAAAATCAACCACAATCGTCCTATATGTATACCAAATTCCTGGCAGATTGACCTGAAATAATTAAATATTACAAACATAGATGCTTACTCAATAGTAAAGCTAAAATCTTACTCACTTATACATAAAACGTTCCATGACAGCACAACCAAATCCTAAAATGCAGCGTATCATATAAAATATAAGTATCGGGCTTGGATTGAATAATTTTTGATAAATCCAACCGGGTACACCTTGCAATAGTAAATATGTGTAGGAGCGCAACGCAAACTGCGGACTATATTCCCATGTCTGCATACCATGCCCATTGATAATATAATGCAGTGGCTCCCAATAGTTGAAAGTTTCATCACAATCGGAAATGTATGTCCAAATGGCGCTACATAAGCGTGCACTTATAAATGTCTTAAATGCAGTTTCTACACTTGGGATAATGGTTGATTTAGTATCAGTTGGTATTGTTGTAGACTTAGCAGGTTTGGTACCATTAACACTGAAAGTAAATAAAGAAATTACACATTTCAAACCATTTTTTCTTATTGCAGTTACTTCTTTTTTCGCTCCTTTGTTTTGTTGTGATCCAGCTTTTTTGGTGGCCTTTTGAATAGAATGCTGCCATTGTCTGACTTATTGGCGTTATATCGTTGGCGTGCGGCCGGTGGGGCCATAGTTTCAATTGGGCGTGCTAATCCTTGCCAGAAAACAACTGTTAATGCTGTTCGTCTGTGTAGGTGTCCGGTAAAAAAATTATTTTGAAAGCGTTCATTTACCGAAATTTCCTTTTAACAATATTCTGACCGGAATTAGCTCGTGCATGTTCTGACAAGTAACGAACAGACACAGCTGATAAGAGATATGTCATTTCACATTTGTGATTCTAATACAAACCCTACCAGACGAACCTTACCACCTCACTAATGCATCCAAGAACAAATTATAGTACCGTTATCGTACTGTCAAATTTGTCTATTTCTTAAGACATTTCTTTTTGGAGAAAATCCATGCAAGCAAGGACCGTTTGTTCAAAGTCTGATTAAATGCTTAATCAAGACTTTATCAGGAGTTGGTCCAAAAATCGTTTACTCAATGTCTGATAAGCTGATTATCTTCTGATAAAAGTTATCAAAGGATGAACCTCTGACCGCTGAATGTAAACATCTGCTTTTGTGATAATTTATTTTGGAAACATGTGATTTATGCGTTCACATTGAAACTTTTATGGGTAATACTCTCCACCCAACGTCAAGTGTTAATACACGTCCAAAAATCTAGGTAGAGGTATCAATTGACGCGTCTTCACCTCCGTAACAATAATCTGGAGGGGGAAATCCGATATTTTTAGAATTTTGCGAGATATTTGCAGTTAAAGTTCAGAATTTTCTGTCATTTTCATGTGGTTGTTGCAATCAGAATACCCTGTGAGAAAAAAGTGGCACGCGGAAGGACATCACCGTGGCGGTAGCCACGGCTATGGCACACACCCGGAGTTGGAATGGCGTAGCCCAGGGTTATTTTTTGAAGCGCGGCCGAAGGCCGCCTACGCGGAAGGGTTTTCTGCACATAAAAAACATGGATCGGGTCCCTAAACCCGGGTTATTTTTCGGTTTTTCGCAAATATTTTACAAAATAATGAAAATATCGGTTGAGCGGAGTTATATTCGTGATCCTGGTACCGAGCCGCGTCTTTTGAGACCCCTCCCGACATTCTTGTGTAAATATTAGCGCTCGGTAGTCCATCGCAACGATTACCGACGTGTTTTGTAAGTTTAGCTGTTAAGTTAACCGCTGATTAGGCTTAACCGTCCTTAAAGAAAATGACCCTTAATTCAACATATGCAATGAATTATGTTAAAAGGTAAGGGACGAGCCTAATGTCTATCAAAATATCGATAGTCAAACGACTATAAATGTCATTTTGACAAAGCATTTATTTATATACTCTTATCTCTAATTGTTAAACTGTTTTTTGTGAAATCGGCACTGTTGGCAGAGTAATTTTGCATAAATCGTAGTTTTATTGTTTTCATATTACTAGCTCATCTAGTCGAAACCACTAGAAATATATATAACATCAACAATTTTGTTACAAAGGTAGTTTTCTTGTTTGGCGAAGAGCGAGCAATTATCAGCAACATGTCCAAAGATGACAGAGATTTGGATCTGTCCAATGCAGGGCGAGGTGTATGGTTAGTTAAAGTGCCAAAGTATATAGCACAAAAATGGTCTAAGGCGCCTTCGAATATGGATGTAGGCAAGTTACGTATTAGTAAAACACCTGGACAAAAGGCGCAAGTTTCCTTATCACTAACGCAAGCTGTGGTAAACTTAGATCCAGAGGAGAAAATCCCCACTGAACATATATTAGATGTATCTGTAGTAACTAAGCAAACATTAGGAGTATTTTCACATGTGATGCCACCAGAACAAGCGACCATTAGTAATGGAAAAGAAAAAGAGCAACAAGCAATCAGCGAATCAGAAAAGTTATACATGGAGGGACGTATTGTGCAAAAGTTAGAATGTCGGCCGATTGCAGACAATTGTTATATGCAGTTAAAACTGGAGTCGATACGAAAAGCATCAGTGCCACAACGCAGAGTGCAGCCAATAGACAAAATTGTGCAAAACTTTAAACCAGTCAAAGATCATGCACACAATGTATGTTTTTAATTTTTTTTTTATACGTTACACATTGCCACTAAGAGTTTTAATATCCATCATTTTTATTTATTTATTTTTCCATCATAGATCGAGTATCGCGAACGTAAAAAGGCAGAAGGAAAGAAAGCACGGGATGATAAAAATTCAGTTATGGATATGCTTTTTAATGCATTTGAAAAACATCAATATTATAATATTAAGGATCTGGTGAAAATAACAAAACAACCTATAGGTTATCTTAAAGAAATTCTCAAAGAAGTATGTGACTACAATATGAAGAATCCGCATAAAAATATGTGGGAGTTGAAAAAGGAGTATCGCCATTATAAGACTGATGAAAAGAAAGATGATGATGAAAAGGCGAATACAGACAGCGATTCGGATTAGTACAATGATTAAAATGTAAAGTAAATAAATAAGCTGTTTATATTTTTATTATTAATTAAAAGAAAATTTAACCAAGATATGGCCCAATAAGATGTTATGTATAAAAAGACTGTATCTGCGGATACGGATATTTAAGCACATGCGTTTACACAAAGGAATATAAAGCTGCCAGCTGTCTTGCGACGATACCGGCAATGAAGATATTTCAAAGCAGTCGGCCAAGCTTTGATTGTTCTCTTACTCGATACGAATTAAAAATATACACCACCAAGACGCCTTGGATCCACATCCATCGGGGATTCCACTATGTCGGCATTAAACAAAAACTGATTGAATGTTGCGGAAATTTTTTTGTTTGGAACAATTCATCTTTCCAAATACTAAGCTAAGTAGTCAAAAGTGGAAGGTGGTTTCCCTAAGCTATGCTAGTAGACCAACTTGGGTTTGTTGTTTGATATTGCGCCTGTCAACGATATTTCAGCATCTTCCTTATCGAGCGTTGTTACCATTCGCTTTTATAGGAAGTTCTAGGAAGATGGCAGTTTCATTGTTGGACCAAAGTGTAATTGTTGTTAGCAGAGTCTGCTACGGCAAGCAGTTAAAAAGGCATTTCGTGTTCCCTATTTTTCGAAACCGATCACTTCGAAACATGAATATAAAAGATCCTTTCAAAACTTTGGAAATTGGGTATGACTGCGTTCCCATATTGATAAACAAATATACTCTTAATAACTTTTGAATCGTTTATGATATAATGATCAAAGGGGTCCAAGGAATATGTGGATTCTTCATGTATTTGAAAGATGAAAGCGTCATTTAATACCATTTATAATTTTGTTAAACACTAATATTTATTAGGCAATTATTTTGTAACACTATTTTTATAACTAATTTGTAGGTATCAAAAAGACAATAGTATATACAGGTGTATACACCATATAAGCTATGTAAAACTATTTATATACAAATGTACATGTTTGTATGTGTCAATTACAGATTTTATATAACCATAGTCAGCATGATTTATTAATTACATGTTCATTGTATTGTCTATTTACAAATCGTCAATCTATATAAAACTGTTTTATTTATTTTTCTTTCTTGTTTTATATACCTTGCTCCTAGTTTGAGATCTCAGGTACAAAGCAATTTTTTTTTAACGCAATTTAAAAGAAGTAGTCAAATGTTAACAACTAAATGCTGATGATACTGATTTTGTAACTTTACAGTGGCAAGAAAAACTGTGTAATAATAGATATATGCAAATTACTTTAGGTAAAAAGTGTGTCAGGTGCATAAACGAGATGATTTATAATATATGTATGTATAGGCAAAGTATAGTGGTTATATACCTTTATGTGTCTGTAAAAATAAGAGATTTCATAGAAAGTGAGTTTTGTTTTAGTTAGCCATTAAATAATATGCACACACAAATTTCAACACACAGATTCTAATGTACATAAGTACACATGTACAACTGATTACACAATTATTGCACACACTTATGAACTAAATATATTAATTTATATAAGCATCTATGCACAATGCATTTTTATAGCCAAAAATTGAATTTCCTTAGGCTTCGTTTAGCTAATTCAAGGAAAATTGCAGTAAATACTAATTTAATTGTCTATAAATATACATGATTAGTTTTTGTGATTATAAGAAAATGAATTCTCAAAATAAGTAGGCAGTTTTAATAACTTATACACTACATAGTAGTCAATAATATAATGGATTAGTTAGTTCCGTGTTCCGGTCACGACATACACTCTTCATTTGAGAAAATACCAGAATCATAATCATCATTTGTATTTGGTAGTTTCTCAATTGGTTTCAATGGACGCACAACATTTATATTAACATTTAACATTTCACTATTAATTACATGATTTTCATCGATTCTAGTACTACTACTACTATACCTAGCCTCATTAATAATAGAAGACTTTTTCTGTTTACGTTTTGTGGTTTCAGTAGTGTTATGTATGTTGTTTATTATACCAATATTATCTTCTATGGCTACGGTATGGCGTTTTGTATCTAAAAGATCCAATTTGATATCGTCCCAGGTAGAAGGCTTTTCGGTGCATTTGTTTATGACATTTATTTTTATGTTATTTTGATTTGCCTGCAGAAGATGAAAGAGATGGAACGATTATTGTTAAGATATAGAGTAAAGTTAAAATACGTGTAGTCTGCGGCGAAAAGGAGCTTTTTGGCTCTTTAGATATGGATTGAAAATCGATTCGAATTTCTGAATGAAGGATAAAACATAAATTTTAAGTGGCAATCCTATAATTTGTATTTTGTATTTATTTTTGAATATTTTCCATAAAAGTGAGCCGAAGCAAAACCTTCCAAAAGTAAATAGAATACATAGGTGGAACCTTATCTAATCAATCTGAAACAAACATTGAATTTAAAAATAGAGGGCAGCCCTTTTCAAATTAACTAGAGCCTAAGTTTTTATAGGAATTTTGATTCCGAAATCATTATATCATTGGCAAAACACTCAAAATTCGAAAACTCCCTATAGCACTTGTATGAAGTTTTTTTAATAATGTCCTCTTCTATCCAAGGTTTAAGAACAACATATTTCACAGCTTTCAATATCAACACTCACCAAAAGTAAAGTTGATAGAAAATAACGTGATACATAGCTCTCATCTTTAGCGGTCATCACATCTTGAAACGTAATAGATGATGATGTTATATGCATCGCTGAGGGAATTGGTTTTTGCAGCTCATTCATGATTTCGGTACCCAGTTGAAATACGTCAAAATGATGACGATATCTTGCTTTGGATAAAATAGGTTGTAAATATTCATGCCATTTTTGAATCTGAAAAAAATTATAAAATAATATACTTTCTCAGAACAAAACTTTAGAGAATAAATGTTTCTTAATACCTTAGTTTTACTTTTTTCAACTTCCTGTATATTGTCCATGTCTAACAAATCATCTTGTGTAAATAAACCCGAATCACGAAACGTTGTATCATCATCCAAATCATTTTCATGTTCCAATAAATTTGTATTATTGTCATCAATAACAGCAGCAATATTTTCATTTAAAGAACTATCAATAAGTGCTGTAGGTGTTGTTTGGGTAGATTCTTCATCTGCGCAATTATCATTAGTTGCCACATCATTTGTAATTACTGTTGTGTTGTCTATTGATTGTGGTGTGGTATCTGCTGCCAATGCGTTTTCTAAGACACCTACGCAGCTCTCAACACCTTGTAATGAAATATTTTCTTCAACTTTTTCATCATTTACCGCTATTTCCGCACTGCTATCACCTGCATTTTTTTGTTCTTGTTGCTGTGTTGTTGCTTCATTGAAGTCTTCGTTAATCACTTTCAAACTACTTGTAAAAGGAGGCGTTAATAGCACATCTGCATCGTCAACACCCGAATCTCTGCTCAAACGATGTGTAATTGTATTGGCTTGTTCTTCCTCAGTAAACCCCAAAAAATCTTCTGCATCTTCATCATCGCTAAATATATTGCAATCTGATGTGTATATGAAAAATAGTAGTATTAAAAACTAAACCATTTAAAAGTATATAAATTAAACAAACTTGTGGCGCTGGTACTTCTCATCCCAGACTCATTTCTATCCGTTGAGATATCTGGTGTATTACTAAATAATTTCATTGGTCTGTATTGGCGTGTTTCATTCATATCTACATTGTGTGTACGTTTCATCGAACGCTGCAGTGTTAAGAAAGAGTTGTTAAAAAGTTTAGGTGTAGTTCATACGAACGGATGAAGCGAAATATCATTTGAAAAATTCTAGAAGGTAATCACTTTTTTGGACAAACTATACTATTACAAATCACTTTCAAATCCCAGACAATTATGCTTTGTTTAAGTTTCCAGGCAGAATATATGTAATAAATGTACATTTTGCAGAAGCACCCATATCGATATGCAGTTTTTTTAACTATTAGTTTGGCTGTTATATTTTACTATATCTAATACGTTTCTCGTTTGATTTTTATACAAGGTGGCAACATGCTCTAACTGTTAACATGGTATTAAATTTATTTTAAAATGGTTTTCAATCCTTTAAAAAATATTTCTTTTGCATTAACATCCGTTTCGTTTGATACTGCTATGGTAATATTTTATATTAATAACACAATTAATTCATTTTAATTCTAAGGCACAAAATGTTACTAACATAAAATTCATTTTAATTTTGAAGAGGTTGACAACCGTATTCCAAATGCCTACACATATTTAGTATAAATATGTCCCTGACGAATTTAACTTTGTCGTTGGATTTCGACCATATTCCACGCTAAAATACCAATTACTAATAAATATTTAAAATACAAATTTATAATCGCATGCTTAATTGATTTTATCGACAATTTCGTAGAAAGTGTAGTGTACACGATTTTTTGAATTTCTCTTTCCAATAAAACCTCGTATAATTTCATGTTTTGGGCGATTCATAAAATACATACATAAATTTCTCAAGTTTTACTCCACACAAAACTTTGGCAATCAGAAAATAATACCCACCGATTGTAGAAAAAGGTCCATTTCCGGACCAAGTTTAAACAATACACGACGCCTCAAAACTTTTTCATGAAATTTTAATATATTCAATACTAGCGGAGGCGTTGGCGGCACTATTTGTACGGGCATCGTATAAGTTATAGGGGGCTCTTCGTCTTCAACTATATTGAGAAGTGTCTTTATTTCATCATCAACAAATATGGTTATGTTCTCTTTGTTTGGTATGCAAGGAAAGACATCTGTGGTGAGTACTTTCGGTGATAGCATGCGATGATCATGATCATCCAAATCAGAAAAATATACACCCTCATCATCTAGATGTGGCAGGTAAACGCGTATCTTTTCCTCGTTTTCAGCGCCTATGAAAATATGTAAGCGTAAGTAATTGATATAAAACTGATATGTTTCCAAACTTACCATTTTGATCTGCGGTGTTGCCACTGTGAGCTTTCGCTTCGACAATTTCAGCTTCCTGCTTTGAATCAGATTCCATGTGATTTTCGGAATTATCAATTGTAGTAGCAGACGTCGTCACTTCATCACCTTTGTTGTTCGTCAAATTACTGGGGCTCTCATTTAATTGATTAGTTTTTTCGTTTATGCTTTCACCTAACCCAGTGTCATCACGCAATTGCTGTGTGGCAATCTGACTACAGTTGCTGTCATTCTCATTAAAGGTGTTTGAATTCTCATTAACATTGGAAGCTGTTAACTCACTTTGTGTAGCAATATTTGAAGCTTCTATTGAATTTTCAGTTTCGTTGCTAGATTCTAATAAAGACTTTTCGGTGGAATTTAAATTTTGAGTTAATTCCAATGAGGAGTCCGGCGCTGTTAAGTTTGTTATACTTAAATCCGATTCATTTCTTGCTAAGCCTTCGTGTATACTGCTCCCTCCACACAAGGCAGACTCATTTGCATTTGTACTTGTGTCAAAAGCTGAAGTATTATTTAAGCTAACGCTGCTATCAATACCTGAATCAAGTGCCATCAAATCAATATTGGAATCTTGAATGCAGTCTGTTAGATCCCGAACGCCTTCAATGTTGCAGTCATAGCATTCATTTGAATTTTGTACTAGCTGGGAGGTCTCTTTAGTTTTGCTTTCGTTGTGGCGGTTAATGAGTATGTCGCCGAGCCTAGGCTTTTTTCGATGTCTCAAAACTTCACCGATGGCCAAAACTTTATTTTCCAAATCTAAATATTTTTCAATATATTCCTCAGAGAGTGGAGGCCAATCTGATAAATCGTTAGGCCCATCGATTGTATCTCGATCTTCTATTTGTGATAGACGTTCCTCCTCCTCATCCATATAATCTTTAACTTTGAAATGCAAACGAAAATTAATATCTGGCACCAATGTGTTATAACGATGCTCCACATGATATGTGAAAAGTTTGTAATTTCTCTTTGAATCGATTTCTTCGTCATTTTCGAGATCGACTATGCTGGCATGCATCCATGCTGCAGGGTGTATATATTGCTCTGATTCAATTTTGTAAAACTTTGATGCTGCAACTTTAGTTTTTTCTTGCTGACTAGTTCCACCGAAACGTTTCCCTTCAGCCAATTTACGAAACTTTCTTGGTACTAATTCTACTTCATAGGGATCATTGACAGCTTCCACTAGACGTTTACGACTGCGTTTCGGCTTTTCTGCTAAGTTTTGTGTTGTATTCTCGGACCTATACGAAAGACAATTAATTTTGGTTATTCTAAACAGATGGGTAAATGGAACATCAATCATCAGCCCCTGTCGACAACACTACCAAAAACCTTCGTGTTTTTTTTTTCGTTACAAACAAAAACTAAAAGAAATGTATAGAAAATGGGTATACCCGATATTGACAAAATGTACTACATAGTCTCTGATCTATAATGTCGAATATGCGAACTCAGTCTTAAAAAAGTTCATATACCTATGGAACTTATGTATAAGTAATTTTCGCCTTAATTTACATGGCTTATCAGTGTTATATGAGGTTGGATCTATGATAAAGTTGAAAACCTTATGTATGATGAGATCAGGACGAGAAAACTATCTGCAGTATAATGTCGTAAGCATCAAAATAAGTCTTATTTCAGTGACACATAATTTAGAGAATATAAACGAAGGATGTTAACATATTTGGCGCTAAAAATATATGTTAATTAAAATGGGTTTTAAATTATCACTTAAATGCATACTCTTTACTCTACTCGTATCTTACCTGTTATCAACCATTTCCTTCTCCGTATTGGATAAGGTCAGTATTTGTCGCTCTACGAGTTCTTGTACAAAATCTACACGTCGGCCGTACACCTTTGACGAGTTCAATAGCAGCAAACCAGCTTCATTTAATACAATGTCTCGCCCCATGCCCAGTTGTTCAAACAAATCTAAGTACTGATATACAAATCAAAATAAAATAAAAAAAAAAACAAATTCACATTAATGAATGATAAGATAATGCATATTTTAGTTCATAAACTCACATAACGTAATGAGATACCAAAGTCGGTGGAATACTCTGGGTGCTCCGCTAACTCAATTAGCAAAAGTACTATATTTTTTTGTGAACGTTCTTCTTCTACGTTGTGTATTAGTTTTGATACACGAGAATTGGGATGTTTATTTGCTGCCTGGAGAATATTATCAAGGACTTTCGTATGATTTGCACCTAAAATCATTTGAAGTTTAAAGCAAAGTTTAGAAAAAATGGGAGGGAAAATATTGGAATGTTGTGTTGATACACACACCCCCCACACACACAAATACATTATGCATTTGTACAGCCACCGCGTGAAGTGACGCTTCGTTGGCTTCTTTTTTTGGTACACTTCCGGCACTAATTATGCTTACCCGATTCAAACATTTTGTCTATCGGATGCCGTAGCACTATTTATATTTTAATAAATCTTAAAATTGTATCACTTTTCATTATTTACACTTTTTTTAGCTCTTATCTTTTCTATTTTGCTATTCTCTTTTATGAAACCTCATTTTCTCCGATAAAAGTTCATTCTTTCCATGGGCGGGTTGTCGTGTCACTTGAAAATATTTAACGAATGCAACATGTGCTATAAGCTTCTACACGAAGTTTTAAGCCATTTATATTTACAATTGTAATAATATTTGTTTACTAAATCTGACTGTATTACATTAATACAACAATATTTTCAAGAAATGTTTAACAAATAGTGTATAGAAATATATTTTATGCAAGCCAAAATAATGCATCCCTATCTTTGCGAGAATGAACTTTCGTCAAGTTATGAAGAGTCGCAATTAAATTGTTATCGGCATTTCGATAAATGTTGGCACTTTTTTAGGAGTTCTGTTGTTTAAAAAAAGCCGGTAACCGCTAACCAGAGTTTAATTGACGTATTTTGTATGGTTAGCTGTCAAATTAATCGCCGATTAGGCTTAACCGGCTTTTATGAAAGTGGCCCTTAACTATTATGTTATTATGTTATTATGTATTATTACTCAGAACGGCTTTCCTCCCATATTGAATGGATTCTCGAAACTCCAAGTTTTTTCTCATCCGGTTTTTAAACCACATAGGTATCTTAGTCCATTTGCTCCAAACTTAAAGTTACAGTGAGTGCGTACCAAATTAGTTATGTAAATATTTATATATAAATTTTAACTGTATTGTAATAGTTTATTTTATTTTCACATGTGTATGAAGTTCTTGTTCAATTTTTTATGTTCACTACCTTTAAGTTTCATTATCTTTTGCATGCAGTAATAATATAATAAAGTTAATTCATGAATAAAACTGAAGTGTATTACATATTCTTCAATTTTGTGAGAAGTAAGTCAGAGAAAGTATATAAATTTTAATTTCAGAAAAATCACATATTTTGTTTGTGCCCACGTACTTAAGTCACGCCTAAAGCCAATATTTTGTTGTTTTTTAAAGTTTTATGTGATTACATTTTTACAGTTTTTTTTTGGTATGGAAGTACAACTATGCGTCTTTGAGATCACGTACTACGAGGAAAATCAACCCTGAAAAATTCAACAATATGACTTATTTTCACCACAATTTTATTACTATATAATTAAGGTGGAAACAATGAATTCAACGTAAACATAACTATCTTTCTCTGCTTTAATAAAATAATAATTTAAACAATTTAAATACAAAATACGAAGCAATGGCGAATCAGGAATCACAGGTAATGAGCTTGCCGTTACCACCAACGCAGTACATAAACCTCTTCTCTGAGGAAAATATACGCCGCAATCGGGCACCTCGACCACCACCGCCCATACAGGATAGCTATAGCATGTTTGGAATACAATATAATAATGAAGAAATGATCCGTTCTTTAGAATCACAAAATATAAAACGACTTATACCAATACATTTTGACCGGCGAAAAGAATTGAAAAAGCTGAATCATTCGTTGTTTGTAAATTTTTTGGACCTTATTGATTTGTTGATTCAGTATCCGGATAGCCCACGTAGAACAGAAAAGGTACTGTCTTTTTGTTATACATAGCTATTTTTGATTCTAACAATGCATCTTCCATTTTCAGATAGACGACCTCAGCCTACTTTTCGTCCATATGCATCATCTATTGAATGAGTTTCGTCCGCATCAAGCGCGTGAAACCTTGAGGGTAATGATGTTAATGCAAAAACGTCAACGTATTGAAACTGCAGCACGTTTCCAAAAGCATTTAGAATGTGTAAGAGACATAGTTAACAATGCATTCTCTGAATTGCCCGAAATACATAATGAAGACAATGACAGTATAGAGGACATGAAAATGGAAGTAGACGCCCATGAAGCGAATACGAATAATAAAAGCGATCAGTTGGATCGAATAATGTGTAAGATTGTTGATGGAATGGATTAGAAATGTACCTAAATACCTTTTCATTCAGCATTTAATAACTAATAAATTAACTTTAGGAAATAATAATAAGGCAAAAAAAAATTTAAATAAATTAAAATCGTTTGTTTATTGAAAAATATTTGAACAGCCTTAAATGACTATTACCAGCACATGGATAAAAGATAAACAGATGTAGGTATGTACAACATCTTTCGTGAGCAAGCCCCCCAAAAACTTGAAGATTTGCGCAATAATCCAGTCTGCTGAAGAAACAAGCCAAGATTTTTCCGTTGAAACTAGCAACAGTCACAGCCAGATATTTCTATAGTCAGAGTAGGTCTTGTATAATATTTGGCGTTACAACCTGTCTGTTGTTGAAGCCCAAAAACCTTCCCGTAGACTTGACAGTGTTACAGATGTAAGCAATTCGTTGTTGGTACAAACTCCTTCTTCTGTTTGACACCTTGAACCTTCGGGTCTATTATTTTAGTCGCTTAGACAGCAAAAATAAAATTACATCTAGCATTAAACTTGTTCTCTTCATTGTTGGTCGCCCCGAGAAGGCATTGGAATCTCTCTGGGAGTGGGGGTTCCCATCCGATACAAAGTTGAAAGCTTCATATCTGCTGCAGCTTCGGGCGGGTGAGTACATCAGGTACGAATCACTTACAGGCAGTCAGTTAACAACAACGCACAGTGTGTTAGGAACCCATACTAATTCTTCAATCGCTTTTGAAGGTAATCAACAGTCGGGTAGTACCTACCGAAAAGGAGTAGCGGAACGTACCGAGCATGTCGTATAGATACACCAATTTTACCCATTTATATCCGAAAGGGTATGAAAGGACTAAACACTTTCTACTCAAACGGATAATTCTAACTCCTATAAGTATGCTACAGAAACCAAAAACGAGCAAATGTTTGCCCACACACACACATTGAGAATCACTGCATATAGCCAATAAAAAATCTGACTGATAGTTTATTCTATGGCAATAGTACGTCAGTGTCCTTGTAGGGTGGGCAAGCAAAATCAGCTTTCAAATCATACATGTGCCGGTTAAAAATCACCGGAAATAAATGCAATTTAATTCGCAACAGCTACATTCGTGTATATGTATACATAAACATATATATGTTAGGCCGGGTCGATATGTGGGGAGGCAAAAAAATCAATGATACCTAGAATACGATTTTCACAGAGCAATGAGCGATTTTTAAATTAATGTATGTATTTAGTATGTATGTGCGTATAAATGCGAAATATTTATCCAAACATAGAAAGAGGCTTGCAAAATTTCATCAGTTTACCACACGAACCTATTTTAACCAACAAGGATGTTTTTAATGAAATTCTTTCTCACCTATAACTCTGAAAAATGATATAAAAAAACAGCCTTTGTCTGTCTTCCGAAAAAATTCAGCATTGCAATTAGTTATGACAAATTCCAAATTATAAAAATTCAAGGTACCTACCAATAATCAACTCTGAAGAATGACCACAAAAGCTAATAGGAAGATATTACTTCCTGAAAGAGCAACAAATAGAACAGCACAACAGGTTTCTATGGCCGCACGAATTGACGCATGGGAAATATGTAATACTTAAACAGACACACGTATGTACATGCATATAAGCTTAAACCCAACAAATAAAGCGAACAGTAAAAATACAAAACAAAATCAATGCAGCATTTCCTTTATGAGGGATAAGAAGCTGAATGAAAACTACCAACCCACATACATTCATACAAGTACATATCTATGGAGGAGTTCTGATATAAGCAAACAAATACGAACGCACAATTTTGCCGAATTGACGAAATTTAGTAAACGACGAACTTTTAACAAGGACCGCTTGTGAAAATTGTGTCTTCAGCAAACACTTGAAAATTTTCCGCTGGCTTTCTAAAAGTGCACTAAAAAATGAATAATAATTTATGATAGTTGGGCGATGTGAAATAGACTCTAATTTGAGTTGAAAGACATCAGTCAAATGTGAATACTAAAGTATGTGGGAGTTCTTTGTAATGTGCAAGCATTTGCAAATAATATAACTGCCTACATACCTATGTATGTATGTATTTATGTGCATACACAAAAAGCTTAGTGAATTTGAAGGGCAAATGTGAAATTATAATAAAATACAAACAAAAATTATGATAAAAAGAAAAAAATGTGAATAATATATGATTATTTAACAATAAATGCACTTTCATTAAAAAAGAGATAATGTTAGAGTGGAATTGTTAAAATTGGTATTTTACGGTAGCGTGCACAAATTTTAGGACACGCTAACGCGCCATCACCATCCCAAGCATGCATTCATAATCTATGCATGTACATATGTACATATGTACATTAGGGTGATTTCACGAAAAATATAATAAAAGTGGAAAAAAAATTTGAAACCTGTCAGTCAAAACAATGGCAGCATTGAAATGTTACTTTTTTTTTTACTTTTTGCTGAGTTTTGATCCCAACTCTTGGCCCAGCGCTAGGTTTGATACCCACCGATCCTGTAAGGATTACACTTTGACGGGGAAAGTAATGAGTTAGACAAGGAGGTTGCATCAAAGTCAATAGCCCTTGGCAGCATAAAAAACAAAAAAAAGGCAAACAAAAAAATACGAGCCATTCCGGTACGATAGAAGCGGCTGTTGTGTAAATGGAATATTGTTATTGTCGAAGTAGAGCTCTCTGTCGACTAACAATGATGTCTATACGCATTTCCTTCCATTATGTCCATGGCGTAAAACGTGAGGAATTAAATGGTATAGCGGAGCGAATTAAAGCACAAACACTGCGCCTCAATACTCTTCAATGCGAAAAATATTTCGATGATGTAAAGAGGACCTCTTACACCATTGTCTGCTCAGTCCGAGTTAACGTTATCAGTAATTCTTCGTTGGAATTCTAGTCTATAGTTGTTGTAAGTGGCAATGTT
Organism: Sphenella marginata; assembly: GCA_951509765.1. Taxonomy (NCBI): domain Eukaryota; kingdom Metazoa; phylum Arthropoda; class Insecta; order Diptera; family Tephritidae; genus Sphenella; species Sphenella marginata. The sequence continues at coordinate 23,184,732 of OX608079.1, forward strand.
GGTTGTCATGTAAATGAAACACTTTCGCTGTTTCGAACTCACTTACCGTTTTCTTAATGACTGTAGGTATTACGCTTTACCTTCGTTCACTTCGAACAACCGCTTTTCGGCTGCTTCTTTATTGTATTATATGGGGTAGTGAGTACTTAGACTTAATTGTTCTAGCTAGATTTACTGATTTGGAGAAGTTAGTTATATAACCTTCGCTTGTAGAATCAGGTGCACCATTTTCTCTGGTTTTCTGCTTTCAAAAGATCAGATTAGTGTTTCCTTGATCATCAAACACTATTCGGACATGGACCAACCGGTCAGCATTTTCCTTCTTACAAGAATTTTTCCGGCGCCTTCCAGCTTTTGCTGAGTTATTTCGACGCTCAATTAAAGTCGAGATTTATAAAATTTTTAAAACCTTTAAAGAAAATGTTCTTACTAGGGCTCTGATTCGAAGAATTTTTTTCCAACACCCTAATGTAAGAATTATCTTTACCATGATGTATGTATACCCTATAAAACCACACCACAACTATTTAGCTTTCACCTGCACAAATACACGCACAAACTCATACCATCCTGGAAAAAATGTCATTAGTCTAAGTTCAAGTAATCCCTTTTGATTGAGCATGTCCTAGGAATAGATTAATTGAAACCCCTTTGTTGCCTTACCACTATACCTATAACGAGCTAGTTGGGATAAATTTTAGCTCACTGCAGATGAATTTTGCTAAATTGTGAAAAACAAAAAAAAAAAAAAACAAAAACAATTTAATTTGCTTATTTTGCTTCAAAAGCAAACAACGTACTAATTGCATTAAAATTATAAACGCTACATAAATATTTTAATGAAGTCTACTGCTGGGCTGTGAAGTGTAAATATGCATTTAAAATGTCAGAAATCATCGATACGGAATTGCTTGTAAATTGCACAATACTCGCCGTGAAGCGTTTTGATCTACACACAATCGTTAATTCATCTGCATTAAACAACCTTAATCGTACGGAAATTGTTAGTTTACTATCTGGAATAATCGAAAATAAGGACAACTTGATAAGCATAAATGATGCCAAGTAAGTTTTGAAAAATATGTCACTCACTATGTATTTCTGCCATTGGCTTGCTTGTGTGCGATTAACTCAGCGGTGCACCGTGGCGTATGAGTAACATTTGTTGCTGGTAATTTTGCCTGCATTAAAATTGATTTTGTAGGTAATAAATTAGTACTGCAAGAATGTCGATAATCACTTCGATTTTTTGATGTGTTTTTGGGTGATTTTGCTGACATTATAAACGCAAAAAAAACAAGGTCGCAAGAAGGTCCAACAGCGAATGTAAGTGGACGCTGTCAAATCGATGGTAGGTAATTCACCACTTAACCTACGTTTAAATTACTTAAATATACCGTGTTTTATATAAATATTTACACAAAAAATTGTAGTTGGATTTGCGAAACCGTTTAAATGTTTTTTTTTGTTTAAAAATAAAAATGTGAATTGCTTTAAAACTCGCGATTTAAACGCACATTTAACCAGTGTCAAATTACCTACCCGTGAATTGAGGGTTTAATGTTTCTCACTATGTATTTGTTGCGTTGGACCTTCTTTGATTTTTACGTTCTTTGGTATCTGTGTATATTTTGGCTGAATGAGCTAAAAACTCATTCGCATGCAAATTGCCAATCCTGCGAAGTATTATAAATTATAAAGTTTTCCAAAATTACCGCTTAACTCGAACAGCTGTGAATTGTGCTCTTCTGTCTAAATATAGTAAGACTGTCAAAGTTACACTTAGAAATGAGTGTACTGTTAAAATTCGAGATCAAATTCAAAATCAGCTGGTCTAATAACACGACTTGTATTATTGGATCCTGAGCTGATCATTTGAGAAATAGAAATTATTATTATTATTATTAAACTTGCAACTTTGGACCGAGAGCTCACCATATTTACTATAGTTTTTGTGTGTTTCAGCACTATGAGAATCGAGTATGGGAGTGACTCCCTGTAACTTCCGACCAACGCTGACTATGTAGGATTCATAGGGAATCACAGCATAATTCCCAAAATATTTCAGAGTTATATTGGACATTTGAGTGATCAGTATACGCAAACAGCTTACACGTACACAAATGTTTTGATGCCTCATTACCTAAGCGCTGAGTATCACCTGAGTTAGGGATTTTGTTTTGGAATTTTATCGATATTTTACCATCTTAAACCTTATTAAGACTATTTTCAGTTGTTTCAGCATAAGATTTAAGATTGGCTCGAAATTTGTAGTGGAATTCACCAACATTTGTATGCTGTTTATAACCTCAAAATGTCAGACATTCAATCAGAGTTAAGAGCGGGTTATAGTAATTAAACGAATGTCAATAAAAAAATTGCTACCGAATAGTAAAGCCGTTAAAATGATCGAATTTTTAATTGCAAATTGGGTCCCCGTGGCATCTATATATAAATACAGTAAGGAAAATCACGTTGTTATCCCTTTTTGAAGGGGAAAAACAACACGTATTACGGTCAAACCTATATCAAAATGTTTGTGTTGAACGTCTGGTTTGCAGAATCGTATACGTTTTTTGTTTACATCGCACAGGTGAGAAATATTAGGTAAAAACCGAGGTACTATTTAGATTTTCGTCCAATTTGGGCGAACAGGGAGACCTCTAGTTTCTATTTAATTTGTGCATCGTTGATGGATATTTTAAAAATTATTATAAAAATTAAAAAAAAAAATAAATTCTTTGACACTCTCACTTGTTTTTATATCATGTTATTATAAGATAAACATATTTTGTTTGTGTTTTACGCAGGGACTTTTTGACCGAGTGTCTGTTCCCGTCACCAACTCGACCCTACGAATTACCATGGGATCAAAAAACAATTTGGGCCGTCATATTCGGTGTGATGCTATTTGTGGCAATTGCTGGAAATTGTATTGTACTGTGGATTGTTGCTGGTATGTATGCAATTTATTTCAATGGAAATATATTCATGAACTCCTTTTAATACAAGGGTCAGTATTTAAAGGCGCAGGGGTCTATAATGCATAATAAAACACTATTTTATGGAACTTAATACGATCGTTACCTCGATTTCGGGAGGATTTTCCGAATTAAATTTGTTAAGCTCTTTCACCTACCGACGGCTGAGTGGAAGATCAACCTATTTCAAAACATTTTTAAAACGCGTTTTCATGTGATTTTCACCCAGCCGTCGATATGGTGATAATAGTTTTGAAAAAATCTTACAAAAATTGGAAAAATTTGGAACAGGCCAAGCAAATATGTATCTATCTTGTTTTGAGAGCTCACTTTCTTTGACCTCTTTTGGGTCTATTAATCGTACCTTAAGTCCTTCTTAATTGAATGATTATAACCTAAAATACAAGCACAAATTATATTGCAGGTCATCGAAGTATGCGAACGGTTACAAATTACTTCTTGCTCAATTTGAGCATCGCTGATTTGTTGATGTCTTCGTTGAACTGCGTGTTCAATTTCATTTTTATGCTAAACTCAGACTGGCCATTCGGATCCATTTATTGTACCATAAATAATTTTATGGCTAATGTTACGGTATCAACTTCAGTATTTACATTGGTGGCTATTTCATTGGACAGGTGAGGAAATACTTTTTTTTCAGCTCCAAGTTATTTTTTCTCAAATTATATATGTATATTTTCTTACTAAAGATATATAGCGATTGTGCATCCGTTAAAGAGACGTACCTCGAGACGAAAAGTACGCATCATACTTATAATGATCTGGTTTTTAAGTTGTCTATTAGCAGCGCCGTGTTTAATGTATTCCAGCACAATGACAAAGAGGTATGTGAATATATGTATTTATAATAGGGGAATTCGTGAAAACTCGAAAATGATTCGGAACACTCGTTAGCCGTGTGAACGAGACATTAGCGTGTTTGAATGAATTACCCTTTTTTTAATCACAATTTTCGGATTATCGGCTATAATACTTAGCTACACAGAAAAAAATAAATATTTTTTTTTCAGATACTATAACGGTAAATCACGAACTGTATGCTTTATGCTGTGGCCTGATGGCCGTTATCCCACATCGATATCAGATTATGCGTACGTATTCTAAAATTATAAATAAGCGCTTAAAAGCAACATTTAGACAAATGCCTGCCAGATTTGGAATTTGAATTTACGGTTCACTTTAAGTCATTGCTGTCTTTAAAGCTCTGTTAATGGTGACATAGCCATATCCAGATAAAACAGCTGGTCCAACCAAACTTATTATTATTGATTGCCAACGTTATCTATTAATGGTGACATATGTACATACCATAACGCTAACACCATAACCATACCATAGCCAACCAATTGCATTTTTGTTGACTGACTGTTGATCATGCATGCATCCCCCAGTAGTTCTTTCAGTGCCAAGATATCCCAATAAACGAATAATAGAATTTACTTACCAAAACAAAAACCCTCCAAACAGAAGAAATTTAAGCGCTAACAAAATTACAAAATAAAATGCGGAAATCAGCAATCAGCTGCTTCTGGGTGTGGTAGAAAATCAAAAATGAAGTGCTTGGCTAGAATATGCTATCGCGTTAGCGTTATGGTATGACACAATAAAACGATTACATTGATTTCCGTAAGGTTGGTTGGATCAGCTGTTTTATATGGGCATGGCTATGGCGCCATTTACCAGGCTTCAACTTTATGTTGTATGGCTTTAGGCCTATCTTATACATCTATTTCAATTCTTAGAAACTCATTCCTCTTTTGTAAATATTTTTGACAGTTACAACATAATTATCCTCATACTAACATATGGTATACCAATGGTTGTTATGCTCATATGCTATACATTAATGGGTCGTGTACTTTGGTATGAAAAGCAATACAATTTTATATTGAAAGTATAATAGTTTTCAACAACGATGTATGTTTTTTTTTTTTATTTCAGGGGTAGCCGTTCCATTGGTGAAAACACCGAACGTCAAATAGAATCAATGAAATCTAAACGAAAAGTAGTACGAATGTTTATTGCCATCGTTTTTATATTTGCCATTTGTTGGCTACCATATCATATGTTTTTCATTTATGCTTATCACAACAACGATGTCACATCGACTAAATATGTACAGCACATGTACTTGGGATTCTATTGGTTGGCTATGTCAAATGCCATGGTAAATCCCATAATATATTACTGGATGAACAAAAGGTAGTATTGGACAATTAGAACAATGTTAGTTTAAGGAATGATTTCCTATCTCTCTCTCTCTCCAGGTTTCGTTTGTATTTCCAAAGGATTATATGTTGCTACTGCTGTGGTGCTGGTAAACATAAAATAGATTCACTGAAAGCGATGTCTAATAAAAATAGCTTTCAAAAAAGTTTGAGAGGTACCATATGCTATTTAAGTCAATTTTACTTTACGTTATGATGTGCTATATTATGTCCCATAGTGTTGTGTCATCTTTGTCATGTCATGTCATTGCCACATTGTGCTATGTTTGCTATGTCGTATTATGTTGTATTGCTTGGTTTTGTTTGTGAATACCCCTAATGCAATTTTTCTCCCTTTCTCCCAGCAGATGGCAAACATGTGTGGAAGCGCAGTACTATGGAAACACAAATACAAGTTGCGAAAACGTCACAACGCGACAGAAAGAGTGAGCGAGCATCCAAAAAAATTAAGGTCGACTGCATTCAAGAAAAGGAAAAGGATGATTTTGGTTCGCCGGTATTTATTTCCATTAACGAAGGTGCCGTTCACCAGCACGTTAGAATTAAATGTATATCATGTGACGATGACAATAAACCCGCAAATGAAATTCAGCAGGATGTTATGAAAACCAATTTGTGATTTTAACATTGCGCATGATTCTTAAGGTTTTTAATATATGTATTTATGTAATTAATATAAAAAAAATTATTGTATAGATTAGGTTTACAGATGTATGTATTTTTAAAAGACATGTAGTTATTAAAACGATTTCACGAAAAAAACAAATTGTTTCGATTTTGAAGGACCTAAACCTTTTGAAACCCCAATTGTCTTTTCGTTGTTATTTCTCTGGACAGTACTGTGTGTTTCGGGGCAAAAAAGTGGACTAATTATTATTCTGTGAAGTCCTAAACTAAAAAAATTTCAGTGTATATAAAATTTTTGTATTGCGATTTGGACTTCAGTATCGAAAATTTTAGGAACCACTTGTCTAACTTAACAAGTTACAGTATTGGGTGTGTTCGTGTATTGTTGAATAAAATACAACCATGTGTCACAATCAGTTTCAGGTTTCAGTTTTGAAAAATTTGAACAGTTTCAAATAGTTACAATAGCCAATAGCTTTGTTCGCGTACGAAACATGCAAAAAGTGTAAGTAAAATGAGAATGACATAAAACTCTCTCGAAACGCAAAAAGTAAAACGTTTCAACCGAACAGGAGTCAGCAAAAACTTGCAGCAAAACAGCTGTTGCTATTTTGATTGGTTAAAAGTTGAAATTGTTGTTGCTTTCCCTTGTCTCGATCAGGTGTTAAAATTTTTACAATTCTTACAATTTTTCTGAGTGGAATTCCCACAGTAAAAATTTGTAGATCTCTCTGTCAATGAAATGTCAAAATGCGCTCTCTCGCTGCAAGTGTTTTGTGTAAGCGAAGACAGTAAACATTTTATCATATTTTAAAAAAATATTAATGTACGCGAACATAGCTATTAATTCTTTCTCTTCTTGCCAGTAAAACGAAGATGATGTAAGTATGTATATGTACATAAATATAACGCACCTTACTTATTATATTATTATTAATTTCTAAACCAACATTACAATCTTACGCGATAAGTACATAATTAAAGCTTATTTTACAACAATACAAACACATACCTACGTAAATAAACAAAACAATAGATAAAATATTTTATCTAAAAAATAACATTTTAACTTTTCCAATAATTTTTTGTTGAGTTTCTTTGAGTATAAATATATTTACAATATTGTACATGATAGACGAACAGTAAGTGCACAAACATTAAGGAACAGGAGCTCCTCTTTACTTATCATATATTTCCATTTAATGGAGGGCAGCTTGTTTTGTACTTGGCAAAATCAAAGATAAACCGCTTGCGGCTGTAATAAAAAAAGATATTTGCAAATTAATAAACAAAACAAACCGTTGTATACAACCAACTAACATCAATGTTTATAAACTATTGGAAAACATAGTAGAATATACCTATGTACTTACCAAACAAAACAAGCCCGACCATTAGGAATGGTTGTATGCAGCCCATTTCTACAAAAACTGGAAACAATATATTCCCTGATAAAGCACCCAATCGGCCAAACATCATTGCACTTGCAACGACGAGACTCCTAAAATAAAAAAGGAAAATTATTTTTTTTAGTAGATATAAATTAATAGTACACACAGCAATTGTTTGGTACCTACCGCAATGAAGTTGGAAATAATGTGGTTACAAGGCCTATGAGACAGGAAGTCGATATGCCACATACTGTCATAAATGCTGACGATATAATTAGAGTGGTAAGACCACTTGCAGACCAGTAAAGTCCAAAACCAAGAAAACCAGATATTAAAAGTCCAAAGGCTGTAAAAGTAAAATAATAAATATTTTCCAATTCTTCAAATTCACAAATATAAGTCTAGTCGACTTACTTAGTAATTTCTTCGCTCCTAACACTCGCATAATTTCTCCAGCAAAGCAGTAACCCACAAGTCCTACTGCAGCTACGATGATGTTGTTGGTGTATAAATCCATTGAAATGACTGGACGCTATGAATTCGATATTTAAAAATAAAATTAACAGCAATGTAAATAAAAACCATGCATATGTATATGTATTATTTTGAATGTCATGGTCACTTGAAAGCAACTTAATCTAGAGTTGCCATATAGCCACAACCCTGCTGTTTTAGGTTAAGTTGAAAAAAAAAAAAAAATGTATTTCTATTTGTGACTACTTTTCATTACCCACCTCAACACATTTATCAGTCATATCCCTCGAGGCTGTAGTTTTGTTTAGGCTGTATTCCAGAATGCTACACATATTCGCCGAGCCTCCTTGTGTAGTACTTAAAGCTTCGTATTCTGCAATGGAAGCGAATAGCTGAGGTAGCCAAAGTCGAATTGTATTTAAACTGTAAATAAATATATTTCATTACTTCTAAGAGCACAAGGTATCTAGCTAAAATATTCAAATACCCAAGCAGAAGGCAAAATTCCATTGCGTAAGCATGCAAAGAATGTCCCAGTAATGGTTTTCTAAAGAGCGGCTTAATTTGTTGCATACCCTCTTGTAATGCTTGAGAAAATGTGCGGGATTCACGTTTAAATTTCGGTTTCACTGGTTTGTTCTCTATGGTGAATACATGCTCATTTACATTCGTATAACGGCTCGGCACTTCTTCCACCAGCTCAGTAATCTAAAAACAAACAAACAAATTTTAGCCAAATACTATTATGAAATCGAAGAAATGTCATTACTGGATAATTATTCAAACGAAAATGGCGGCGTTTGAATATACCATTAAGTACCGTTTTCACTACCACCAGGTTATGTTAACTGACACTTAATTTGACAGATAGCCGAAAGATTTCTGTAAATTTAACTGCCACTTAGCTTTAACTATGGATGGTGAAAATGATTTTAAGTGTTTTTAAGTACTCACCGGATAAGTATGTTTAGGCATTCTCCGATTAATAGCATAAATCTTTTGAAATATACGTAATGCTTCAGCGTTTCTACCTTGCGACATAAGAAACTTCGGACTCTCAGGCAAAAATATCAAACAAAATCCACTAATCAGACTTGGTAGACCACACACCGCTAAAAATATTTGCCACGAGTGTACTGCAAAATAAAATTTTATTTAAATTAATTTAGTGAAATTTTTGACCAAATAACATTTACACTAGGGAATATACATATATTTGTGCCCTTGGAACTTGTTTCAGTAACTTTTGACTATTTCTGGCGGGTATGAGAGCACAATATTTTTGGGAATCCCTTGAATACACCCATCATACATGTATAAACATACCTTTTAAGCTGTTGAACAAAACAAAATCCCAATCTTGTGGAAATATTGCAAGCGCCAATAACGGTAAAGCCAATATACCAAGAGAAGCCATCACTCCTAACAACATGAGCACCCTTGACCGATGCTTGGAGGAGTGCATCTCAGTCAAGTAGGTAAAAAGTACAGCACCAGGACCGTTAACGCTACAATGAGAAACGTGTAAGATTCGAAACAACTCCATTCCATTATTATAATTTGTTACAAAATACTTGGCACTTACATAAAACCACCGAGAAATTTGAAAGCGACGAGCATTTGAAAATTTTGTGTCAATGAACTGCTCAACACACAAACAGCATCAGCTAAATAACCGTAAATCAAAATTTTTCTTCGTCCCAATGTGTCGGCAAGATAACCCCAAATCACAGCTGACATAATCATTCCAGCATATGTGGCGGCATTTAAGACGCCTTTTTCAAAAAGCGTCATTTTCAGATCACACTCCGCAACGGGCAGAATGTAGGACATTGTAGATGTTTCAAATGAAGAGGCAAACGTAGCAATCATGATTATGGTAAGTAGTATAATATTGAATATACCGAAACCAGCTGTGTCCATGGCCTTTTCGAAATCGGCGGGTTCATCTTAAAAATTAAACGAAAATTTAAATTTGATATTAATTATACTTACATATGTATATGAGGTAGTTTTATTTTATAGTATTTAGTTGTAATTACAGGGATTTGCTAACTAAATCATTTCACTTTGAGGGCCACTTCCACGAAAGCCGGTTAACCCTAATCGATCGTTGATTTGACTGATTTGAAGTGTACAAAGAACGTGAATTGAACTCCGGTTAGCGGTTACCGGCTTTTATGAATGTGGCCACAAGTGGCTATAAATTACCAAACCGCAACTCATATTTTGTTTTTCACATTTCTTGCTTTTTGATTTACTTATTTTTTGGAGGTGGTAAGCTTCAGAAAATTACTAACAATCGCTTTAGAAAATAATATAATTTGTTCAAAACGAAAATTGGTCGGCGCCACTCTTATTTATGTATATACCTTATGCGTTTTTCCGATCTGCAAGAAAAAAAGAGCGTGACCTTCAATCGATTATGTATATTTTCCCCGTTACAAAATTAAAATTTTCACCAAAACATCGCTAGACAAATAAATTATTTTTCGACGTTTTCAATAAAGTCGAATCCCTTATCCGATTACCTTCTCGGTTCGGTTATGTCGCTATGACCTACTGACCGATAATCATTGTCATAAAATAGAGTTTTATCTACTTAACCCTAAAAAGATAACATCCGTAGAAATGTCGTAACCTTTTTTTTGTGTTCCCGGGCATTCATTTATTTTCGAAAAAACTTCATATGCTCAGTTTTCTAACTAGGTATGAAGTTGCTGCTAAAATGATCACAACGTGCGTCAAAATGACGCAGCGTTATCTTTAGCGTGAATTTACAGTCGCATGTATGTATTTTTTATTGGCACATAATAAAATTTTGTTTGGTTTTAAAATTTGAATCAAAAAGTTCTTTGGTAAAGAAACTAAAAAACTTTTCTGAATTTAGAGTCAGGAACGAAATGTGTATGTTCTTATGAATAGGTACTGTCCTATTTGTGTCAAACGAAATGATATTATTTGTTAATCTTGTTATCTTAAATTGCAAGTTTTTGTATGTTTCGCATAAAACTGAGAATGGATGAAATAAATGATCTCAGTCAAAAAACAAATAAATTTTTTATTTTTGACATCCTTAAAAGCCATTAAATTAAGGTACGTCATTATGATGTATGTATCTTTATCTTTGCAGGGGTATAAAATAGCGTTATCTTTCTAGGGTTAAACATGGTTCTAAAATAAACATCATTTCATGTCTGTCATAGTCAACTTAAAATATATTTTATGTCTAGGACGGAGTTTTAAATTTAAAATGACGAAAGCGCTGTGTTCGTGATATCGCCATGATTATTGCCACAGCTTTGCTATGGTTTGTGAATAAAATAGTAGACACAGGATGACCTTGCAAAATATAAAAAATTTCTTCATATCACGAACCAACTTAATTTTTTTTCATAAGGGGACTCTATTACTTTTCATTTTAGCTAAACTCTTTGTTCAATATGGCTATATTTGACCCACATTTTAAAAGTATTTTTAAATTAAGAAAAGATTTTTATTGAATAGAATTTTATCCGTTGCAATTTTAGGAAGGATTTTAAAAAAGAAAAAAAAAACAGGGGGAGAAAGAAGACGGAAAAAAGAGGTAGGAACACTAGTAGAAGAACTAGAGCAAAATGTGGGAGAAAAAGGAGAGGTAGACTATAGTAGATATAACTTAGTTTATGTGGTTTAGCAATTTCACCAGTAGGTATGTATATCCAAAAATAGGGAGCCACTTTCCGTGAGCATGGGAGATAACAAAATGCGCAACTAACAGCTTACTTGGCATTTATTGCCCCTAGATATCTTACGGTTATATCTGAATAAAGAAATGATTTGCATTTGTGATCACTATAAAGATGATGAGTATACTGAAGATAAGCAAAGGCAAATCTTCCAAGAAAATAAGTGTTATAACTTTAAAATATGTATATCACAAACAGTTAAGATCATGTACGATTTATAATTTAAAATGAAAATTCTTTAATTCGTTTACACTAAACACTTTTTCAGTAAAAATTTTAGTGTACCTGAACACAAAAAATTTGAACTGTTAACCAATCAAATAAGCAACAGCTGTTTTGCTGCAAAGTTTTCACTGATTCCTGATTCAGTAGAAACTTTTTACTTGTTGCGCTTCGAGAGAGTTTTACGTCATTCTCACTATAGAGTGGAGTTATTGGTGTGTATGAACAAGTCATCAACAACGGTGTACGGCTCATTAAAATCGGACTTAAAATGGCAACGTAGTGTCAAAAAAAAAAAGTTTTTGCGATCGCTTCAAAATATCTTTAATCCTAGGGGTAGACTGGAAAAACTTTTTTTGTCGGTCCACCCTAGTGTACCCCAACACAGCTCAACATTTCTAAATTTGAACTGATAACCAATCAAAAAGGCAACAGCTGTTTTGCTGCGGTTTTCACTGATCCCTGATGGTGGAAACTTTTTACCTTTTGCGCTTCAAGAGAGTTTTACGTCATTCTCACTTTAAGCTGGAGTTATTAGTGTATTTGTCGTATCGCTGTAGTCGTATTCATAACGTAAGAGAAAAACCTAAGGCCCGCTTTCATAAAAGCCGGTTAGTGCTTAATCCGAATTTATGGCAAATTTTTGGCGATAGCTTTTTACAGAAATACAATTTGTAATAAACCTCAGCAAAATCCGATAAATATTAGTCATTGAACTGTTTTCTATAAAATTAATTCAGCCAATTTAGTTTTTGTGAAAACGAAAATCAGCTGTTTTGCCTATTCACAATGCAATTTTTTGCTAATTTATTCACAATGATGGGTCTAATCGGCGATAATTTAACCAGGCTTTGGTGAAAACCAAATTGTCGATTCAGAAAATCAGCGATTATGAAAGCGGGCCTAAATGTAATTGGTCGACCAAGGTACGTTACGGATAGCAATTTACGATGTAGCATAAATCATCGATTGCATTGTTTCTCATAAGGTTGATCGAATCATTTGGTTTATATCGTTAACGATTATGCACCAATAATTTCAACTTTACTGACACTTTTTCGCAAGTTTTGTCGCCGAACACTCCCACAAATGGTGGGAACATTTTCTACTCGGATTAACAATCAATGCTTTGCATGTTTTAATTAAAAACAGAAAACATTCTTATAAAAAAAGAGGAACCAGGATCCACTATTTTGGAAACAATTTTATTATTTTTTTCTGTGTTGAAATTATACCATTAATCACTTATTACCTTTTCTAGCATCACTCTTTTGCTCAACTTCCATTTTGTATAGGCAAACAATAAATTAAGAATTGAATTTTTTTTGTAAAATATAGAAACACTTTCGAACATTAATGCGTGAAGAGCATTTAAAACGTTAAAATTTCATTGAACTTGATCATTGAAAAATATAGATAGTGAATATATGTACATACATATGTACAATATGTAAAGATGCACTAGTTATTTGATTTCTTTAATTATTTGCATCTGTCCTGTTCACCGAACCGCTGAACCGCTCGCGCCAACGGACTGTAACGAAATGGCCTTTGCAATTTTTTAAATAAGATGAATGGGTTCATAACGGTTTAACATGAATAAGCAATAGTAAATTATAAAAGCTGCTATGTAAATAGTAATAAAATAATATTTTTTTTGATTTCGCTCTTTATTCTGAGTTTTTTTTTTTTAGCAAATTAATCTTAAATATATTTATGTACATAAGAAGGTCTTAAAATGTAGTAACGATGTTTCTATGCATTAACCAACACGCTCTTACGGACTTTTAATGACGTGCATATGACGTGTATACAGTGGTGTATCAAATATTTTAACTAGGGGTCGGCAACTCTCCAAGCGTATGGCTGCGATCAAAAAGTAACAAAATTTCATTTACTCTGACAGATGCTGTTCGAAGTCGGCTGAGACATGTGCTATTAGGGCCGCATATCAAAGATTTCGCTACGCCAGGGACACTGGTATTCTACGTCATTGCCTGAAGTTTTCGTCATTTTGAATGAAAACGCAACCAAACAGACAATGTTTGCATATTCCTCTGGGATACGAACTGAAATATGATGAAATTATGAATGTACATTAGACTGGGCGAAATAATTAAAAAAAAATTGTCAAAATCAGTTGAATGTATGTGTCTCAAGAAATTTGACAGTTCCATTTTGACAGTAAAGTTTCTTCTTTTTTGTGGGCAATTTAATTTCCTACAGATTACTCTATTTACTTCAATTGTATGACGGTTGTAACATAAAAATGAGATCAGTCGTCAAATGATAGACCTCCAATATTATTAATTGCGGAGCATACATTTTTGCATCATTTCCAGAAATAACAACATAATTCTCAGAGAAAAATAATTTTTTTATTGACTCAGTCCAATATGCAACTGAAATTTATAGCATTATTGTTCATTTATAAACCAACAGCATAATCTTACTAAATAAATACACAATTAAAGCTTATTCTACAACAGTACTAGTACGTAAATAAAGGAAACAATAGATAAAGAAATTGTTTATTTAAATAGTAGCATGTGTAGATATTGTGATTGTTTCACCTAGCTTCTTTTATAAATACATTTGAGTATAAACATCTTAGTATGTATATCTAAAATACATTTTGGTATATCATTATACACGATGCGATTTGCACGAATAGCACAAACATAAATGGCCTCTTCTACAGACATTTCCATTTACTGGAGTGCAGCTCCTTTTGTACTTGGCAAAATGCAGGATAAAGCGCTTGCAGCTATAATAAAAAAAGATGATCACCCCTAGTGATGATCCCCTGCGAGTGTCGATTTGCAGTAGAATAGAAATCGTATTTAATTTTTCCATTGTGTAACTTGATCGATCAAAAACTGCACGTTTTTAATCTATTTTAAACATTTTGCCAATAATTTACTTTTTATTAATTTTATTAACAATTTTCAAGTCAATCGGCACCCCAACGACCGCAAAAATGTGGTAGAACGATGATCGATAGAGCATTAACATTTCTTTAACAAAAAGTTATTTGAGGATTTTAACTCCAAAAATCAATTTTTCATTTATTGGGAGGCAGACGTCAAAATCGTAGAGGCGGTTAGATGGCCATTTAAAGAAGAAGGAGACAAATTTTTTCACGAAAATATAAACATAAAATTTTTTTTTTTAATTTTGTGTATCGATATGAAAATTGCATAAAAAGCATATCATAATAATTCGGAAAATCCCTTTATGTATTGTCATATCATATCAATCGAAAAATTAGCATCCTTAGTACCTATGTACCTATGTATGTATATTGAAACATACTTACCGTAATGTAGTTGGAAATAATGTGATTATAACACCAAAGAGGCATGAAGTTGATATGCTAGCTATTGACAGAAACGCTGACGATATAATTAGTGTAGTTAGACCAATAAAGTCCAACGACAAGGCAGCCACATAATAGTCCAAGTGCTTTCAGATGAAAAAAAAATTATGTTTCAGCTTTTCAAAACTATAAAAAAATCATTGGAATCAACTCACTTAGGTAGTAATCTCTCCGCCCCGAAGGTTCGCACAATCGTTCCAGCCAATAACCCACAAATCCGGTTGCTTCTACGATTATGTTGTTAGTGTATAAATCCTTTGAAATAACTGGACGCTATGAAGTCAATATGTGCAAATAAATTTAGTAGGTTTTTTTTTCTCATACATACATATGTACATATGTATGTAAATTTTAATTTATTAATCACCTGCATTTGTCCTTAACATTAGACAACACCATAGTTTTATTTACGCTATACTCTAGAATTGTGCAAAGATTCGCTGAACCTTCTTTTGTAGTAGATAGAGCTTCATATTCTCCAATGGAAGCAAATAGCTGAGGTAGCCAAAGTCGAATTGTATTTAAACTGTAAATAAATATCTTTCATTACTTCTAATAGCACAAAGTATGGAGATAAAATAAGCATGCACAGAAAGCCCCAGTAATGGGTTTCTAAAGAGCGGCTTAATGTGTTCCATACCCTCTTGCAATAGTGGTAACCAGAATGAAAACGGCAAACGACAAGCGGCATCTGTCAAATTATTTTTACACGTGTTCTTATGGGGAGGAATTTTTTCAACACGACGCGACAAAGCGGCAATCAATCACAGATGCCGCTGTCGCCAGATTAAATCTAATTCTATTTTGACAAGCGGCAGATGGTGGCGTTTGGTTTTTTTGACAATAAAAACGAAAGAAAGAGTAAAGAACTTGTAAAATAAGTTCCAATTATTACAGAATATGTCTCTTTCACACTTTTTACAACATTTTTTGCTACTTTTCAAGATGATTCGCACCTGTCGCCCCTGCTCTCATTATAAACATGTCGCCAATGCTTGACGGCAAATATCGTCAAGCTTCAGTTTTTCGTCGTTGTCGTTCGCCGCCGTCGTGTTCATTGTGGACGGGCCTAATGTTGAGAAAATGTGCGGGAGTCACGTTTAAATTTCGGTTTCACAGGTTTGTTCTCTATGGTGAATACATGCTCATTTACATTCGTATAGCGGCTCGGCACTTCTTCCACCAGCTCAGTAATCTAAAAACAAAGAAAAAAAATTTAACCAAATACTATTATGAAATAACTGAAATATCATTATAAGATAATTATTCAAACAAAAATGGCGGCATTTGAATATACCGTTAAGTACCGTTTTCACTACCACCAGTTAATGTTAACTGACACCGTACTCACTGGATAAGTATGTTTAGGCATTCTCCGATTTATAGCACAAATCTTTTGAAATATACGTAATGCTTCAGCGTTTCTACCTTGCGACATAAGAAACTTTGGACTCTCAGGCAAAAATATCAAACAAAATCCACTAATCAGACTTGGTAGACCACACACCGCTAAAAATATTTGCCACGAGTGTACTGAAAAATAAAATTTTAATTAAATTAATTTAGTGAAATGGTTAAATAAATAAGGTGATTCATAAGGCTATAGATTATTTTAGTAAAAAAGAGTGGACGGAACACAAACGACTCTTATACTCATATATTGTTTATAATAAAACTCAAAACATAATTTTTTCGGTTCAATCAACCAAAAAAAAATCGTTAGTTTTTGCAAATCACCCTAATATACAAACACATAAACATATCGACAGCCACACTGCAAAACCCCGTAAGTCACTATTTTTCCAAAAATAAGGTTCTGAGCCTTTCCCATAGATCGTGATATTTCGCGCATTAAAATGCAGTCAAAATCGGGTTACAACTTCTTTCCAGTGGTGAAATATAATAACCGTCGCTCATATACATACATATGTTATAATTATCACAGCTTTTTCCCTTTCCTGAAAACTTTTTGGTTTTGAATATACAGGGTTTTGCAGTGTGGCTGTCGATATGTACCTTTTAAACTATCAAAAAAGACAAAATCCCAATCTCGTAGAAATATTGCAAACGCTAATAACGGCAAACTCAATGACCCAACGCTGTAATTAGAAAATGTATTAAATTTATTCGAAAATACTTTAAATTTTTGAACTTACATAAAACCGCCGAGAAATTTGAAAGCGACGAGCATTTGAAAATTCAGTGTCATTGAACTGCTCAACACGCAAACTGCATCAGCTAAATAACCGTAAATCAAAATGGAGTGACTGATCGTTTTCTTGTTTACTGATTTGTCTGGTACTAGCCTGAGCAATTCTACCAACATCTTTGAAAATACAAAGAAACTTTTGAAGCCAAATTCAAGTAGCTTAGATTAGTTAGATGTTGATGATATGATGAGACATTTTCTAACGTACCATCATTATCTTACACAATTTTTCATCGTTACGGTGATGTTTGTTCATGTGGCATTTATTGGCACTTACGATAACAAAAAAAATATTGTCCCTTTATCATAGTCAAAATAAAATACAGTTTTAGCTACTCAAACATGATTGTTACAGACACTTGCTGTGTACACTTATTAATTTTAATTATCTAGTTTTCCAATATGATATTTTTTTGAAAACCTAAAAAACCTTTGATTTTAAATGAATTGTTGGAAAATTTTGCTAGAAGAAAAAACTATAATTTTTTGAAGCTTTATAAAACAATTTAAATAACAATAACATGTTGAACATATAGTGTCTAGTCTTTTCCGCAACAATGATTCTAAAATAAAAAATCATTTAAAATCTGTTATAGTTAACTTAAAATACATTATATGTCTAAGACGGATTTTAAGTTTCAAATGACAAAATTGATATTATAACAATTTAAAACCACGGTTTGAGTCTATGGTTGTGCTGTCACAACGCTTACTCCAAACTTGAGTTTAGCTTTTTTCGCTCATTGCCACAGCTATGATATGGTTTGTGAATAAAATAGTTGACACAGGGTGACCTCGAAAACAAAAAATGTCTTCATACCACCTACCAACTTAATTTGTTACTATGCTAATTTTAAAGTATGCTGCTTCTAATTTTTCCCACAAGTTGCCGCGCCATACATGCTTTATACTCACTCCGAACGGCATTGACAACAGCAATGAGTTTTTCCTGAGAACAATTTTAATGGCAACAATACACTCGGATTTATGATTTTTTGCTTCTTGAAATTATACCATTGATCACTTACATATGTATGATGTATGTATTACATTCTTTCAAAACTTATATTTTTTAAAGATTATTAAAAGCAACAATAGTTGAGACTAGAAGGTAGATACACTTCCAATCGCTTTAATTGAAGCGCATTTAAAACAATTAAATTCCGTTGAACTTGATCGCAATAGTTGAGCTCGTTTATTTAACAAATAATTATAAAACGTATGTTGAATATAGGAGGCCGGTTGCGATAAGGGATTGATAGTGTGCTAGCATTTATTTGCAAGAGTAATTCTTCGTTGGATTTCTTGATTGACATGATTGTTGGTGTTAATGCTGGTTTCTAAGTAAACGAAGTCGAAATGATCGCAAAAATTGAGTTCGTTTATATCTTATGTACATACATATACATATATAAAATTATTGTGTCACAGTTTTCGTTCCCATACTATTCCGAGACGCCTTGGCCGATTCTCATGAAATTTTGTGAGCGTATTAAATAGGTCTGAGAATCTGCTACTATCTATTTTTCATTATTCCGGGAAGTACAAAGGTACCACTCTACTTTTGTTAAAATTCGGGCTTTTTTTTTCGGGAAGTGGACCAGGGACCGAAATATTCCAAACTTTGTTGTTTATAGCGCGATTTTATTCAAATTTTACAAAAAGGTAGTCCTTTACTTTTGTTAAAATTCGGGGTTTCTTTTTTTCCGGGAAGTGGGCCAGGGACCGAAATATTCAAAACTTCTTTATTTATTGTGCGATTTTTTCCCTAAATTTGGGCAGAACAACGTCTGCCAGGTCCTGCTGGTTATTTATATAATGTGTTTAAACGTATAACGAACCTACATGTGTACATACATACATATGTACTCAAATGTATATATATGTTATTAATTAATTTGCATCAGTCATGTTCACTTCTGTGCCACTTTAATTGACTATATCGAAATACCGTTTGCAAACTTTTTTTAAATAAGATGAATGCACTCGTAACGGTACATAACGGTTCATACATACATACATACATGACTAGGCAAAAGTATAAGTAAATACCCAACAAACAATAATAAAAACATTTATCTAACCTTTTAGAAGTTTATAACACTCAAGGCGTCATACAACACACTTTTCCAATCACTCACCGAGCTTTCAGGCATTTCTAGAAATTTATAGATCTTAATTCTTGCGAATTAAATTTAAATGAAAAAAAACTTTGCAAGGCATTGCTTCAAATTTAAAATTACACATTTTCAGTATCGCAATATTGAGTCCAATAAGATAATTGCATTTGAGTACAAAAGTTGAGAACTAACCAAGGTAATTTTTTTTTCTTTTGATAATGCTATAATTCTCAGGTTAAAATGTTAATAAAGAACCCCCTTTTGCAATTTGAGACCAACATTAATTTTTGACTTCTGATCTAATGCTGCTTAAGCCTCAATGTTTACTGGGTAATATTTTCTTCCTTCACTCTGTATCACTCAGTTTTTTGCCTTCAAATTTTATCTTATACATCTACATAAGGGATCTTAAAAGGTCAGAAAAGTGATTATGTGAATAAAGCAACACGCCCTTGCGGATATATAATGACAGTGGCGGAATTCAGAATTCACCATGGAGGGCTTAGGGTTCGCTTTCGGTAAATTGTGCACAAAACAACTCCACTGGAAAGGTATTATAACTGTGCCTAAGTAACCTTAATATATAAAACAAATAACTGAATTTTTAACGAGTTTTTTTTATCAATCAACGATAAAAAAAAATACTAAAAAAGTTAAGGAAATTATCATAAATAAATCACACTTATTTTGTTTTTTATTTTATAAAAAAAAGTCCGGGTACTTCGGGCACCAAAAATGCACTGGAATCCGGGATTTCTATTGGTCCTCCTATAAATGTTCTTTTAACAACATTTTTGAAAATAGGCGTGATGCCGCCTACTACTACACTGGGTATTAAATATTCGATTACATTCAATTTAAGACTTTCTTATATGTTTTAAATTTTTTTAACACAAACGGGCAACATTCTTTTTAAGATTTTTCCCCATTCTTGTCCTTGAAGTTTGGAGCTTATACGAATCATCTCATATCTACAAATTGTGAAACACCTAAAGCCGAAGTTTTTCCTTTCGTTTGCTGTACCCAAAACACGTCTACCGAATAATTTCTCTACGTCCAACATCATCCAGAAGCCATAAAAAGGTTACTCATACGTCACGTTGCACCAACACAAAGCAGCCTTCATGTTGACTATCTCTACTGAGCAACAAATAATAATTTTTATATTAACGTTTGTAGACATAGTAAAAATTAAGTAGCCTAAGCCGAATTTATTCCCAAATGCCTACTCGCAGATAATACTTTAACCTTAACTGTATTAATGGGTGTTTATATAACTTTATTTATGGATTTTTATAAACTTATAAGCGCTCATAATTTTAGTTGCTACGTTGCAAGCGACTAGTTAATTTGATTTACAAGCAGAATTTTAAATTTTCAAAAAAAAAAACATTTATTTTGTAATTTTATTCATAAGTCGATAAGAAGGCTAGCAGGTATATAGCATGTGATATAGCTGCCAGGCCTACCCCAGCTCTCAATGAAAGTTTCTATCAGTTTCTTGAAGGCGAATTGACAATCCTACCCCAAAACCATGTGTACATGTGAACTTTGGTCTCTCTTTTACTATTGCTTAGCCACTCACTCTAGTTCATTTGCAATGCGAATGTGTTAGTGTAAACACATTTTCTTTATGTGTATTCGTGCATGGGGTAAACAGGTTTTGCTGGGAAGGTCACACGTGCGAATAGCTGCATAGAGACGCCGTAGCAAAGTGATAGATAACAGTAAAGTGAGAAGGGCATAAAACGCTTTCGAAACGCACAAACAGGAATTTGTAAAAAGATTCAAGCAAAACAGCTGGACATTCGTTAACAGTTCACATTCTTTAGTTTTTGTTGTGGCTTTCCTCTATCACCATCAGCTGTTTGTCACTTGCAAGTTTTACTGAGTGAATTTTTCACAGCATAACAAGTTTCTGACAAACATTTTATAAAATAAGAATACATATTGTATAAAAATAAAAGTGTTGGTGGTAAATTACCTACCCACTTATTGGTGGTTTACTTTTCCCACTATTCGTTGTGTAAATCAACCTTCTTATAGTTCTACTTTCGTTGCATAATTTTTGGGTTTTGGTTATGTTTTTTCGAGTATCTATGCGCTGCGAATATTACTGCTACCCCAAAGGTCATTTTAGATCCGTTCGTGAAAACTAAAATGTCGAATTTCTGTGTCTATTCTCGTCTTTCCAATTCTTCTTCGGGTTACTGAAGGCTTTCCACAGGATATGCTGTTGGGATGTTGGAAATTCTTATTCTTCTTTTTCTGGAAAGTGTTACCCGGGTCGAATTTGGCTGTATCCGAACAAAGAGCTGAAGGCCGATTATTCTTTAGACATGCACAATCCCAATTCCTTATTTTTATAAGTATTAATGAAGATGGAAATTGTAAGGATTTGTGGGAATTTTGAGAAATTGGAAGCAGTATTGTACGTACCTTTTCAATAAGTTCCCGTCCAATAACATTTATTTCACGCCTAAAATCTAAATATATCACAGTGCGCGAAATCGATTTCAACCTCACATTTTTATTGCTATCGATAATTTTACAGTGTAATCGCCGGTTCTGACGTTTAATTTGTTATTGCCGTTGGATGTTATTTATTTTATTTATGGGCACATAGTTATTTAACTTAAAATGATAAGATTTCAACGATTGCAAAGAATTACACAAAAGCTAGCCAGCACTGGAGGACGCTTTATATCCACCAGTAGTTGCAGAGACAAATCATTACGTAAAATGTATCAAGAATTCTGGAGGCCGCAGCCGATAAACCAGCCTCCTTATGGACATTTTACACAGATAGGGGATCCAGTATTACGTGATAAAGCAGCACCAGTTCCTGAAGAGCTCATTCAGAGCAAAGAAGTTGATCATATAATAGAAAAAATGTTGTATGTTTTAAGGAAGTTCGATTGTGTCGGTGTGGCTGCACCACAAATTGGAGTATCTCTGCGCATAATTGCAATGCAATTTGGGGAAGAATTGAAAGATAATTTCAGCAAAGCGGTTTATGAGGCGAGAAAGATGTCTACGCTACCATTAACAGTAAGTTTGCTTATGGACTAATTTGATATTAGTAAATACATGAGTACAGCTATTTCAATTCTCAGGTTTTAATAAATCCAACTTTGACCGTAACCAACTATGAGAAACATAAACACCCTGAGGGTTGTATGAGTGTTCGTGGGTTTTCAGCTGAAGTTGAACGTTATGATTCAGTCTCCATAACAGGAATTGATCAAAGTGGCACAACAAAAGAATTAAAATTAAGTGGATGGAATGCAAGAATTGCGCAACATGAAATGGATCATTTGGATGGCAAAATTTACATCGATCACATGGATCGTTCAACGTTTACGTGTACATGTTGGGAAACTGTTAATGTTAAAGCTGGTCGAGTTGAAATACCATTTTATAAATGACGTATAATTTAAAAAGTGAGAGGCTTACATACCGCAGATATACTTACTTAAAAGCTTTATAAAATATAACAAATAGCAGATTGTTGAATATTTGTTGCCAACAAACTTGCTGGGCGGAATAAAAGGCAAACGATTTTACCACTACAAGATAACGTCTACGTATTGAAAATATAACTTTCCCACTGGACTCTGTTATTGGACACTGGTTAAAAATAGCACTAACCCAGCTAATGGTTACATTACTTCAGAATTTGTTTCAAAATAATTCTTCGAAAAACTTATTTGAAAAACGACACATCGGAATCCGAGCTCGCGTTATTTTGAAACGGTCTATCTTAGCCTTTATTTAAAAAATGCATCGAAGCTCATATTTTATTAATTTTTCGCTCTAAGATAAAGTGTTTTTGAACCAAATTTTACGAAATGCAGCACTGAAACTTCTACTCAACAATAGGTTAGGTAATGTCGATTGTGTTAAGTGCAGGAAATAAATTCTTGGGCTACCTGAGACATTCGCGAAGAAACCATCAACTCTTTTCAACACTTTGTCGTCCGTCACATAAAAGAAGGTGAATTCGGCTACACTTTGAATTGACCCGATATCAAATATATTTTCTTCCAAAATTTTGCTCGACACATCTTAATATATTGGCCTTGTAGAACTGCTCGCTTTAAAGCTGTACATCTAGAATCGAAACCCACCACACATACATAATCACCCTTATCGCGAGTTATATTTTCACCCGAAAAGATTCACATTTTTTGTTCGCCTTATCGCAGACGGAGGCGAACAAATTTTTCGTGTTCGAAAAACATTCCTCCTTATTGCCAACTCTTTATTCGGGCGAAATGAACAACGGAAAATGGCAAATTTATTCACTTTTATTTTAGAGGCGAACAAGAAACAAATTGTACGCATTTGTATGTTTTGAATATTAGATATTCTTTTAAAGTAATATACTTTTATTTTTAAGAGTAAATCAATAAGTAAAGTCCAAAAAAGAGCACGAAATGATTACAAAAGTGCAGTTTTACATTCGCCATTTCTATCGCAGAATTGATTTATGTGTGCTGTAATGGATGTTTTGTTAACGTTTTCGTCATAAGCGCATCTTCATATAAAAGTCCTACGCAAATTGACGCTTCTCAGGGAATGCAAGCTGTCCACTTTACAAAACGAAGTACTCCAATTTTTTGTTTCAATGACTAGCTACCAGAATATCTAGAAAATATTTAAATGCTGGCTTATTTAGGGCAACTTTCATAAAAGCTGGTTAAGCCGTACAAAAAAAAGTCAATTAAACTCCGGTTACCGGTTTTTACCGGAAAACTATTAAAGTAACAATTAATTTGTTATTGAAAACTGCAAAAAAAAACTTTTTTCAACTCACTTAGCTCCAAATTGCCTCCGGATTGTTCTCACACTTGTATTCTCTTCGCGTTCAATCAGTAACAACCTAAGGCCAACACACTATATGTTTTTGAATAATTTTTTAGCTTAATTTTAGTAAAATGTACGATTCTTTACAAAATTCACAAAATAGCACGAAAATTTATTTGTTCACTATTAATTCGAAGTAGGGCAACAACTGATTCGAAGTGAACATTCGTTCGCCCGAACTTGTCGATAGGCGCAACTAGTTCGCCCGAACAAAAAAAATGAAGGCGAACACTCGTTCGGGCGAACTCTGCGATAAGGGTGAATAAATAAAAAAACACGTTACATAATAAATAAAAAAACACGTTATTATTTAATCATCATTCTTTAATTGAAAATGATAATAGCTTTGTCACTATAAAAAACCCATTTCTACAAACATATCTACACATTCTAAATATTTATGCACGATTGTTCATTATGAAGTACTTGATCTCGATTCTTAAAATAGACCCTCAATTTCACCAGTTTCAGTATTCAAATCAATGTCATATATAGCAGGACGAGTGGAGAGTCCAGGCATTTTCGTAATTTCACCACACATAGCCACTACAAACCCAGCTCCAGCCGAAACATACAAATCTTGTACAGTCAATGTGAAACCTTTGGGAGCGCCCTTAATAGCAGCGTCACCAGTTAATGAGCCTGATGTTTTAGACATGCAAATAGGTAAATTATTGAAACCCTAAATATAAAGCAAAAATAATTAGTAAATGGAATATATTAAATAGACAAACAAAAACCACAAATCTTACAGCAGCATTTAGTTTTTGCAATGAAGATTGAGCTTTTGGTGTCAGTTCTACTTTTCCTGCACCATACATATTTTTGGCAATTACAGTCATTTTGTCTTCCAGAGGTGAATCGTTTTCGTATAGAAATTTAAAACGACTTGGACGTTCACAAGCTTTTATTACCGCATCGGCAAGTTCAGTGGCACCTTCACCGCCATCACTCCAATGCGTACACAAAACAGCATCAAAAGCACCAGCCTTTAAAGCAGCTGCCTTGATCAATTTATGTTCGGCATTCGTATCGGAACTAGAAGAATAAACGTAAATTAGTACACTGTGAAATATGCTCTATCGTATTGTTTTGGGGCGGAATGGTTTCCACTCAGTATGAATAAACCCTATGCTGTTTATTGGACCTTATTGTTTAGTTACATTTTAAGGTCATTGGTTAGTATATTCTGCAAGCCTTTGAAGCCTTTTGATAGTCATTTTATTCCGAACTTTTCAGTATTTAACCCTCAACGGTATCTCAAAAACTTTAGAAAAATTATTTAGTAGACTTGAAAATCTATAGAAAACTAATTTGAAGCTGAACACTCACAATGGTAAGAGAAGCTCGGCCTTAACTTCTTTGGATGTATATGCGCCAAACTGTTATAATATTATTAGAAAGAAAAAAAAAGTTCACTTAAAATTTTGAGCTTTTCGATCATTTTCACTGAGTTGTACCAATTTCCCACCCCAAAATGCTAGCAAAACTTACGTATGGCGATTAATGGCAACAACAACTGGAAATCCGAATTTTTGTCCATTGGAAATATGCTGCAGCAAGTTTGGTAAACCTTTTTCCAGCAATTCCAAGTTCTCTTCCGTATATTGTTTGTTGAGTGGAGTACTTGGTGTAACAGCAGCGCCACCACCATGCATTTTAAGCGCGCGCACAGTAGCGACTAATACCATAGCATTGGGCTTGAGACCCGATGAACGACATTTGACATTGCAGAATTTTTCCATGCCTATATCCGAACCAAAACCTGCCTCCGTGCATACAAAACCTTTCTCCCCCACTAATTTCAAACCGATTTTATCGGCCACAATCGAAGAACAACCATGTGCAATATTTGCAAAGGGTCCGGTATGTACGAGAACAGGTGTGCCTTCCAAAGTCTGCATGAGCGTAGGCTCCAAAGCATCTTTTAGTAGTACAGCAAGCGCACCCGTAACGCCCAAATCATCCGCAGTCACCGCTTTACCATTACGATCGAAAGCTACAACCATATTCGCTAAACGTTGTTTCATATCAGCCATATCTTTAGCTAATGCTAATACAGCCATTATTTCGCTAGCCACTGATATGGCAAAGGAGGTTTTGCGTGTAAAATTCTTTTCAGTTGGAGATTGTCCAATTGTCACTTCACGTAAATAACGATCGTTAATATCAATAACACGTGACCACATTATTGTATCTGGATCGATGTTTAAACGTGAAAAACTACTTTGCTCCTCTGGAGTTAGTGTATCAGGATCAGTTTTGTTAATACCCAAACGTTGTAGGCGACGCAATTGTATTTTGGAAAATTTACGTTGTCCCTTAATGCATGGTACGAGACGATCGTAGAGCGCTTGATCCTTTTGTGTATTTTCATGGAAAATGCGTGTATCTAGCTGAGCGGCTAGTAAATTGTTGGCTGCGGAAACTGCATGAATATCACCAGTTAAATGCAAATTGAACTCATCCATTGGTATCACTTGAGCATAACCACCACCAGCCGCTCCACCTTTAATACCAAATGTTGGTCCCTGTGATGGTTGACGCAAGCAAGCAATTGCATTTCGTCCTTTGTGCGCGCAAAGTGCTTGAACAAGTCCAATTAGGGTGGTGCTCTTACCTTCACCCAGAGGCGTTGGAGTGATACTGCAATGAAGGAGATATATTTGAACAATACATAACATTCTACAATAATATATTTTACTTACCCAGCAACAACTACGTACGATCCATCTGCGCGGCAATTCAAGCGGTCGATGGTACTTAACGATATTTTAGCCTTTTTATTACCATATAATGATACTTCATTACCAATAAGTCCAATCTCTTTGGCCAAATTCGAAATATGTTTTGGATTTTGAGCGCGTGCAATAACGATATCGCTGTAAAATTCAAATAAACATTGATATCAGTAGGCACACCCCGTTAATCCTATATGCTGCTCATTAACTTACGAAGGCACTGGCGTTACTTTGGTTAATGTGAGTGGCGCTAACTCCCATGTGGCTTGCAATAATTTCTCCGCTGATGCTAAAGCTGAACGTATTGTGTTTTTCATCAACATTGCTACTGTCATGGGTCCAACACCACCAGGCACTGGGGTTATATAAGATGCAAATTCTTTGGCTTCGTCGAAAGCAACATCACCAACTAAACGCGTGCCAGTCTTTTTTGTAGGATCTATGAAAGAATTAAAATAAAGTTAACGTTAATTTTAAAAATTATACATATTTGAAGTCTTATTGAGGAATAAGCCGCGCACATTAGCATTTCCGTTGAGATAAAATCAGGCCATAGCATAGCAAAGGCATCCAAAGAGTTTCAGAAAGCCGCCTCAACTTGACGGGTCTCCTCATAACGTAGCATAACGTTTTTTAAATTTTCCAAATTACAATTTGTCACCACAACAAACATCTTATGTACCTAAATCAATCAGGCAAATAGCAGAAATTATTTAAATTAACGGTTCTTTATATACGTGTGTGTGTCACATCTCCACTTTTATATTTTTTATTTTATTTTTTTGTTATTTGGTTTACGAGTCAAAAGCGATATTTATACTAAACATGTAAATATTATGATGAACATTGAAAAATAATTTCTAGTTAGGCTTTTTGTATAGATACATACATATGTACATACGTCAACGCTGACCCTAGAGGTCAAATCAACAAAAATTAACTGATAAGGAATGCCAAACACAAAGGCTCATGGCAACAAATAATTGAAAACAAAAACCATTCTTATCTATTTTTACTGTTACATTTGATAGAGAAAATGTAAAGCATCGATGTAAATAAGAGGTGTTTCCAAATGCTCTTTTTAATCCACATAGATGAAATTAAAGCGCCTTTATTAAAACATTAAACCGTCTCAGAGAACAAAAATTTCCTTTTTTCTCAAACTTTTTCAACGGTGAGTGGTCCAAATCAAATTTTAAAAATTAAATTCATGAAACTCTAGTCTTTCTGGAAAAACTATAAAAACACCTTTTTTTAGCAAAGTTGCCACGATTACACTGAAACGCTGAAAATTTACTGGGACTAATATCTGGTTAGAGCGATGTCTGTACATTGCAGATATTCAAGAAAAATTGCTAGGAGAGCATATTATTAAACCAATAGAATCTAAATCAACAGTTCTTAAAATTTTTGTCTGTGCACCAGGGTGATCGGAAATATGTCATTACAATACCAAATGCCGCAACTGGTTTGGGAGTTAAAATGATAAAAATTAATAAATCGATTTCGAAAATAAACGAAAAAGATGATGCCTGAAATAATCTTTTCCTTGATCAATGGTTTGTGCCCGTTTTTAGTGCATACTTGAAAGAAAACAATTAAAATAAATATTTTTTTCTGAAACGGTCTAATGTGCACCAATGTTGATTTGCGGAAACTGAATAAAAGTTAATACATATTTAAATTTTGAAAAAATAATAAAATACATATGTGTGTAAATAGTTTACCTGGTTTAACATTGATGCCACAGTCTATAACCACAGCGCCTGGTTTAATCCAGCTTCCTTTTACTATTTCAGGTACACCGACGGCAACAACCAGAATATCGGCGTTACGACACTAGAATAAATTACATATTTTATAAAAAATTGCCAGATAAGCAGAGCTTAAACCAAGCGAGAAAAGTCATATTCGTGGTACTTTTTGCAAAATGAAAATGGCATGTTAGTGTAATGAAACAAAAACTAGTATGACCTCTCTTCTAATACAATTAAAAAGATGTTTTACTTACAATCACATCCAAATGTTTGGTTTTTGAATGGCACACGGTCACTGTGGCATTCTCCCATTTCAATAGTTGTGACACTGGTGTGCCAACAATTTTGCTTCTACCCAGGACGACAGCTTGTGATCCAGAGATTTGTACACCTGTGCGTTTGATTAGCTCCATACAACCCCATGGTGTACATGGTACAAAACCACTCATATCACCAATGGAGACACGTCCCTCGTTCATGGTATGCAATCCATCGACATCTTTATCCGGACTAACAGCATCGGTTATTTTATGTGAATCAATTTTATTGTCAGCATCGAGTGGCATTTGTACGATAATGCCATGCACTTGGGGATCATTGTTGATCTCAGTTATCTATTAGAAATTCAGAGAAATATGAATTTAAAAAATTCAATTAATGAAAATGTTATATTACATAATAAGGTAAGTGGGATAAAAACTGTTCACTTGGTATGGGGCAAGGTCAAATCATAGAAGGTGATGCTGAAGCGCATAGAACTTTATGCGCGCTGTTTCGATTCGAATTCTTGTAAAAGTAATGGGGAATATAGAGGAAACAACTTTTATTCCGTTTACTCACTTCTTGAAGTGTATATTTATGAAGTTTTTTTTTGGGTTATTTCGGAATAAATTGTAATTCACTATGGTAATTTGTAGAGCTTTTGATATTCGAATACTCGAACTATTCGAATAGTGAAATTCGTGGGTGAAATTTTCGTTTCTAAATCGCACTCTATCGAATGTTCGAATATTGATTATTTTATATTTATATTCGAATAATAGTAGCTCATCGAATAAAAATATTCGATTTTCAGCAGCAAACGAGTCCGCAATCAAAGCTTCGAATATTTGAACTATTTGGTGCTATCTTTCCATAGAGCTAATTCGGGATCAACATCGCCAATGTGAAGAGAACTTTTTGGGGTGTAAAGCATTCGAGGAGGATGCTTGCACTATTCTATATATCGACAGCCACACTGCAAAACCCCGTAAGTCACTATTTTTCCAAAAATAAGGTTCTGAGCCTTTCCCATAGACCGTGATATTTCGCACATTAAAATTCAGTCAAAATCGGGTTACAACTTCCCGTTTCTTTCCAGTGGTGAAATGAAATAACCGTCGCTCATATACATACGTTATAATTATTACAGTTTTTTCCCTCTCCTGAAAACTTTTTGGTTTTGAACATACAGGGTTTTGCAGTGTGGCTGTCGATATATTCTTTGAGTCTTACCTTTTCGAGTAAATCAATTTCAGACACGGTGCGCGGTAGTTTGATATGTTCTACAGCAATACCAATTTCTGTGGCTGCTTTGATTTTCATGCGAATATAAACGTTGGAGTCTTCACGTCCACCCACTTGTAAAATTCTTAAACCCGGCGTAAAAGTGGGTATTTTACTTTTAATATCCAAAACTTGCCGCTTTAAATCTTCACGTATTTCACTAAAATTACAATTTTTTTTATTGTGAGAGAGAACATTAAAATTTATAACCAACCAAATTTCTTTGAATATTTACTTAATTGCACTTACTTTGCCACTTGAGTGCCTGAAATCAGTTGTGCTTTCCCCGTCATTTTTGTCGTACCTTGAATTGTGCTAAAGCATAAAAAACTTCTTTTAATAATGTGAAATTTTCTCAAAAGTGGACCTATGTCTAAGCCGTACGTATCAAGTAATCACAATGAAATGTGATTATAAGATTTGTGTTAAACGAATTTGTAGCTAAGTCTCTCATTAACCGCAAATATTAAAATCAGTTTGTTCTGTTATTGATTTTTTATAATTTCAAAAGTTCAACAGATCATGCTAGTAGCATGGGCGTATCTTTGGAGGGGTAGAAAAAGGATTCTGGAATCTCTACATATAATAAAATTGTAACAGGTCCGATGTCTGTACATTGCAGATATTAAAAAAAAAATGATGTCAGGGGTCATTATTAGGCCTCTAGAACCCAAATCAGCCGTTTTTGGAATTTTTGTCTGTCTGTCTGTATGGTTGTCCGGGCATCACTGAAAAACTACTGAACAGAATTGAATGAAATTTTTACCACTCTATCACTTAACGTCTAACTTAAAATTTAGGATAACTTCCATTTAGATATCTCATCCAGTTCCCGAGTTATTGACTAAAATGTGGGTCCGGGTGACCAAAAATGTGAGTTTTTTACAATTATGCCTACTACACATAAAAACTATGAATGAAAATTTCACCATTATAATACTAGACGTCTATCCTAAAATTTAGGACATCTTCCATAAGGATATCTAATCCCGTTCCAAAGATATTGACAAAATGTGACCCAAAATTACTTTTTTCTACATGGGTGTCAAACGAAAGGTAGAAATGAATACTACATAGTGATGTGAGTTTTATTTCAATATCTCAAATGATTTCGGAGATTTCACAAAAAATAGTAAAAATCTCTTTTCATAACAGCCTAAGTTGACTTAAGAAATAAGACCAGTTGAAATTTTTACTGGCAATTTTGAATAGCAACATCGAGACATTTTTCAAGACTATCATTGGTCTATCATTACTTTGTTTATAAACAATTAATCCAATATGTTTGCCAAAGTTATAATTCACATTTAAGCTCAGCTGCTTACAGCCCAAACTAATAAAAACACAAATCGTGATTTTTCTATAGAAATATTGTTGTAAAAGGGCAACCGAAATTGAATTCAGTGCGTTGAAAGTTAACTCCAAGAAAGCTGTGGAAGCTGTCAGTCGCACTATGCAAGATATCCGGCGAAACGATTCAATCATGGGAAAGGTAACAGTTTTATTTTGTGGAGATACCCGTCAGACACTTCCCGTTATAACTGGGGGAACAAGGGCTGATGAAGTCAGTGGATGAACCCCTGCGGGTAGGGGGTTAGAATATGCCCGCGGTAGGCATACCGGTCGTAAGAGGCGACTAATATGCACAAAGGTAATGAAGTGAACTCGATGGTTGATCTACGGATATGATGCCTCCCACCTCTCATTACCCATCTTCTCTTTCCTTTCGGAAGGAGGGATGACATGACCTAGAAGGTTCCACTGGTCATACCAAATCGCTACCACGACAGTCGGGCAGTACCGCAAGGGAGTACCGGAGCGTACCGGATTCATATCCGGCCAAGGACTCTTATTTCGACAACACTCCCCAAAACCTTCGGGGAGTGATTTTGTTGCTAAAACAACAACAACCACCCTTATCGCGAGTTTTATTTTTACCCGAAAAGATTCATATTTTTTTTTCGCCTCATCGCAGACGGTGGCGAACAAATTTTTCGTGTTCGAAAAACATTTCTCCTTATTGCCAACTCTTTTTTCGGGCGAAATGAACAACGGAAAATGGCAAATTTATTCACTTTTATTTTAAAGGCGAACAAGAAACAAATTATAAGTATTTGTATGTTTTGCATATTCTTTTATTTAAATACACTTATTTTTAAAAGTAAATCAATGAATAAAGTCAAAAAAAGAGCACGAAATGATTACAAAAGTGCAGTTTAATCATTTCTATTGCAGAATTGATTTATGTGTGCTGAAATGGATGTTTTGTTAACGTTTTCGTCATAAGCGCATCCCAAAACTTCTAGAATTGGCAGCTTCATACAAAAGTCCTACGCAAATTGGCGCTTCTCAGGGAATGCAAGCTGTCCACTTTACAAAAGGAAGTACTGCCATTTTTTGCTTCAAAGACGGAAAATATTTAAATGTTTCATAAAAGCCGTTTAACCCGTACAAAATAAGTCAATTAAACTCCGGTTAGTGGTTAACGGATTTTATGAAAGCGTCGTTTAGCCTGTAATATTGTAGAAAACTAGTAAAGTAACAATTAATTTGCTATTGAAAACTGCAAAAAACAACTTTTTTCAACTCACAGTGAATCACTTAGCTCCAAAGAGTTGGAATTGTCCCTTAATTGCCTTCGGATTGTTCTCACACTTGCATTCTCCTCGCGCTCAATCAGTAACAAGCTAAGGCCAACAACATGTTTTTGAATTATTTTGAAACTAAATTTCAACTTTATTTTAGTAAAATGTACGATTCTTTACAAAATTCACAAAATAGCAAGCAAATTTATTTGTTCACTATTAATTCGAAATAGAGCATCAGCTGATTCGAAGTGAACATTCGTTCGCCCGAAATTGCCGATAGGCGGAACCAGTTCGCCCGAACAAAAAAAGTGAAGGCGAACGCTCGTTCGGGCAAACTCTGCGATAAGGGTGAACAAGTCAGTGGATGGAGACGTTTCTCAAGTAACGCGACAGAATAATGCTTGGCTCTGTAAACGAGCTATACTTACGCCCAAAAACGACCAAGCAGCAGAAATAAATTACAGTATTTAAAAAAAATTTGATGGAGAAGAGGTGGTATACCGATCAATAAACACGGTTTTAGACAGAGCCGAGACTACGAACTATCCTGTTGAGTTTCTCAACTCTATTTCTGCGCCCGGACTTCCCGCTAATAGCATCGCTTTAAAAAAAGGCATTCCGATTATGTTGCTTCGTAACTTAACCCCTCCAAAGTTATGTAATGGAACTCGCCTTAAAGTTACGTCTCTTCAAAATAATATTATAGAAGCAGAAATTCTTACGGGTTGTGGAGTAGGCGAACTATAGTTTCATACCACGCATACCCATACTACCAAACAATTTTCCATTTCACTTCAAACGCGTGCAGTTTCCTGTGAGTGTGTGTTTCGCTATGACAATTAATAAGTCGCAAGGCCAGACACTTCGAGCAGCCGGTATCGATCTTAGGACAAACTATTTCTCACACGGACAATTGTATGTTGCTTGCTCAAGGGTTACTGGCCCAGAAATTTTTTTTCTAATTTGTAATATGGGAAGAACATCAAATGTTGTATATAAAGAAATTCTTTAGACTTTCTTTAATTATTGAAAATATCATTTTTATTTATTTAACTAAATACAACTGTAAATAATTGAATTACATTTGAAGCCCTTGCTACATGCGTTATAGAACTATTAAAATAAAGTTAGTCCCAGTGTTTTATTTCGACGCTTTCAACAAAATAATTATGCTGATTCTTCATTATAACTTTTACGCATACGAAGTCGCGGGCATCAGCTAGTATGAAATATAATAAAAATGAATTGCTTAAACAAATGCTTTAGCAAGTCAACGGAAAGTAGGCGTGGTCGACAGAAATTTTATCATTTTTTATGCTTTGCTGCTACTCAAATGGTTCCATTCGACTCTGAACCAAGGCGGATTGGGGCAGATGGTATTCAATACTTAGTCTGAAGCCCAGACCACACTACTCACCACTGATATTCTGACATTTCTAAATAATGACTGCTTATCTTTCCTTTATACCCTGCCACTTTTTCCTACCGATTTTCTTAACCCACCAGTGAATGCAATAATGTTTTCGAATGATCTCTAATTGATTGCAAAAATTTTGTTATCTCTCAACATTGGTGATTAGCATTAAGTTTAAGAGCATTTTTTTTCATACCCATAAAAATGGTGTACGCTATTATAGAAAATAAAAAGAATGACGGCAATTTATTTATATAAACACCTTATGTAGACCTTGCATTACATTTGGTGACTTGTGAGAGGGCGGCTGTCTTATAATCAAGCCCTCTGTCGAAGCAAATAATTATTTTACCAGCAAAGTTTTTTAGCGGGTGCAAGCGTATATGAATATTATGTCCATATGTATGTAATTATACCTCATCTCAGAGTCAAAGAAACCTTAAAAAGTAAGTAATAGATGTCATATATACATATTTACATACATACATATATGTATATGTAGATTAACAAATATTGGTGGGAAAATGTTTATTAGTTAAAGCTATTCTAAAGTAAAAAAATTGTGGTTGGCGTGGCGAATCTCAGCTGACAGCTAATAGCGCCAATGTACGCTTTCAAAGGCCGGTATTTGAATTTTTCAACAGCGTTTTCTTTTTTAAAAATCCACACATTGGGATGCCATCGAAGAAGACACTTATCATCTAATTATTTAAGTTTTCAAGGAGGGCGAAGCACTGTGGAAAGCAACAACAAAAAACATTTTTCAATACCCAAAAAATATCGGAAACATATTTGTCCAACCTTTTTCCAACTAGGCTCTAAACAATCCTTTAAGTGTGCTGGCAACAGCATAAAAGCAAAGACATTTTATTAGAATCTGCGATGGACGTGCATTATTAAAATAAAGTTTGTAATATTTTATGCTCATGGTGAGTTTTAACTTTAATGCATTTATTAAATATAATTTCACATTACTTACTACTAATTATCCTACAAAAAATTACATGAACTTCATCTGATTTTAATTGCTGCTCGAAGTTTAGCCGAACGGCTGCGACTATTTTTTGCAACTTCTGCTTCGTCTGGTAGTATGACATGTTTGTGAAGTTGCTTCCAACTCGATGTGACAAATGTATCAATCAATTCTCTATCATGTGTTACATCATGTCCACAATATTTCAATGGTACAGGATTCGCAAGTCCTTCAATAACGTTGCCATTTATATGTCGTTTAACTATGGTATCTTCCAGAGAATGAAATGTTATAGCTACTAATCTACCTTGGTTGCGTAAGTATTCGTGCGCCAAAATCATGCCATAATTTATTTCATTCAATTCATTAATGACAAATATGCGCAAAGCTTGAAATGTTTTTGTGGCTATGTGTGTTGGTCTTTGCAGCTTGTCCACTCGATGTGTATTCTGTAGACATGAGGCCACTAAATCTGCTAGTTGTTTGGTACTTTCAATCTTATGAAATGCTGCACGTGCTTCCACTATTGCACGCGCTATTTTCTTCGCGCCTTTCTCTTCGCCGTAGATGCGTAATATTCTTACTAAGTCAGCCTCTTCTGCACGAGCAAGCACATCTGCAGCTGTTATTTGCTCTGTCTTACCATCCATACGCATGTCTAATGGACCATTTTTTGAAATCGAAAAACCACGTGTGGCTTCATCAAATTGCATCGATGAGCAACCAAAATCGAATAGTATGCCATCAATGGAATTCTTTTTCACTTGATGCTCTTTTAAAAGTTTGGGCAAATCAGAGAATTTTCCCAGCAAAGGAAATAATCTATTCGGATGCTCTTCACTTATGCTACGTGCTTTTTCAAAGGCAATAGGATCACGGTCCAGTCCGAAAACCTTTATATTGGGGTACTTTTCCAGTAATTGTCGCGTGTGTCCGCCATCACCGAATGTCATGTCAATGAAAATCTTGTTAGGTGTTGGATCAAGATAACTAATTGCTTGCTCACATAATACAGGTACATGTCTTGCTATTTGATCTTTAGAGGTATTCGTAGTCGTACTGTAGTTTGAACATAAGCGAATTGAGTTCCGATGAATTTGACGGTACATTTTACAAAACTTTTCTTTTTATATGAATTAAATATAAAAACTAACTTATTACAATATTTTCTTATTTAGTTTTTAGTTTCTCAATCACTTTGTTCTTTTTTAGTTACTTTCCCATCATTAAGATATTGTAAAAACTCTGATGAAAGCACCTGACTGCACTGTTCTGCAGTCAATCCTGTTGCAGTGGAAGTAAAAGTTCGTTGATATTTTTTGCCATAAACGTTACCCACTAATCGTTCGAGTGAATCAATTTGTACACTTAATTTAGCGCTGTCTTCTGTGTTGAGGCTAGCCGGATTTGTGAGTCCTTTTAATTGTTTTCGTATTTGTTCTCCCAAGTCCCTATTGGTATTTGGTAAGCACAATTTAGAAATGGCACATAACAATGTACAAATGAATATCAATGGAATGTATTGATGCAAATCTCTTTTTTGTAGCAACCCGAACATTTCTATTTTACGAGTAAATTAATAAAGTGTGTATGCGTATAAGCTTTGAACATGGCGTAGAAGGTTACACTTGTCATACCAAATCGCTACCACTACATTCGGGCAATACCGGAGCATGCCGGGTTCATATCCGGCCAAGGACTGCCGGTTCGACAACAATCCTTAAAAACTTCGGCGAGTGTTTTTGTCGTTAAAACAAACAACAAGCTTTGAAGGAAAGTCAAATTGAGACAAGGCAAAATAAGGACCATGGTGGAGTTTCTGATAGAAGAGTATGTTCAGCTAAAAATTTACAAAGGGGAAGAGAGAGTGGATAGATGAGAGCCAACATTTTTTAGTGTTAAGTTCGAAATTGATCAGGAGCGGCTTGAGTTTCGTTGGGCTCATCTTAAGGTAAAGGAGATAACTGTACATATATTGATGACCGACTGTTGGTAAAACTGGTTTTCGTTTGTATAATGTATTGGCAGAGCATTTTGTTACGTTTGGCACCTCACTGCTAACAACAACAACAACAACGTTGGGCACCTTCGTGACAACCACTGTTACATGTGCGGCAAAGAAACTACTACCAAGGTCACACCTATTTCCCATATCACTTTTCTCAGATTAACTTACTATCATACATATATAATATCTCTTTGGATTATTGAATTCACTTCTTTCAACTTGTCAAACTTCCAGCTTAGGTCTTACTTTGGAAAATAAAGTTTTATATCTATCTATGATAACAAGTCTTTGTCTGCTGAAATAGTGATAATGAAGTTATCCTCACATTAAATAAACCATTTTATTTAAATGATAAAATTCATTTAGCATATAATAAATTAAGGAGAATCAATTAGAAGGAAATCAACTCACTCAGCAAGATCTCCACCAAGGATATATTCCTCAGGAATTAGTTGATATGCATACTTGGAAGACATTTTGTGTTTTTTTTAGAGTCTTGAATGCACTAAATATAACAGTTTCAGCTAACTCTGAACGCAAAAATATTACTGACAAATTTAACGCTTTTAGCTTAAATATATTCGTCTACAATCTTCGAGTGCCGAGTACTAGATAACACAATGGCTGTTCGAACAGTTATAGATATAGTTGAGTAACACGCTGCACTATAAATGTGTATTGGAGTCGCATTAGTATTCATGTTACTATTACTATAAGCAAAATTTGATCAGCTTAACGATACTTCTTACATACAAGGAGTACATTAGATAACGTGTTGCTACAAAAGCGAGAATGTTTGGTGATATGGAGCGGTGAAACGTGTTTGGGTACATACCTGCCAACTTTTGTTTTATCTGTGGGCCACTTCTCTAGAACTTTAAGGAACCTTTGGTATTGCGCTGACATAACGTACACAGATGAAGTGTTAACACTTTTTGATCGACAATTTTAAGAATAAATTAATTAAGTTGCATTTTTGTTTAATATTTCAATTTCACTGCAGTTTCCAGCAATTCAATTTCATAACACCAGCTGACTGGTCAGTTGTAGAGGCACTGTAGCAATCCAATCACACTGCATTTCAAATTTTCACACATTTCTTGTTTAACACTCCGGCTTCATTGGCTTTCAATTCGTGCTTACTACGCATATCTCATGAAATGTCCAAACTCCATATCAAGAAATTCGGTAATTGTTTAAGACCGGTGCCGAGTGCTAGTACGCATCCAAAAATGTCGACCGGGGAGGGGTATCGCAAGACGCGTTTCGATCCCAGAAATGAGAATTCCCCAACGGAGAGTAATAATTTTTAGTGGTTTGCCGCCTACCGATGTTCCGCACATAAATACCATGAAATACCTCATGAAATAAATATGCTCGTATAAATTTTTTGAGGTAAAGTGCAGATTGAAAGCAAAGGTGAATAAATGTTAATACATATTTGATTTATTTTATTGCCATTATTTCTTATTTTATATATGACTAGAAGGACCCGGCAGACGTTGTTCTGCCCAAATTTAGGGAAAAAGTAGCACGATAAATAAAAAAGTTTGGAATATTTCGGTCCCTGGTCCACTTCCCCGAAAAAAGTTAACCTCAAATTTTAACAAAAGTAAAAGTCTACCTTTGTACCAAATTTGAAGAAAATCGCACTATAAATAAAAAAGTTTCGAATATTTCGATCCCTGGTCCACTTCCCCGATAAAAGTTAACCTCAAATTTTAACAAACGTAAAAGTCTACCTTTGTACCAAATTTGAAGAAAATCGTAGTATAAATAAAAAACTTTGGAATATTTCGGTCCCTGGTCCACTTCCCGGAATAAACACTCTCCGGACTCCTACTGAGCTATCCTGTAAATATGAACAAAATCGGCGCTGTAGTTCCGGAGTCTATAACATACATACATACGTACATACATCCTATTTTATATATATAGATTTCACAATGGCTTTCAATCAGGGACGGAGAGTATAAGTTTTTTTTTTTCGATCTCATAAAAGTCCGGGGTTAGATAGTGCCCCTGAAGAAAATTATTAAATTTTCTGTTGTCCCAAGACTTCTAGGATCAATATCCTGGCCACAATTCATTTTCCTGGCTTTTTTGAAAAAAGTCGGATAATAACTTAAAACCCCGGACTTTTATTTTTTCTCGCCAGCAATAAAAGTTATCTTTGTCCTTGTATTTTTTAAGGACAAAATAAAAGTCCGAACCAAAATCTACTAGGTATACCGACAATCCTCTTTCATATGATAAGAAATTCATTAAATTTAGATTGGCGGGTTGGTAGATTTTAGCTCGGACTTTTATTCTGTCCTTAAAAAATAAAAGGACAAAGATAACTTTTATTCTTGGCGAGAAAAAATAATAGTCCGAGTTTTCCGATTATTTTTGTCCGGATAAGAATAAAAGTCCAGAAATAACTTTTTTCTTCTGGCTTTTATTTTAAAAGAAATAAAAGTCCCCGTGCCTGCTTTCAATGGCACATGGTACTACAGTACTCGTGTAGGCTTTCGGTTATGATTTTCTGTCTTGTTTTGATTTTTCCATGACATTCGCTGTCAAATAATATTTCTTGTTTTGACAGATGTGCGAAATTGCTTTCGATTTCGTCGTTCTGTCAGAGTGTGTGGTGTATAAACTAACAAGAATTTTCGGCTTTCCGAAATTGTTACGATAAATTATAAAATACATTAAGATTTGTGATGTCGGGCTTGATTTCCTTGACGGTTCGGCGACTTCCTCGCAATGTCCTTAAACTGGGAATCCAGGAAGCATGCAGCGAACAAGTGAGTACATTTGTCCAAAACTTAATTGCGGGGTGCGTCAAAACAGCTCAAAAAAACGGGGCAAGACTTTTTGGAGGCCATAGCGGAGTGTGAAAGTAATGGATTTGCAAGAAGAAATTATGTAATATGTCGAGTGAAACTAAATGGCTCTCTGAAGGAAGCTATTTATTCATCTACGGGACAATTATTGAGATTCACGTGACGTTTCAGTTGTGTTGTGCAATCAATAATTAGGTATCTTAAGTCTGGTGTTAACAAATTTTGTTTTTGCTATTTTAGGTTAAATCAGCATGTGTAATACGTCAGTTTTCAAGATTGACAGTAGTGGCCCAAACCCAGCTAAGGAGACACAATGAAGTTTCCACCATCTCCGCTAGCTCTTCGTCGCACCGGTAGGTTCTTTGGCAACAGTTAAATTAAGTTAAAATGTACCAACTAACTTGCATTTTCTTTCAGGAATGTGTTCTCAGTCGATGGTCAAGGATTCCATACAACCAGTAATTTATGGCAAACTGAAGTAATAAAAACGCCACCTTTCCCTGAATCGGTAGCAGAAGGCGATGTCAAGTGAGTTTTTGTTGTTTGTTATATAAAGTTGCTCACTTTCTTAAAAGCGTCGGACTATGACGAATCTGATAACAATGTCGAAATTCAAATCTAATTACGTTATGGTTTCGTTATCACAAGTACGCAACTTTGTATATCAAACGAAATAAGAATGTTTATAGACAGAAGAGTTATGCAAAAGCTGAAAGCTAATCAATTGAATGCACACATTCTTATTGCACAATCAAAAATTTCAATGATTACTGCTAATTTAAAACCTTTCTCTTTACAGGTTTACTGTTAAAGTTGGCGATTATGTAGCGCAAGATCAAGTTGTTATGGAAATAGAGACCGATAAAACGGCTATGCCTGTTCCTGCGCCTTTTGGTGGAGTAATACGTGAGATATTGGTAGAAGATGGAACTACTGTGAAAGCCGGACAGCCTTTATTTAAACTCGAAAAAGCTGAAGGTACTCCAACTGCCGCTGCACCAAAAGCAGCAGCAGCAGCACCACCGCCACCACCAGCACCAAAACCAGCTGCTCCAGCAGCAGCAGCTCCACCTCCTAAAGCAGCTGCTGCACCACCACCACCACCACCACCACCTCCACCAGCGCCAAGAGCAGCTCCTCCACCACCACCACCTAAACCAGCAGCACCTGCTGCACAAATACCTGTTGCTTCAGGTGTACCACCAGCACAAGCTGCTCCACAAATTAAGGTGCCTCCAGGTGATTATTCACGTCAAATAACTGGAACACGTACGGAACAACGTGTTAAAATGAATCGCATGCGTCTAAAGATTGCTGCGCGTTTGAAAGATGCACAAAACACAAACGCTATGTTGACTACGTTCAACGAAATCGATATGAGGTGAATGTTCACACACAATTAGCATTTGTTATGCATTATTTTGTTATTATGTAAATGCTTACACATTTTTTATTAGTGCCGCCATGGAATTCCGTAAAGCTAATCTGGATGCATTCCAAAAGAAGTATGGCATTAAGATTGGCTTCATGTCTATATTCTCGAAAGCCTCTGCATACGCTCTACAAGATCAACCTGTTGTTAACGCTGTTATTGATGGACAGGTAATATCTCCCAGATTTAATATAAATTTACATATTTCTACAAACAGAATACCATGTATTAGTAATAAGAAACACTACTCAGCAGAACTGCATCTCTGTTAGCGAATTCTTACGTGGGAGTGGTCTCATCAATTCGGATAAATGAAATGTATAATATAAGCTATATAATAAGCTTTGCATAGCAT
This sequence comes from Sphenella marginata, assembly GCA_951509765.1. Taxonomy (NCBI): domain Eukaryota; kingdom Metazoa; phylum Arthropoda; class Insecta; order Diptera; family Tephritidae; genus Sphenella; species Sphenella marginata. The sequence continues at coordinate 23,226,622 of OX608079.1, forward strand.
TCGGGTTATATTGCTACGTAAACAACTTCAAAGTAATTACCTCTTTTTGTATGATAGCTTGCAAAAATAGTAGTAGAAAATCACTAAGCAATATACTGGTGTAAAGTAGCAAGCGTAAAAAAAATAAATTTTCGAATTTTATTTATTTATTATAAGGTCTCTGCTGATTATAAATAGAATAAGTTATGCCATTTAATCTTACAACACTGGAAATAATCCTTTTAAATTTTAGGAAATCGTTTATCGTGATTACGTCGACATTTCAGTGGCTGTTGCTACACCCAAAGGTCTAGTCGTTCCAGTGATAAGAAATGTGGAAGCCATGAATTATGCAGATATTGAAATTGCATTGGCTGCACTTGGCGAGAAAGCAAAGAGGAACGCAATATCCATCGAAGATATGGACGGTGGCACTTTTACCATAAGCAATGGTGGAGTCTTCGGTTCATTGATGGGTACACCAATCATCAATCCACCTCAGAGTGCTATACTCGGTATGCATGGCATATTTGAACGACCAGTTGCTATAAAGGGTCAAGTAAGTTGACTTGGTTCATTATAAATACAATAACTTTCTTACAAATACTTCAATTTACTAGGTTGTTGTACGCCCGATGATGTATGTCGCACTAACTTACGATCATAGACTTATTGATGGACGTGAAGCTGTAATGTTCTTACGTAAAATCAAGGCTGCCGTAGAAGATCCTAGAATAATGTTAGCTGGTTTATAAATAAATATAATGGTCGAATAATATTTGGCGCATTGCATCAAAGATGTACTGAAAAAAACAGAAAAAACTACAACCAAATGATTAAACAAGCAAACCTAACTCATACCATTAACGAAATAAAAAAAATATCACATGCGATTTTTTATTATTTTCGAATTTAACAGAAACGTCCACACCCATTTTGCTGTTTTGTAAACCGGATATGTGTATATCCATACGTGTACTATTGTATTGTTTGAATATTTTTTATTTATTTATTTTCTGTGTTGACATAATTGAATTTAAGCTCTTAATTTGGTGTTTGGTGTTTGGCTAAATATTTATATACTCAAAATTTAGTTATTGGCATAATGCAATAAATGTAGCATTCAATAATGCTAACCATATTAAATACGAACAAATACCCGCAATAATTTGCATTAAAAACAAAAATGAACCCGAAAACCAGCACATCACTGAATCCATCTGCAAATATACTAATATCAATAAAAAAGTATTTCTATCATTAATCAATGCTAACAATGAAATTAGGCGATGGCTTATTTGTAAGTACTAAGGCATGCAGGTAACACGACAATGTAAAAGATCATATCGTGTTTCATATTTCCTAGGCTGTCTACAATAGTTTCTTCGCTATCAATTAACCAAACCTCAGCTGACTAATCAACCAATGTAGACCACCAGAAACGCATACACCGTGGAAGTTTAATCAAAATGCTACTGATACGCTCTGGCAAACGGCTATTTTACTGGTGCCTTTATTTAGTATTTCTACTTCTTATTTTGTAACCATGGTGAAGTTCCCTTTTTCATGTAGGTGTCTGAATGGCTGCATACTTTCAGGCACTTGAAGTTCTTCATACAAATTCCACCAATTTGGTTGGCGCTGGTATTCAAGGGCAAAAAACTTGTCGTTTAGTTGGAATCTAAGTTTTCACCTATATAGAAATGTTTAGCCATGATTGACAAGAAATATAACTTTTTAGCTAAGAAAATGCCAATACCAGAACTATTAAAAATGTGTTACATATCTCAAGAAACAACTTCGTCTATTTGAAAACTCGTGTTAAGAAGGAAAACAACATAAGCTCAATAATGCAATCTGGTCTAACTCTTGCCAAGAAGGGCGGCGTTTTGAAGGGCAGGTTTTTGAGGAGAGAAGTTCTCTTTCGAAACCATCATAACCCTCTATAGGTCTGTTGACATACTTATATTGAGAGATGTGCGCCCATATATGATTTAGAACAAAGATGGGATGTCCTTTGAATTATTCGAGCGGAAATTCTGTAAAAGATGTATTTAATCACTGCCGTGATATCAAGGGTGAGCGTCAAATGAAATGTTATGTTGAGGCTTTACGAAGACCTTATTCAGAAAATAGAGTTAATTTTGAGACTATGTACATATATACATAGGTAGCTGTTGTTGTTGTTGTTGTTTTAGCAACAAAACCACTCCCCGAAGGTTTTGGGGAGTGTTGTCGAAATAACAGTCCTTGGCCGGATATGAATCCGGTACGCTCCGGTACTCGCTTGCGGTACCGACTGTCGTGGTAGCGATTTGGTATGACCAGTGGAACCTTCTAGGTCATGTCATCCCTCCTTCAGAAAGGAAAGAGAAGATGGGTAATGAGAGGTGGGAGGCATCATATCCGTAGATCAACCATCGAGTTCACATCATTACCTTTGTGCATATTAGTCGCCTCTTACTACCGGTATGCCTCCTACCGCGGGCATATTCTAAACCCCTACCTAACTCCTCTTAGAAGAAGGAATTTTTAGCTTCTCGTAATGTAATGCGATGGACTGGCCAAGTAAAGACGACCCCTCCACCTTGCGACGTTTATGGATTAGTCTTTAAATAAATGCACATTCGATGATGGATTTGTGGTGGGAGAGAGATTTCGTCGCCAAGCACTGCTCACACGAACCTATGCATTCTACGCGCCGCACTTTGATTTCCATGGTCAATACAACAACAACAACAACACAACCATGTTGTGATCAAAGATGACTTTGGTTGATCTTTGGTTGTGATATACTACCTAGGGGCAGACGGGATTAATACATGTGTCTGTACGATGAAAAGAGTAAGCGAAAAGCGCATGAAAGGCTGGTCGCCCCAAGATATGAGATGTTTAAAACGAGCAAAGAAAGAGAAAGAGAGCGAGTGCGAAAGAGACTAAGCTAGTTGTGAATTAAAAAACATAATATTTTCCAGATAGAAAGGTTGAGTTTGTTTTTTTATTAAATTGTCTTGTTTTGTTTTTTTTTCGAAGCAAATTGGTTTGTACAATTTTATTGTTAAATATATAATTAGACTTAGATTCTTGAAATGATATATGTATGTATGTATTTTTGTGTTTACATTGAAACTTAATTAAATTTTGCTATTTACGTAGTATTTGTTTTTGTTATATAAGGATTACATTAATATGTTTGATTAAATATATTTTTTACTGTTACAATTTTTAATAATGCTTGAAGCTTGATTTGGAATTTCGTTTATTTACTTAAGGTACATTATTGTTTTTTGTTTTTTTTTTTGTTGGCAAATAAATATTTATTATGCTTGTATATTGAATTTAAAATTTTACTTAGATCTATCAAAGAGATTGATTTAACTGTTTGTTTGTTGACTGCTAAAAATAATTATAAATATTAAAAAATATAAATATTTTGTTGTTTCTGTTTCTTATTTTGTTTTTTTTTTTGCATACATATGAAAATAAGAGGAACATTTGTAAAAAAAAAAAATGCAAAAATCGTCTCATCTAAAATATTTGCATTTGGCACTTGAAACTAACCAAAGATGGGAGTGCGAATGTACATTTTAGATAAAAGGATTTGCATTTAATTTGGTTTTTTCGTTGTTTTTTTTGTGTTTTTAATTTTTTTTTGCACAAATGACCTGCGAGCATGCGTGCATTGCATTGGTTTTTGTTTTCCCTTTCTTGGTGCAACGAATATTTTCAAATATTCACAACAATAAAAAAGCAAAATATGTATGTATGTATGTATATTTGTATGTTGACTACATATTTGCTTTTTAAATACAATATTTTGCTTGATGAGCACAAAATGCTGTGCACACTTTTGAGGGGATACAGAGTGTAGTTACGTTATGATTTTTTTTTGTTTTGTTTTGTTATACGAAATTCAAATTTCGATTAACACAAAAATGTGTTTTTGTTGTTTATTTTTTATTTTAATTTTTGTAACTTTAATAGTAATTTTTTTTTTTGTTATTCGATTTTTTTAAGGTGCATTATATAGTATATAAAATTGCTTCGAAATTATTTCGCACAATTTTGTTAAAACATTAAAATTAAAATTTTTTTTAAATGTATTTAAAAAATTTTTTTTTTGTGATTTTTTCCAAATTCATTAAATTTTTATAAATTCTTTAGGTATGCATCTGAAATGATAATTTTTAGAAATACGTTTTTTTTATTTTGTTGTTTTTATATACTTTTTTTACGCCAGTTTTTGTTTACGCTTTAAAATAATGTTGCGCCTGTTTTGCTTCTTCTTCCTCTTCATTGCTTAGATTTTTTGTTTGATTTGATGAGCGTTGTTGTTGTTGTTATTGTAGTACTACAATCGACGTTAGATTTAAGCAATTACACTGGGTATCCCCCCCTAGTTACGTTAACATTTAAACCGCGCTTATATATATACATATGTATGTATACTTGCTTGTATGTACATATGTATGTATGTACATATGTGTGTATGTATGTAGTAATTTTATAAGGCAATCTCTCTGGACAGATCTCAAACCACAAATAATTTTTGTTTTTTCTTGAAAAATCATTGAACGAGAAGATGTTGCCAAATGTGAATCTTTGCATGTATGTATGTGTGTGATGCATGTGTGTGAATAGATATACATATGTATGTGTGGATGTGTGTGTTTTGTGTGTCCTTAAGATACCATATAAAATTTGAAGTTAATATATTTGCCTGTATGTATGTATGTAGATTTGTACTGTTAAGTTATATTTTAACATGAAAATGTTTTTGTAAGTTTTTGAACTTTTTGTATTGGAAAATAATAATTTTTGTTAACCCTCCGCTCATACTGACAGTATTGTCAACAAAAAAGAATGTTAAGAAATTTGCTTGCCAAAACTTAAAAAAAATCGTTCGAATTGAGTCGGAGGTGTTGTCATAGATTTTTGGTGCTTCATGCTGAAATTGTACAAAATACCATTTGCTACTACATATTTTGTTTGTGCAATAAAAGCGTTTTGAAAATATTTATTTTGGATTTTGTTTGCATCAAGTAATTGAAAAAAATATTTAAATAATTTTTTTAGTATAAATAGAAAAAAAAAATGGTGTTGCCTCTAAGCCTGAACTAAATTTTTTAGAGCTTACAAACGGGGTTTTTTATATATACATATATGTATATCAGTAAGTATTTTTTTTTAATTAAAAAAAAAATTTTGTGAAAAAAAAAATATTTTTGTGAATTGATATTTTTGACAAGTGTTTGTGAATTACAGCAGAATATTATTTTTGTTATAATTATAATTTAATATTTTGTTTTTAATTTTAGGTACAAATTTTCAGTTTTTCAAATTTTAATCTGAATTTTCTAAATAGTTTTGAAATGCCATATATATTTTAGAAAAAAAAAATTGTTTATTTTTCGACGTTTTTGTTGCATCAAAAAAATAATTATAAGTTTTGGTTCTTAACATTTTGAAATATGTATGTAGTATGTATTCAAGAAAACAATTTTGAGTTATTAAGTTTGTATAATTATTTGTGATTTTATGTAAGCATTTAAAAAAAAAACAAAATTGTAAAGAGTATTTAATGAAAAATTTTTTTAATTTAGGTAGTTATGTATAAAAGTTGGTACTTTAATTTAAAGTTTTTTTTTAATTATCAAACTGTTTTGAATTGCATTTTTTGAAATGTAATATTTTAGATAAATATTATTATTATTTTTGTTGTTGTTGTCGTAAAGAGAAATATAAAAATGCAAGAAATTATTTTTAGGGTTTTTTTGATTGAAAGTGAAATTTAACTAATTTAAAAAATATGTTTTGTTTGGGATTCATTCTTTTAGAAAAAAAAAAATATTTTTCAAAGTTTTAATTTTATTATTTTTTTAAGTATTTCAAAATATATAAAAATATTTTTAAAATAAAAAATAGGAAATTTATTTGTTTGGAGACAAGAAAGAAAGAAGAGCTTAGAGCTTGGAATTTGGTTTTTTGAAAATTATTTTATTTGAAACAAAAATTTGGAAATTTAAGTGTTGACTAAATTATTTTTGTGCTCTTCATTATTTATCCAAAGAAATTTTGCTAAATTATTTAAAATTTTTGTTTTTGGAATTTATTCAATAAAAATATTTTGTTTAGAACAGAGCAGTGAAGAAAAATTGTTTTTGTGTGTTGTTGTGTTTTGTGTATCTACATATAGAAATTCTACTCAAGTTTTTGAGCTTTTAGTTATTGTATTAAATAATGCTTTTTGTTTAATTTCAAGTTTTAGAAGTAAAGTAAACTTATTTTGTTATTTTTGTTGTTTTTGCTTAGTACAGAATACTAAAATAAGAAGAAGAAAATATCGTTGTTTATATTTTTAAATAAATTTTAAAATTGTTTATGAACAAATATGTTTTAATACTTTGGAAAAACTATTCATGACTATATAATATATGTATGTATTTTAAAAAAAATCTGTAGGGTTTGGAAAATATTATTTTAGTTTATAAAAAATTTTATTTTTTGGTTTGAAAAAAAAAGAAAAAGATGAAGAAGTGTTGTTGTTGCAACCAGATTTATATTTAGTTTTGAGAAATATAAAATAAGCAAATATTTTGATTTTATTTAGATAGGAGTTTTTTTTAATTTTTATTAGCTCTCTAAATTAAGTTTTCGAAACAAAAGTTTTCGTTCACATTTAAATATCAGTCAAATGGGGATTTATTTATTTTGCAAAAGAAAAATTTTGAATTTGATTGTTTTTTGATGTTATTGTGCAGCGTGAACTGTTGGCATTTTAAATCTTTTGGTTTAGATGCGAAAATCAGCCATTTTTATTTTTGTTGAGTATAGGAAAAAAAGTAAATTTTTATAGCTTTTTACTCAAAATAAAGTTTTCAGAAAATTAAATTTTGTTATTTATAAATATATTTTTTGTTGTTGTGCTACATTTTTTATTTTTACAAAGTCATAAATATATGGTTATAAAAAGTCCAAAAAAAACTAACTAAAATTTTACGTAAATTTGTTTGTTGTTGTTGTTATAATTTTTGTTGTTTGTCAGAAAAATGCGTGTAACTTACATATAATAAAAGAAAAACTTTTCAACAACAGTTAATGTTTTTTTTTTGTTTATTTTGTGGTTATTTTTTTTGTTGTTGTTTTAGGAAATATATGAAAAAATAATTTTGTAATAAATTCTCTGACCGTATTTGATTAGTTTATACTTGAAAATGAAATTTGAGTAAATTTTACATTTTTGTGTGGTTGCTTTTTAGTGTTGTTTTATTTTTGTGGTCTATATTTTGCCGTAAGAACTAAACAAATGTAATTTTAATAAATGAGTTTTGAAATTAATCGTTCCCTGTTGCGATTTTGTTATGATTTTTTGGTGTTGTGATTTTGTTGTAATTTTTTTGTTATTGATTTTGGTGTTTTTGGTTATGGTGTTGGATTTTGTTGTAATTTTTTTTTTGTGTAATTTTGTTTTTTTTGTTATATATGTATTTTGGTGTTGTAATTTTGTTGCATTTTTTTGTTATATTTTTTTGTGTTGTAATTTTATTGTAATTTATTTTGTTTGCGGAACATTAAAAAATATGTAATTTTTTTTTTAAAAGGCAACAAAATTATTTTTTTTGTTGTAATTTGTGTTGCAAAAAATCTTGTAGTTAATTTAAGTACAAAAAAAAAGTCTTAATAAATTTTTTGTAAAACAGGTTTGAGTTTGGTCAGTTTTGTATTATTAAATATATATAAAAATTAAATTTTTCTTTTTTTCTAAAATTAAATTAAGAAAACCTGCTTTTCCATTTTGTTAGTTTTGCTAGTAGTCGTTTAAGTTTTATTTTATTTTTTGTTTTTGTCCCTAATTTGAAATAAAAGCTTAGTGCTTTTTAACAAATTTTGTTGCGGTCAAACCAATAAATGCATGTAGTTGAATTTGTGTGAGTGTGTGTGCGTGTTAAAATTGTATATGTATGTGTGTATATAAAATTGTATGTTCGAGTGCATGTAATGCAAAATTACAGCAAAATTTTGTTTTTTCTTATTCTTAAAGAATTTCAAATTCGTATGTGTTTTTTTTGTATGTGATTTGTGTATGTATGTGTGTGTATGTTTGTGTTTGTTTGAATGTGTGTGTCTATTTTTGCTTTCAAGTTTGTCGCGCGGTCTTTTTGACTTTTCTTCGCTACCGTTACTTACAGCTTTCTTGTCTGCCATTCTGTTCAATAGAAAATGTTGTAATTTCATTTGCAATTTGTCTTACCAAAAAACCCTCACTTTTGTAGTTCTCTCTCTCTCTCTGTGTGTGTGTGTGTGTGTGTGTATGGTATATATGTATGCCATTAACTTTGCCAAAATAAGCACGATGGCGCTGTAGCATTGAGGGTGGCATGCTGCCTGCGTGTTGGGTGGATGAGTCGGTTTGATTTGGCTGCTTGCTTCCTTGCTTGGCTTGACTGGTTGTATTGAATTCACTTGTGAATAGTTTTTGGCTTCAAAAGCTGCGCATACAGAGCCATGGAGTATGAGTACTTTTTGACTATTTTTTAACACATCATGTGGGTTGAGTTGATATTTTATTGATAGCAATTACGATGACTGCTTGCTGCTCGAATGGTTATAAAGTTCATAAATTTATGTTGCAAAACTTTAAATGCTGTTGCGCTTATGTTGCTGTTGTTGTTGTTGTTCTTTTTGTGATTTCTTGTTGCTTTTCATATAACTTGAGCCATTAGTAATTTTGGTGCGCTGTCGTTGCTGTTGAGGGTGTGTACATATGTGTGTGTGCGTGTTTTCTAAGATTGCACGAGACTATCAAAGACTGCCACTGCCACTGCCACTGATGTTCTTATGAATTTGTTCTTGTTCTTGTTTTACATTTACGTTTGTTAATTTATTGAAAGTTACTTACATTTATGTATGTATGTACGTTTATATGTATGTGTGTATGTATGTTTGTAACTGATTCCTTTGGCGCTGCCAATGAGTTTCTTATGGTTATGAATGTCTATGAAAATTTGTTTTTGATGTTGTCGATTTTGTTGTTGATACGCAAAACTAACTTTTGCACATGTATGTGTGTCGAACATATGCCCGCATATTTATTAATCCAGATTTTGTGATTTTCCTTAAAGAAACTTGACCACAATTTAAGCACACGCTACAAAAACGCTAAACGTTCTTTGAATTTGAATTTATGTGAATTTGATATTGTTGTTGTTTTAGTTTTTTTGGGGTGGGACGCAAGTATGTATGTAGATATACAGTTTACTTTGTTGTTTTGGGGTTAAGTGCCGTTCTTTGTTTTTTGTTGTTGTTGTTGTTTAGCAAATCTAATTTCAAAGTTGTTTACGATTTTGATTTTAATTTTAGATCTATCATTTTGTTTTTGTAAATTCTATCAAGTGTAAATAATTTAAACCGTCACAGCCACTCATATTGTTTTTGTTTTACGAATTGAATGCATGAAAAGTTGTATTTTTATGTTGAATTTTGAATTGCAATTTAAGTTTAAAAACATGCAAGAATTTGCGCAGACTGCATTTGTGCTTCGGTCAATATGAATTGTATGTAAGTTGGCCATGTTTGGGAATTTTGTTAAATTTACTTAGCAGAAAGCGTCACTTCAGCTAAGTTGTCACGCTTTTGTCAATAATTTTGACAGGCGTCACTTTTGTTATTTTTTTGCTTTTTGCTCTTAGCCAGTGGTGCACAGCGTTGTACACGCTTTCCATACAACTCACATATTGTGTGCTGCATGTTTGAGTTTGCAATTTTTATAACTCACACAAACAAACAAAAAAAAGCGCAAAACTGATTCATTGCTGTGTCGCAGTTTGGCACTTTCGCACGCCAAAACCGCGCAGCTCCTCAAAACACACGCGCGCACCACTGTGCTAAACAAATTCTTCCTTGTCGTGTGAAGCAAGTGACGCCACTGTGTTATTTGGTTTTCTTAGCTTTTGCTGTCATTTACCGTTTCCGCTCCCCTCATCAGATATTTCGCATTTCTCATTCAAAAGTCTGTTCCAAAAAATTAATTTTTTTTTTCACAAAAAAATTGTCGGTTAGCGCTACTTTAATTGTTGCTTTTGTGCCGTTTAAAAGACGATTTTGTTTTCATTTTTTTTTGTGCTTTTCCGCGTTTCGCATTGCGTTGCTTGCCAAAAAAGTAGTTTTGTTTTATAGCATCTTTCCGGGGAGACACACGAAATGAGCCAAAGTCGTTAGCCAAAGTCGTGCGTATAAATTTTGCGAAAATTTTCTTGCTGCCGCATTTGTCTCGCATAACGACTTCCGTGCCGCTTTCTGCATAACATAATTTATGCCATTTTATTCATACATTCATTCATTCATATATAATAATTATGTGCGCTTTATGATCCACTTTAATTTTGTTTTATGGGACGCCATGAGAAATATTTGTTGCTTCATAGAGAATTTTGTTGTTATTTTTGTTTGTTTTGTTAAGTCTTTGTGTTGCAATTTAGCGCGTTAATTTCAATGAATTTTGTTTTTGTTTAAAATTTTGTTGGCTTTAATTGCGTCAGTCTTAAATCGAATTTGTTGCTTTTTTTTAAATTTTATAAGTTTTAAAAATATTTAAATTTAAAATTTTGCAATTAAAAAAAGTTGATTTTGAAACAGTTTTATTTTTGGTTTAGATGGTTTTATCGTAAAAAATTTCTGTTGCCATCATTTTCGAAATGAACTCAAATCGTTTTTTGTTGCCAAAATGAAATTTTAAAAATTTCTGTTGAATTTTGTTTGATCTAAAAATAAAAATTTAGATGCCATAATTTAGAAAATTTTGTAATTTTAGTATGTATGTATGCATGTATATTTGTATTTAACAACAGCAAACGAAAATTTAACATGCAGTTACAGCTAATTTTGCTTAACCGAATTTGTAAATTTAGAAAAATTTTAAAAAAAATATTTTTTTTTAGAATTTTTGCAGCTATAAATTTTGCAAAATGTTGACTGTTAATAAGTTTTAAACACAAACATTTGTTTCATTGAATAACGAAAAAAAAAATATAATATATATACCCATAGTTGTTAAATAGTGCAAAAAAAATTTTAAATGAAAAAAAAAAAAAAAAAATTTTGTCAATAATTTGCGTTCTAAGCATAGTTTGTATAGTTTTTTAAAGTATGTAACGCATTATTAAACTTTAATTTTGGGCAAAATGTTGCAAAAGAAAAAAAAACTTTAAAGTATGTGATTCATTATTAAGTTTTAATTTCTATCAAATATTACAAAAAACTTTTTTTGTCAAATAATTTTTTTTGTCAAATAAATTTTTTTAGTTTTTAAAATAAATTATTTTTCAAACTTTAAAAAGGAATTTTTTTTTAAACTTTTAAAACTAATTATAAAACAATTTTTTTTTTTCGAAATATTCGCATGTTTTCTTAATCTTAACCTACTAATTTTACTTAACAGCAATTTTTGAGTTTTTGTTTTTTGTTTTTAAAATTAAAATTTATAATTATTAAATTCGTCATGTCTAATGCATTTAGCATTTGTGTACCACAGTTAAATGACTAAATTTTTAAAATAGGTATGTGTTTGAAAATAAAAACACATACATTTTATGAAAAAAAAATATTTTTTGAGAAAATTTTTTTTTGAAAATTAAATAGGTTTTAATTTTAATACGTGACGTTTAAAAAAATTTATTAAAGCTGTTGTTTTCAGATTTAAACTTTATTCATACTAGTAGTTAAAGGAAATGTTTAGGTTTTTGAAAACTGTGTTCAGTCTTCAATTCTAATTTAAAATGGTTTTATCTTAACAAAAATGCCATAAAATACGTTTGAAACTACTTAGTTTGTAATGAGCTACGAAAAACAAAGCAGCCGATTGGCTTTTTTTTTAGCACATTTTTAAGTGCGAGTAAGTCAAAAAAATTGAAATGTATTTAAAATTCGACATTGCAAGTTTTTAACAAATAAAAGTTTTTAACAAAAATATAAGAAACTACTAAGTATTTTATGCTGTAGTGTGAACATGGTTTTAGTGCTTAGTGGTTAAAAAGTGAAAAAGTGCTCAATGAGAGAGTGATTTTGCTTGAAAAAAGTAAGGTTATGTCTGTTTTAGTTTTTTTAATTAAAAATAAAAATTTTTTAAAATTTAAAAATTTTCAATAATTCCTTTTGGCGAAAAAGCTTAACATTTGAAATTTTGTTTACCCTGTTTCTCTCAATTTTATAATTGTTAAATGTTTTTTGTGTTTCAGAACTTAGCACAATATTTACTTCTAGGCGATTTTTTTTGTTTTATGTTTTTATAAAAATTATTTAGAAAAAAGTTTAATCTACTTTATAAAATTTATTTAGTTTTTGTGTTTTGTCTTAAGAAGTTAAAGTTGCGTCTTTCTTTTCTTTTTTAAAAAATTTTAATAAATTTTAAAGAAAAACTATGTAGAAGAAACAAATTTCATAATATTTCAAACAAAAATGAGCAAAAGAAAATTATTTTATTTTCTTTTTAAATGTATGAAAAAAGATTTGCTTTTGTTCAAATTAAAATGCAATGCCGTTAAAATAGGAAAAAAAAACTAAGGCTTTGTTATATCTAAAATTTTTAAAACTAACGTTTTTTTTTTGACTAGCTTGAAGTCGATGAACTATTATTTTTTCCACGATTTTTATTCGCAAATTTTTGGCTGAAAATATAAGCATTAAAGACTCTTTTTTTATTTAAAAAAAAAAATTATTCTAGGAATATTGAATTTACAAATATATTTTGGTAAGTAGCTTTAATTTTTTTTTTCGAAATTTTCGAAAACTATTTTTTGAATTAAAAATATTTGAAATTTTTAGCAATTTTAAAAAACTACTTTTTTAAATTAATGAGGGAATGCATATTTTTTCTTGTATTGGATGAAATTTAAGATATCAAATTTGGTTTTCGAATTCTGTATGTTAATTACATAATTAGTTATATATCGATGAAACTTCATCCAAATGTCGATGAAAGTAAATTTTTTGACGATTTTTTTAATTTCATAGAATTGTGAGTTGTTTGTTCAAATTTGTTTTGCTTTCTGATTAACTGAAATGCTGGTTAAAGATAAAGCAAATTTATTATCTAAATCTCTTAAATTAAAATTTGAAAGTTTTGGTGATTTTGAAATATTTTTGAGAATGTTCCCTTTTGAAAATTGGGAGATTTCAAATCAATGAAATGTGTACTTGATTGTCCTTTTTGAGGAAAATAACTGAACTTTGAAAATTTTTTTTTGAAATTCGAAATATTTTTACGATTTGGATTTTTTCGAAAACAGAATTTTTGTTTATTTTTTTTTTATTTTAAATTTAGTGAAACTTGAACGTTTTCTAAGCTGTCTTGTTCTTGCACATAAATGAATAGCAATGCTAAATATTCGAAGCTTTTGGAAAAAACTTAAGTAACCATGCTTTCTAAAATAATTTGAATTCTTTGTTCAAAATCCGAGTTTTTTCGATAGTAAATTTCAAATTTTTTTGAAGTATTATTTTTTTTTGAAGTACTTAAATGTTACATTTCCAATTTTCTATCAGTCAGTGCCTTGCGAAAAATATAAGTTTGTGGCAAAATTTACAAATTCGAAATATTTTCAAATTTACATATCTATAATCTCATTCGAATTAATGTGTATTTAATTTTTTATTTTTTATTATTTTTGCAGTTTAGTTTGAAACTACTATAAACTCACTAAAAGTTCTAAGTATTTTCGAACTTGAAACCATTTTCGAACTTGAACCCGTTTTCGAAGTTATGCTTATTTGAAATTTTGTATGCTTATTTGGAATTTTTGAAGTTGGTTGTGAAATTTAAAATTTTTTTCGAACTTGAAACTATTTTCGAAGTTATGTTACTTTTTTTTTGAAAAATTGTATTTGAAAAATTCTTTCGAATTATTGTATTGGGTTCTTTTTAATAAACTTATAATTTTCTTTGACAGTGTTGCCACCTAAGTGAGTTTTGCACACAATTTAGTGGATTTTGAATTTCATGGCACTCAGCAAGTAATTTCAATATTTGTTTTGTGGTTCAGATGTTCCGCATGTGAATCTGAATGTTCAACTAATAATTTAAAAATTGCGAAGCAAGTTATTTTCGAAACAAAATATTAAGATTTCAAAACTAGTTTTAGAACAAAAAAAAACTACGCTTCGTAAAAGGAAATCTGCGGTTTTTCAAGGTAATCTTCTAGGAGATTTTGTTGCTTTTTGAAATCGAAAAATTTGCAACAATTTTTACTTTTATGCCAAATAAATTTACAGTGTTGCCAGGTCTTTGCATAAAATTTGATGGTTTTTGAATTTTTTTGTATTCGAAACGGTACATTATGATTATCTTAGGGTTTGACCAATTTTGGGGCGCTGTTTAATATCAAAACATGGGCAGCACTGTCAAGTTAATACGAAAGGTAAAACACATTAAAATTTCAGTGTTGCCAACTCAGTGAGATTTGTATTAAATTTGATGTCAAAGCGCTTAGTTTGTATTTTTGGTGGTTCATTTTATTTGCGAAACTGAATGTTAAACAATGGTGAAATAATGGTCTAAAAATAGCAAAAGGGTAATTTTCGAAATTAGATACAAGGAAAAATAAATTAGTTTTACAACAGAAAAGCAAAAGCTGTTTTCTTATTTTGGAAGCCATAACTTTGTTTGCATCTTCGAAAGGAAAATTCTTTAATTCTTTCATGAAAATATAAATTTTAAAATTTTTGCTGCTTTTACGATTAAAAAAAGTTGGCAACACCCCTTAGTTAACTGCGTTTAATGTGTCCACACTAAAGTGATGTGCTTCATGAAGATGTTGTGATACCTGAGAAAAATATCTATATATAAAACTTAATCAACTATTGTTTCTTAAACTTAATACACTAATTTCGAATTATTCGAAAACAAATTTTCAGTTATAATTACTACTTTAGATGCACGCGAGTGGGTGTTTTGTGACTGTAATAATTTTTGTAGCGTTTTGTAAAAATTTCTTTTAACACTTTGCAACGTTTACAAGAAAGTCTACAAACCGCAAAATTAAAAATTTCAAACACCAAAACGGCTATAAACACTTCAATGCGCGCAAATTGTTAAAAGAAATTTTGCAAATTAACGTTTTTGTATTTTTGTTGTATTACAAAATGTATGTTTTTGTTAGCCGGTCTATTTTATTCTTCAATGACATCCAAGAAGCAGCTGCCATTTTTAATGAGTAAGAGCCGCGACTTGGATGGTGATGATGGTGGTGGTGGTGGTGGTGTTTGTGTGGTGGAAAAGATGGAAAAGAGTAAGCTTTGTTGGTGGTGGGTTTACTCCACTTTTTGTAGTTTCAAAAGTTAATTTTTTTTTTAATTTAATTTCAAAAATCACGCACAAAAATGGAAAAACTTTTTTTGTTTATTTTGTAACTTTAACAAAATTTATTTACATTTTTTTATGTAACTATTGCAAGTTAATTTTGTTTTGTTATGAAATTTAGCGTTTTGCATAGCTTCTCGGATGCCGTTGAAGAAGTTTCTATGTATGTATGTATGTATATGTATATGTATGGGTGCCTGTGAGTGTGGGGTGCTATTTTAAAGGTTTTTCTTTTTTTATAATTTTACCGTAGTTTGCTATTTTTGTAAATATTTACCGTGCATGTTGTAGTAAAAACTATGCTTATATACATTTATACAAATATCTTTTACACGCTTAGTTAGTAAGTCAAACAACTCAAAAGCTAAACAAAAGCAACACAATTTCAAAATTCAAAATGGTTGACACTTTTGCTACACTTTGAAATTTTTTTGCTAACTAAATTCTAATTTTCCACTAGCTTTAGCTCACCTCGATTTAAATTTGTAATTTTCCTTGTTTATTTTTTTTGCTTTGGAATTTCTTAGTTTGTTTGTTTAACTTTTTGTTGCAATGCGAAATTGTAATAATATTTGGCCGAAAATTAATTGCCGGTCATAATAATTTGTCACAGCCAAAACACGTTGCCAAAATAGTCCAAAATCTAAGCATCGCATTTCCGTTACGTATGTATATTTTCTGAAGGGTGCGCTTTATTCTTTTCGAGGTGAGAACTTTGTTTGTTGTTTTTTGGTTATGTGTGCGTGTTTCTCTGAGCGAGCGCCTGAGTGCGTTTTGAGTGTGTGTTGTGCATGTATGTATGTGTGTATATAAGCGTGCCTTGCTGCACAACTGAGATGATGTTGTTGTTGATGCCTTTATCTTTGTGTTGTTGTACTTTGAGTTCTTAAATAGCAGCGATTAGCTTTTGCTTTGTTGTGTAGCTATTGCTGCATTTAGAAGGGGTAATTTTTATCTCTGCATATTTTTTATCTGCTCTCTCCGCTGTGCTGCTCCTCGTTGTGTGATTTCTCCGCTTGTTTATCTGTCTGCCATCTTTGAATTAAAAAATTTTCGCCGCAAAAGGGGGCATGAGTGAGTTTTTTTAGTAATCAATGTGTAGTTTTTTTTTTGCGTCAAATGTAACTCAAGAGATTTATCTACAATTATCACTCATTTGTTAAGCTACTGAATTTTAGTTGATTTTGTTTTGTATGTTTGAAATATGATAGACACAATTTGTGTACAACTTTTGTTATGTGGAACTTATGAATTTCTATGCTGGCAGCTACAAGTTAAAGTCCTCTCTCCTGGTTGAGTTTCATATGATCACTGCTTCTGGAGGGTGTTTCTTGGGTAAAACTGGTGGTCCTGAAAAAAAAATTCAAATTATTTAAAATTCAAGTTTTCGCAATCAGTTTTATGCATTTTTAATAGCATTATTCAACATGATATAGTTTTCGAAAATTGCAAAATATTTTTTATTACACCTAACTATTTTCGAAATTATGCATACATATTTCTTTGATCAAAAAATAAAAATTTCGAATTCAAAATTTTTTGAAACTTATGATTTGCGAAATTTAGGCATCGAAAACTTTTCGAAGTGCGCAATATTTTCAATGTTATAATAGAGTGAAAAAAACATTGCTAGTTTAAATTATTGTTTCTAATAATGATAAAACTCGATGTTCGAATAACCTTGGAAGTATAAGTTCTAACTATGTATGTTCTTATGTTACTCCACCAAAAAAAAAAAAAAAATTGAAATATTTTTAAACTTGAAATAACCACTTGACCCTAAAAGCCGACGAAAACACTGTAAATAATATAAAATAATAAGGTACTGCAAAATTAAAACAGTGTTTAAAACCAGTCGAACTTTGAAATATTTTCGAGGTTATAAACACTTTTCAATTTTTCGAACATGCATTTATCAATGCTTAAAATATTTTGGAAGTTTGATTATGAAAAGTATACTTTCTTGCATCAGGTAATTAATAAATTCAAATCTATCGTTTGTATGAATGATGCAAGTCGGATTTCGAATACATTTTTGTGTTCCAGTCTAACTATGTATGTGCTTAATTTTTTTCACTAACAAAACAAATTTGAATCGGTTTGCATTATAAAATTTTACACAGAAGTAATTTACTGCAAAATTAAAACAATTGCGAAAAATTTTCAATGTTCGAAATATTTTCGAAGTTATAGTTTATCTATGAAATTAATATTTTGTCACTGGTTGTTATATTTTCAGTACAGAATTTACGAAAGTTCAAAAATATTTTAGAAGTCATTGCATTAATACGCTAATAAAATAACTTCGAAATTTTTTCAGTCTTATTATTTTTCCGTAGCATTATTTTGTAGTATATTTTTCAAATTTGAATAACTAATTATAGTATGTCTGATTAACAAAGTATTTAATATATATTTTTTTGCTTTCCCAAAACAACTTCGAAATATTTTTTAAGCAAAAAAAGTCTTGCTTTTTAAAATTTACATATGTATGTACATATGTACATACATAATATTGAAGCAATATTGAATCTAACTAAAAATAGTTACTAAGTTATATAAAAAAAATATATATTTTTGTACTAATAAAACAAAATCTTAAGCCACATTTTCGAAGTACCGGGTTGCAAAACTGATATAATTTCGTAAAATTCTTTGATTCTTTATTTATTTCGAAATTTTAGAGTAGGTATGAAACATACTTTTTGTACTAATAAAAGAACATCGAAATATTTTCAAGCTCTCCTATTTATTGAGGTTAAATATACTTTCGAAATTGTAAGTAATATTAATAAAATAAATCCGAAATTCTTTTAAACTTAAATTTGTTTCGAAGCAATACTTTGCAAAAGTTATACAATTTTAAAGTGCCAAAATGCAATTTCGAAATATTTTCATCAATAAAACAAAATCGAAATATTTGCGAACAACATTTGATGAAAGTTCATCGAAGTTAAAAATAATGTTAGGAAATTAGCTTCAAAATTAACTTATTTTCGAAGTAATATTTTTCGAATTGTTGCACTAATTTTTAAAATTCGTTTAGAAAAATGTACATATGTATCTTATTGATGTTATGTTTTGGGCAATTTATTCATACATATGTACATGTTCGAAAACTTTTCGATGTTCGAAATATATTCGAGGTAGCAGTGATGCTAATAATCGTTGAAAAAATGTATGACATGAAACAGTTTTCGAAATTTGCCATCTACGTTATACTTTTTTCGCAGTTAAAATGTTTAGTGAAAATGCTTTAGGTTGCAGAAAGTTGCACTTTGCTACTCGGTACTTTTTTAATGAAATGAAAATACACTTTTTTGTGTGGAAAAAATTTTGCAAATCCGTCGGCAAAATAAAATTATAAAAAATTATTTGCGCCACTTGCGGGCGAAAATTTTTTTGAAGCAAATTCTGCATTTTATTGTTAAAAATATTGTTAAACCTATTTTGTTCAAATTTACCGAATTTCGATAATTTCTAAACAATTTCGTGATTAAAACAAAATTGTTGATAGATATATCTGTGTGAGAGTTCACTGTATTTTGGCATTGCGATCTATCAAAATTATTTGTCGAATTCAGCTAATTTCGAATTTCTGTAAAACGACCGAAATTTTTAAATATTTTTTGTATCGCTTGATGTATGAACAAAAAGCTTATAAACTACAAAGAGGCACTTGCTTTCAACAAAAAAAAAATTTCACTATTTTTGAATATAACTGAAACATTTTTCACTTTTTTATACTTTGTTTTTTCCACTACTCACCTGTAAATGAAAATGTGAAAACATAATATTAGATTTGATATGCTCGTATGTAGCACAAAACAATCTTAATTATGCTGAAGCTTGCTGGTCCATGAATATTTATTTTTGAATATCAAATATTGCTGTTTTTGAAATTTTTTTAAATATTTTTTTCGAAATATTTTTTTTTTTTGAAAATTTTTTATTTCGAATAATTTTTATTTTGAGTGTAATTAAACTTTTTATTTTTGTGTGCCTTTAAACATTAACTGTTTTTTGTTTTTAATTATTTGTTTGTTGTTTTTGTATGCTTCAAATTAATATTTAATTACTGTCAATCTGACTTTCGGTGTTGTTGGAGGTTTTTTTTTTGAACTTGGCTTGCTAAATCCAACTGTGGGTGATTAGGCGCGCTTATGCGGATTAATACAAACGCGAACACAAATTACGATGTAACTATGTATGTATGTATGTCTGTATGTGCTACGATCAGTTGTAAATTTTAATCCAACGCCAATATGGAATGCAGTGATCCTGTCATATTACAATGACAGCCTATGGACTGACTGCAATTGTGACTGTGAACTTTGTGTCGATGTTGAATGTTTGATGATCAAAATGAAACTGATCGTAACTGCGCAAATTCGGCGCCTTATAAAGCGTGCAAAAGGATGCAACGAAAGGACGCTGTGAA